>CM067540.1:24943299-25543299 GCA_034509755.1 Anisodus tanguticus
TATATATTAGCAATATCTAGGTTTGTGTGCGGAATGGCTAGTGGCGTAGAGGTGAAATCCAATTAGGTTTGGTCCATAAGGTGTTATGTGGGCTTGTCTCCATATTTTCTATTTTAGTGACTTGTATTTGCATTCATCTTTCTCTTGATATATATCTCTTATCATCGAAATGGAAGGATAATGAAAATGGCTTATGACAAGTGTAATTTGTATCATATATGGAATACATTAATATTTCATATGATGATTTGTTATGAACTAGGACTACAAATGAGGATAAGTGAGAGAGTGTTACCTTTGAGGTCTTTGTCGAGAGCGTCAAAGAGAGATGAGTGTCCGATTCCCCGTGGTCTTTGCCGGGATCATGAGAGTGTCCGATGCCGATGTCTTTGCCGGGATCATGATAGTGTTTGATGCACGATGTCTTTGTCGGGATTGATTAGAGTGTCTCGATGCCCAAGGTCTTTGTCATGATTATCGAAATGTAGAGGTATTCCATCTATAACATGTGTGTATGATATGAGACAGTTGTCCAGCGCATTGCATTTCAATACATTGCATGGCACATACATTCAAATTACTATGACTTATATCTATGATTTTTGTTGTTGTATTTATCATAATGCATGGTACGTTTCAGCCTTGATTTATTGTCTTGTTACCATCTGTGTGATATTGGACATGTACTTTGTTGCTAGATTGTGATTACGATACGATTGTCTCTCACTTATCTTGACATGAACATGGATATAGGAAAAGGACTTGATTTGATATTGATATTGTGATATGTGTCCATGTGTGGCACGACTGAATTGATATGATTCGCATGATATTGTTAATTTGCATTGCATTCATCTTTATTTTCATAATACATTGATATTACATGAGATTGGCGCTGATGATGATATGTAAGAAGGAAACATCTGTGATTCTTTGGACATACTATATATAGTAGCAATATCTAGGCTGTGTGCGGAATGGCTAGTGGCGTAGAGGTGAAATCCAATTAGGTTGGTTCCATTAGGTGTTATGGGGCTTGTCGCCATATTTTCTATTTTTGTGACTTGTATTTGCATTTATCTTTCGGTTGATATATATCTCTTATCATCAGAAATGGAAGGATAATGAAAATGGCTTATGAAAAGTGTAATTTGTATCATATATAGAATACATTAATATTTCATGTGATGATTTGTTATGAACTAGGACTACAAATGATGATAAATGAGATAGTGTTGCCTTTGAGGTCTTTCCGAGAGCGTCAAAGAGAGATGCGTGTCCGATGCCCGATGTCCTTGCCGGGATCATGAGAGTGTTTGATGTCTTTACCGGATCATGATAGTGTTTGATGCCCGATGTCTTTGTTAGATTGTTAGAGTGTTTAATGCCCAAGGTCTTTGTCATGATTATCGAAATGTAGAGGTATTCCATCTATATCATATGTGTATTATATTAGACAGTTGTCCAGTGCATTGCATTTCAATACATTGCATGCCACGTACATTCAAAATACTATGACTCATATCTCTGATTTTGGTTGTTGCATTTATCATACTGCATGGTACGTTTCAGCCTTGATTTGTTGTCTTATTACCATCAGTGTGATATTGGACTTGTACTTTGTTGCCATATTGTGATTATGATACGATTGTGTCTCACTTATCTTGACATTAACATGGATGGAGGAAAGGACTTGATTTGATATTGATATTGTGATATGTGTCCTTGTGTGGCACGACTGAATTGATATGATTCGCTTGATATTGTTAATTTGCATTGCATTCATCTTCATTTCCATAATACATTGATATTACATGTGATTAGCGCTGATGATAATAAGTAAGATGGAAACATCTGTGATTCTTTGGACATACTACATATTGTAGAAATATCTAGGCTGTGTGCGGAATGGCAAGTGTTGTGGAGGTGAAATTCAATTAGGTTGGTCCCATAAGGTGTTATGTGGGCTTGTCGCCATATTTTCTATTTTTGTGACTTGTATTTGCATTCATCTTTCTCTTGATATATATCACTTATCATCTGAAATGGAAGGCTAATGAAAATGGCTTATGAGAAGTGTATTTTGTATCATATATGGAATACATTAATATTTCATATGATGATTTGTTATGAACTAGGACTACAAATGAGGATAAGTGAGAGAGTGTTACCTTTGAGGTCTTTGTCGAGAGCGTCAAAGAGAGATGAGTGTCCGATTCCCCGTGGTCTTTATTTTCCGGATCATGAGAGTGTCGATGCCCGATGTCTTTGCCGGATCATGATAGTGTTTGATGCACGATGTCTTTGTCGGGATTGTTAGAGTGTCTACGATGCCCGAGGTCTTTGTCATGATTATCGAAATGTAGAGGTATTCCATCTATAACATGTGTGTATGATATGAGATAGGTTGTCCAATGCATTGCATTTCAATACATTGCATGGCACATACATTCAAATTACTATGACTCATATCTATGATTTTGGTTGTTGCATTTATCATAATGCATGGTACGTTTCAGCCTTGATTTATTGTCTTGTTACCATCTGTGTGATATTGGACTTGTACTTTGTTGCCAGATTGTGATTATCATACGATTGTCTCTCACTTATCCTGACATTAACATGGATATAGGAAAGGACTTGATTTGATATTGATATTGTGATATGTGTCCATGTGTGGCACGCACGACATTGAATTGATATGATTCGCTTGATATTGTTATTTTGCATTGCATTCATCTTTATTTTCATAATACATTGATATTACATGTGATTAGCGCTGATGATGATAAGTAAGAAGGAAACATCTGTGATTCTTTGGACATACTATATATAGTAGCAATATCTAGGCTGTGTGCGGAATGGTTAGTGGCGTGAGGTGAAATCCAATTAGGTTGGTTCCATAAGGTGTTATGTGGGCTTATCGCCATATTTTCTATTTTTGTGACCTGTATTTGCATTCATCTTTCGCTTGATATATATCTCTTATCATCTTAAATGGAAGGATAATGAAAATGGCATATGACAAGTGTAATTTGTATCATATATGGAATACATTAATATTTCATATGATGATTTGTTATGAACTAGGACTACAAATGATGATAAGTGAGAGAGTGTTGCCTTTGAGGTCTTTGTCAGAGAGCGTCAAAGAGAGATGAGTGTTCGATTCCGAGGTCTTTGCCGGGATCATGAGAGTGTCCGATGCCCGATGTCTTTGCCGGATCATGATAGTGTTTGATGCCCGATGTCTTTGTCGGGATTGTTAGAGTGTCTATGCCCGAGGTCTTTGTCATGATTATCGAAATGTAGAGGTATTCCATCTATAACATGTGTGTATGATATGAGACAGGTTGTCCGGCATTGCATTTCAATACATTGCATGGAACATACATTCTAATTACTATGACTCATATCTCTGATTTTGGTTGTTGCATTTATCATACTGCATGGTACGTTTCAGCCTTAATTTGTTGTCATATTACCATCTGTGTGATATTGGACTTGTACTTTGTTGCCGATTGTGATTATGATACGATTGTCTCTCACTTATCTTGACATTAACATGGATAGAGGAAAGGACTTGATTTGATATTGATATTGTGATATGTGTCCATGTGTGGCACGACTGAATTGATATGATTCGCTTGATATTGTTATTTTGCATTGCATTCATCTTCATTTCCATAATACATTGATATTACATGTGATTAGCGCTAATGATAATAAGTAAGATGGAAACATCTGTGATTCTTTGGACATACTATATATAGTAGCAATATCTAGGGTGTGTGCGGAATGGCTAGTGGCGTGGAGGTGAAATCCAATTAGGTTGGTTCCATAAGGTGTTATGTGGGCTTGTCGCCATATTTTCTATTTTTGTGACTTGTATTTGCATTCATCTTTCGCTTGATATATATCTCTTATCATCTTAAATGGAAGGATAATGAAAATGGCTTATGACAAGTGTAATTTGTATCATATATGGAATACATTAATATTTCATATGATGATTTGTTATGAACTAGGACTACAAATGAGGAAAAGTGAGAGAGTGTTACCTTTGAGGTCTTAGTCAAGAGAGCGTCAAAGAGAGATGAGTGTCCGATTCTAGAGGTCTTTGTCGGGATCATGAGAGTGTCTGATGCCCGATGTCTTTGCCGGGATCATGATAGTGTTTGATGCCTGATGTCTTTGTCAGGATTGTTAGAGTGTCTGATGCCCGAGGTCTTTGTCATGATTATCAAAATATAGAGGTATTCCATCTATAACATGTGTGTATGATATGAGATAGTTGTCCAGTGCATTGCATTTCAATACATTGCGTGGCACATACATTCAAATTACTATGACTCATATCTCTGATTTTGGTTGTTGCATTTATCATATTGCAAGGTATGTTTCAGCATTGATTTGTTGTCTTGTTACCATGTGTGCGATATTGGACTTGTACGTTATTACCAGATTGTGATTATGAAACGATTTTCTCTAACTTATCTTGACATTATCATGGATAGAGGAAAGGACTTGATTTGATATTGATATTGTGATATGTGTCCATATGTGGCACGACAAAATTGATATGATTCACTTTATATTGTTATTTTGCATTGCATTCATCTTCATTTCCATAATACATTGATATTACATGTGATTAGCGCTTGATGATAATAAGTAAGATGGAAACATCTCTGTGATTCTTTGGACATACTATATATAGTAGCAATATCTAGGTGTGTGTGCGGAATGGCTAGTGGCGTGGAGGTGAAATCCAATTAGGTTGGTTCCATAAGGTGTTATGTGGGCTTGTCGCCATATTTTCTATTTTTGTGACTTGTATTTGCATTCATCTTTCTCTTGATATATATCTCTTATCATCTCGAAATGGAAGGATAATGAAAATGGCTTATGACAAGTGTAATTTGTATCATATATGGAATACATTAATATTTCATATGATGATTTGTTATGAACTAGGACTACAAATGATGATAAGTGAGAGAGTGTATCCTTTGAGGTCTTTGTCGAGAGCGTCAAAGAGAGATGAGTGTCCGATTCTAGAGGTCTTTGCCGGGATCATGAGAGTGTCCGATGCCCGATGTCTTTGCCGGGATCATGAGAGTGTTTGATGCCTGATGTCTTTGTCAGGATTGTTAGAGTGTCTGATGCCCAAGGTCTTTGTCATGAGTATCGAAATGTAGAGGTATTCCATCTATAGCATGTGTGTATGATATGAGACAGTTGTCCAGTGCATTGCATTTCATTACATTGCATCGCACATACATTCATATTACTATGACTCATATCTCTGATTTTGGTTGTTGCATTTATCATATTGCATGGTACGTTTCAGCCTTGATTTATTGTCTTGTTACCATGTGTGTGATATTGGACTTGTACTTTGTTGCCAGATTGTGATTATGCTACGATTGTCTCTCACTTATCTTGACATTATCATGGATAGAGGAAAGGACTTGATTTGATATTGATATTGTGATATGTGTCCATATGTGGCACGACTGAATTGATATGATTCGCTTGATATTGTTATTTTGCATTGCATTCATCTTCATTTTCATAATACATTGATATTACATGTGATTAGCGCTGATGATAATAAGTAAGATGGAAACATCTGTGATTCTTTGGACATACTATATATAGTAGCAATATCTAGGGTGTGTGCGGAATGGCTAGTGGCGTGGAGGTGAAATCCAATTAGGTTGGTTCCATAAGGTGTTATGTGGGCTTGTCGCCATATTTTCTATTTTTGTGACTTGTATTTGCATTCATCTTTCGCTTGATATATATCTCTTATCATCTGAAATGGAAGGATAATGAAAATGGCTTATGACAAGTGTAATTTGTATCATATATGGAATACATTAATATTTCATACGATGATTTGTTATGAACTAGGACTACAAATGAGGATAAGTGAGAGAGTGTTGCCTTTGAGGTCTTAGTCAAAGAGCGTCAAAGAGAGATGAGTGTCCGATTCCTGAGGTCTTTGCCGGGATCATGAGAGTGTCTGATGCCCGATGTCTTTGCCCGGATCATGATAGTGTTTGATGCCTGATGTCTTTGTCAGGATTGTTAGAGTGTCTATGCCCGAGGTCTTTGTCATGATTATCAAAATATAGAGGTATTCCATCTATAACATGTGTGTATGATATGAGACAGTTGTCCAGTGCATTGCATTTCAATACATTGCATGGCACATACATTCAAATTACTATGACTCATATATATGATTTTGGTTGTTGCATTTATCATATTGCAAGGTATGTTTCAGCATTGATTTGTTGTCTTGTTACCATGTGTACGATATTGGACTTGTACGTTATTACCAGATTGTGATTATGAAACGATTGTCTCTCACTTATCTTGACATTATCAGTGATAGAGGAAAGGACTTGATTTGATATTGATATTGTGATATGTGTCCATATGTGGCACGACAAAAATTGATATGATTCACTTTATATTGTTATTTTGCATTGCATTCACCTTCATTTCCATAATACATTGATATTACATGTGATTAGCGCTGATGATAATAAGTAAGATGGAAACATCTGTGATTCTTTGGACATACTATATATAGTAGCAATATCTAGGGTGTGTGCGGAATGGTTAGTGGCGTGGAGGTGAAATCCAATTAGGTTGGTTCCATAATGTGTTATGTGGGCTTGTCGCCATATTTTCTATTTTTGTGACTTGTATTTACATTCATCTTTTGCTTGATATATATCTCTTATCATCTGAAATGGAAGGATAATGAAAATGGTTTATGACAAGTGTAATTTGTATCATATATGGAATACATTAATATTTCATACGATGATTTGTTATGAACTAGGACTACAAATGAGGAAAAGTGAGAGAGTGTTACCTTTGAGGTCTTAGTCAGAGAGCATCAAAGAGAGATGAGTGTCCGATTACTGAGGTCTTTGCCGGGATCATGAGAGTGTCTGATGCCTGATGTCTTTGCCCGGATCATGATAGTGTTTGATGCCTGATGTCTTTGTCAGGATTGTTAGAGTGTCTGATGCCCGAGGTCTTTGTCATGATTATCAAAATATAGAGGTATTCCATCTATAACATGTGTGTATGATATGAGATAGGTTTCCAGTGCATTGCATTTCAATACATTGCATGGCACATACATTCAAATTACTATGACTCATATCTCTGATTTTGGTTGTTGCATTTATCATATTGCAAGGTATGTTTCAGCATTGATTTGTTGTCTTGTTACCATGTGTGCGATATTGGACTTGTACGTTATTACCAGATTGTGATTATGAAACGATTTTCTCTAACTTATCTTGACATTATCAGTGATAGAGGAAAGGACTTGATTTGATATTGATATTGTGATATGTGTCCATATGTGGCACGACAAAAATTGATATGATTCACTTTATATTGTTATTTTGCATTGCATTCATCTTCATTTCCATAATACATTGATATTACATGTGATTAGCGCTGATGATAATAAGTAAGATGGAAACATCTGTGATTCTTTGGACATACTATATATAGTAGCAATATCTAGGGTGTGTGCGGAATGGCTAGTGGCGTGGAGGTGAAATCCAATTAGGTTGGTTCCATAATGTGTTATGTGGGCTTGTCGCCATATTTTCTATTTTTGTGACTTGTATTTGCATTCATATTTCGCTTGATATATATCTCTTATCATCTGAAATGGAAGGATAATGAAAATGGCTTATGACAAGTGTAATTTGTATCATATATGGAATACATTAATATTTCATACGATGATTTGTTATGAACTAGGACTACAAATGAGGATAAGTGAGAGAGTGTTGCCTTTGAGGTCTTAGTCAGAGAGCGTCAAAGAGAGATGAGTGTCCGATTCCTGAGGTCTTTGCCGGGATCATGAGAGTGTCTGATGCCCGATGTCTTTGCCCGGATCATGATAGTGTTTGATGCCTGATGTCTTTGTCAGGATTGTTAGAGTGTCTGATGCCCGAGGTCTTTGTCATGATTATCAAAATATAGAGGTATTCCATCTATAACATGTGTGTATGATATGAGACAGGTTGTCCAAAGGCATTGCATTTCAATACATTGCATGGCACATACATTCAAATTACTATGACTCATATATATGATTTTGGTTGTTGCATTTATCATATTGCAAGGTATGTTTCAAAGCATTGATTTGTTGTCTTGTTACCATGTGTGATATTGGACTTGTACGTTATTACCAGATTGTGATTATGAAACGATTGTCTCTCACTTATCTTGACATTATCATGGATAGAGGAAAGGACTTGATTTGATATTGATATTGTGATATGTGTCCATATGTGGCACGACAAAAATTGATATGATTCACTTTATATTGTTATTTTGCATTGCATTCATCTTCATTTCCATAATACATTGATATTACATGTGATTAGCGCTCGATGATAATAAGTAAGATGGAAACATCTGTGATTCTTTGGACATACTATATATAGTAGCAATATCTAGGGTGTGTGCGGAATGGTTAGTGGCGTGGAGGTGAAATCCAATTAGGTTGGTTCCATAATGTGTTATGTGGGCTTGTCGCCATATTTTCTATTTTTGTGACTTGTATTTACATTCATCTTTTGCTTGATATATATCTCTTATCATCTAAATGGAAGGATAATGAAAATGGTTTATGACAAGTGTAATTTGTATCATATATGGAATACATTAATATTTCATACGATGATTTGTTATGAACTAGGACTACAAATGAGGATAAGTGAGAGAGTGTTGCCTTTGAGGTCTTAGTCAGAGAGCGTCAAAGAGAGATGAGTGTCCGATTCCTGAGGTCTTTGCCGTGATCATGAGAGTGTCTGATGCCCGATGTCTTTGCCCGATCATGATAGTGTTTGATGCCCGATGTCTTTGTCGGGATTGTTAGAGTGTCTAATGCCCGAGGTCTTTGTCATGATTATCAAAATATAGAGGTATTCCATCTATAACATGTGTGTATGATATGAGATAGGTTGTCCAAAGTGCATTGCATTTCAATACATTGCGTGGCACATACATTCAAATTACTATGACTCATATCTCTGATTTTGGTTGTTGCATTTATCATATTGCAAGGTATGTTTCAGCATTGATTTGTTGTCTTGTTACCATGTGTGCGATATTGGACTTGTACGTTATTACCAGATTGTGATTATGAAACGATTGTCTCTCACTTATCTTGACATTATCAGTGATAGAGGAAAGGACTTGATTTGATATTGATATTGTGATATGTGTCCATATGTGGCACGACAAAAATTGATATGATTCACTTTATATTGTTATTTTGCATTGCATTCATCTTCATTTCCATAATACATTGATATTACATGTGATTAGCGCTGATGATAATAAGTAAGATGGAAACATCTGTGATTCTTTGGACATACTATATATAGTAGCAATATCTAGGGTGTGTGCGGAATGGCTAGTGGCGTGGAGGTGAAATCCAATTAGGTTGGTTCCATAATGTGTTATGTGGGCTTGTCGCCATATTTTCTATTTTTGTGACTTGTATTTGCATTCATCTTTCGCTTGATATATATCTCTTATCATCTGAAATGGAAGGATAATGAAAATGGCTTATGACAAGTGTAATTTGTATCATATATGGAATACATTAATATTTCATACGATGATTTGTTATGAACTAGGACTACAAATGAGGATAAGTGAGAGAGTGTTGCCTTTGAGGTCTTAGTCAGAGAGCGTCAAAGAGAGATGAGTGTCCGATTCCTGAGGTCTTTGCCGGATCATGAGAGTGTCTGATGCCCGATGTCTTTGCCCGGATCATGATAGTGTTTGATGCCTGATGTCTTTGTCAGGATTGTTAGAGTGTCTGATGCCCGAGGTCTTTGTCATGATTATCAAAATATAGAGGTATTCCATCTATAACATGTGTGTATGATATGAGATAGGTTTCCAGTGCATTGCATTTCAATACATTGCATGGCACATACATTCAAATTACTATGACTCATATCTCTGATTTTGGTTGTTGCATTTATCATATTGCAAGGTATGTTTCAGCATTGATTTGTTGTCTTGTTACCATGTGTGCGATATTGGACTTGTACGTTATTACCAGATTGTGATTATGAAACGATTTTCTCTAACTTATCTTGACATTATCAGTGATAGAGGAAAGGACTTGATTTGATATTGATATTGTGATATGTGTCCATATGTGGCACGACAAAAATTGATATGATTCACTTTATATTGTTATTTTGCATTGCATTCATCTTCATTTCCATAATACATTGATATTACATGTGATTAGCGCTGATGATAATAAGTAAGATGGAAACATCTGTGATTCTTTGGACATACTATATATAGTAGCAATATCTAGGGTGTGTGCGGAATGGCTAGTGGCGTGGAGGTGAAATCCAATTAGGTTGGTTCCATAATGTGTTATGTGGGCTTGTCGCCATATTTTCTATTTTTGTGACTTGTATTTGCATTCATCTTTTACTTGATATATATCTCTTATCATCTAAATGGAAGGATAATGAAAATGGCTTATGACAAGTGTAATTTGTATCATATATGGAATACATTAATATTTCATACGATGATTTGTTATGAACTAGGACTACAAATGAGGATAAGTGAGAGAGTGTTGCCTTTGAGGTCTTAGTCAGAGAGCGTCAAAGAGAGATGAGTGTCCGATTCCTGAGGTCTTTGCCGCGATCATGAGAGTGTCTGATGCCCGATGTCTTTGCCCGGATCATGATAGTGTTTGATGCCTGATGTCTTTGTCAGGATTGTTAGAGTGTCTGATGCCCGAGGTCTTTGTCATGATTATCAAAATATAGAGGTATTCCATCTATAACATGTGTGTATGATATGAGACAGTTGTCCAGTGCATTGCATTTCAATACATTGCATGGCACATACATTCAAATTACTATGACTCATATATATGATTTTGGTTGTTGCATTTATCATATTGCAAGGTATGTTTCAGCATTGATTTGTTGTCTTGTTACCATGTGTACGATATTGGACTTGTACGTTATTACCAAATTGTGATTATGAAACGATTGTCTCTCACTTATCTTGACATTATCAGTGATAGAGGAAAGGACTTGATTTGATATTGATATTGTGATATGTGTCCATATGTGGCACGACAAAAATTGATATGATTCACTTTATATTGTTATTTTGCATTGCATTCACCTTCATTTCCATAATACATTGATATTACATGTGATTAGCGCTGATGATAATAAGTAAGATGGAAACATCTGTGATTCTTTGGACATACTATATATAGTAGCAATATCTAGGGTGTGTGCGGAATGGTTAGTGGCGTGGAGGTGAAATCCAATTAGGTTGGTTCCATAATGTGTTATGTGGGCTTGTCGCCATATTTTCTATTTTTGTGACTTGTATTTACATTCATCTTTTGCTTGATATATATCTCTTATCATCTGAAATGGAAGGATAATGAAAATGGTTTATGACAAGTGTAATTTGTATCATATATGGAATACATTAATATTTCATACGATGATTTGTTATGAACTAGGACTACAAATGAGGATAAGTGAGAGAGTGTTGCCTTTGAGGTCTTAGTCAGAGAGCGTCAAAGAGAGATGAGTGTCCGATTCCTGAGGTCTTTGCCGTGATCATGAGAGTGTCTGATGCCCGATGTCTTTGCCCGGATCATGATAGTGTTTGATGCCTGATGTCTTTGTCAGGATTGTTAGAGTGTCTGATGCCCGAGGTCTTTGTCATGATTATCAAAATATAGAGGTATTCCATCTATAACATGTGTGTATGATATGAGATAGTTGTCCAGTGCATTGCATTTCAATACATTGCGTGGCACATACATTCAAATTACTATGACTCATATCTCTGATTTTGGTTGTTGCATTTATCATATTGCAAGGTATGTTTCAGCGTTGATTTGTTGTCTTGTTACCTTGTGTGCGATATTGGACTTGTACGTTATTACCAGATTGTGATTATGAAACGATTGTCTCTCACTTATCTTGACATTATCAGTGATAGAGGAAAGGACTTGATTTGATATTGATATTGTGATATGTGTCCATATGTGGCACGACAAAAATTGATATGATTCACTTTATATTGTTATTTTGCATTGCATTCATCTTCATTTCCATAATACATTGATATTACATGTGATTAGCGCTGATGATAATAAGTAAGATGGAAACATCTGTGATTGTTTGGACATACTATATATAGTAGCAATATCTTGGGTGTGTGTGGAATGGCTAGTGGCGTGGAGGTGAAATCCAATTAGGTTGGTTCCATAAGGTGTTATGTCGGCTTGTCGCCATATTTTCTATTTTTGTGACTTGTATTTGCATTCATATTTCGCTTGATATATATCTCTTATCATCTGAAATGGAAGGATAATGAAAATGGCTTATGACAAGTGTAATTTGTATCATATATGGAATACATTAATATTTCATACGATGATTTGTTATGAACTAGGACTACAAATGAGGATAAGTGAGAGAGTGTTGCCTTTGAGGTCTTAGTCAAAGAGCGTCAAAGAGAGATGAGTGTCCGATTCCTGAGGTCTTTGCCGGGATCATGAGAGTGTCTGATGCCCGATGTCTTTGCCCGGATCATGATAGTGTTTGATGCCTGATGTCTTTGTCAGGATTGTTAGAGTGTCTGATGCCCGAGGTCTTTGTCATGATTATCAAAATATAGAGGTATTCCATCTATAACATGTGTGTATGATATGAGATAGGTTGTCCGTGCATTGCATTTCAATACATTGCGTGGCACATACATTCAAATTACTATGACTCATATCTCTGATTTTGGTTGTTGCATTTATCATATTGCAAGGTATGTTTCAGCATTGATTTGTTGTCTTGTTACCATGTGTGCGATATTGGACTTGTACGTTATTACCAGATTGTGATTATGAAACGATTGTCTCTCACTTATCTTGACATTATCAGTGATAGAGGAAAGGACTTGATTTGATATTGATATTGTGATATGTGTCCATATGTGGCACGACAAAAATTGATATGATTCACTTTATATTGTTATTTTGCATTGCATTCATCTTCATTTCCATAATACATTGATATTACATGTGATTAGCGCCGATGATAATAAGTAAGATGGAAACATTGTGATTCTTTGGACATACTATATATAGTAGCAATATCTAGGGTGTGTGCGGAATGGCTAGTGGCGTGGAGGTGAAATCCAATTAGGTTGGTTCCATAATGTGTTATGTGGGCTTGTCGCCATATTTTCTATTTTTGTGACTTGTATTTGCATTCATCTTTTACTTGATATATATCTCTTATCATCTAAATGGAAGGATAATGAAAATGGCTTATGACAAGTGTAATTTGTATCATATATGGAATACATTAATATTTCATACGATGATTTGTTATGAACTAGGACTACAAATGAGGATAAGTGAGAGAGTGTTGCCTT
Organism: Anisodus tanguticus; assembly: GCA_034509755.1. Classification (NCBI taxonomy): domain Eukaryota; kingdom Viridiplantae; phylum Streptophyta; class Magnoliopsida; order Solanales; family Solanaceae; genus Anisodus; species Anisodus tanguticus. The sequence continues at coordinate 24,956,806 of CM067540.1, forward strand.
TGAGGTCTTAGTCAGAGAGCGTCAAAGAGAGATGAGTGTCCGATTCCTGAGGTCTTTGCCGTGATCATGAGAGTGTCTGATGCCCGATGTCTTTGCCAGGATCATGATAGTGTTTGATGCCTGATGTCTTTGTCAGGATTGTTAGAGTGTCTGATGCCCGAGGTCTTTGTCATGATTATCAAAATATAGAGGTATTCCATCTATAACATGTGTGTATGATATGAGATAGTTGTCCAGTGCATTGCATTTCAATACATTGCATGGCACATACATTCAAATTACTATGACTCATATCTCTGATTTTGGTTGTTGCATTTATCATATTGCAGGGTATGTTTCAGCGTTGATTTGTTGTCTTGTTACCTTGTGTGCGATATTGGACTTGTACGTTATTACCAGATTGTGATTATGAAACGATTGTCTCTCACTTATCTTGACATTATCAGTGATAGAGGAAAGGACTTGATTTGATATTGATATTGTGATATGTGTCCATATGTGGCACGACAAAAATTGATATGATTCACTTTATATTGTTATTTTGCATTGCATTCACCTTCATTTCCATAATACATTGATATTACATGTGATTAGCGCTGATGATAATAAGTAAGATGGAAACATCTGTGATTCTTTGGACATACTATATATAGTAGCAATATCTAGGGTGTGTGTGGAATGGCTAGTGGCGTGGAGGTGAAATCCAATTAGGTTGGTTCCATAAGGTGTTATGTCGGCTTGTCGCCATATTTTCTATTTTTGTGACTTGTATTTGCATTCATCTTTCGCTTGATATATATCTCTTATCATCTGAAATGGAAGGATAATGAAAATGGCTTATGACAAGTGTAATTTGTATCATATATGGAATACATTAATATTTCATATGATGATTTGTTATGAACTAGGACTACAAATGAGGATAAGTGAGAGAGTGTTGCCTTTGAGGTCTTAGTCAGAGAGCGTCAAAGAGAGATGAGTGTCCGATTCCTGAGGTCTTTGCCGGGATCATGAGAGTGTCTGATGCCCGATGTCATTGCCGGGATCATGATAGTGTTTGATGCCTGATGTCTTTGTCGGATTGTTAGAGTGTCGATGCCCGAGGTCTTTGTCATGATTATCAAAATATAGAGGTATTCCATCTATAACATGTGTGTATGATATGAGATAGTTGTCCAGTGCATTGCATTTCAATACATTGCGTGGCACATACATTCAAATTACTATGACTCATATCTCTGATTTTGGTTGTTGCATTTATCATATTGCATGGTATGTTTCAGCTTGATTTGTTGTCTTGTTACCATGTGTGCGATATTGGACTTGTACGTTGTTGCCGATTGTGATTATGAAACGATTGTCTCTCACTTATCTTGACATTATCAGTGATAGAGGAAAGGACTTGATTTGATATTGATATTGTGATATGTGTCCATATGTGGCACGACAAAAATTGATATGATTCACTTTATATTGTTATTTTGCATTGCATTCATCTTCATTTCCATAATACATTGATATTACATGTGATTAGCGCTGATGATAATAAGTAAGATGGAAACATCTGTGATTGTTTGGACATACTATATATAGTAGCAATATCTTGGGTGTGTGTGGAATGGCTAGTGGCGTGGAGGTGAAATCCAATTAGGTTGGTTCCATAAGGTGTTATGTCGGCTTGTCGCCATATTTTCTATTTTTGTGACTTGTATTTGCATTCATATTTCGCTTGATATATATCTCTTATCTTCTGAAATGGAAGGATAATGAAAATGGCTTATGACAAGTGTAATTTGTATCATATATGGAATACATTAATATTTCATATGATGATTTGTTATGAACTAGGACTACAAATGAGGATAAGTGAGAGAGTGTTGCCTTTGAGGTCTTAGTCAGAGAGCGTCAAAGAGAGATGAGTGTCCGATTCTAGAGGTCTTTGCCGGGATCATGAGAGTGTCTGATGCCCGATGTCTTTGCCGGGATCATGATAGTGTTTGATGCCCGATGTCTTTGTCAGGATTGTTAGAGTGTCTGATGCCCGAGGTCTTTGTCATGATTATCAAAATATAGAGGTATTCCATCTATAACATGTGTGTATGATATGAGATAGTTGTCCAGTGCATTGCATTTCAATACATTGCATGGCACATACATTCAAATTACTATGACTCATATCTCTGATTTTGGTTGTTGCATTTATCATAATGCATGGTACATTTCATCCTTGATTTTTTGTCTTGTTACCATGTGTGTGATATTAGACTTGTACTTTGTTGCCAGATTGTGATTATGATACGATTGTCTCTCACTTGTCTTGACATTATCATGGATAGAGGAAAGGACTTGATTTGATATTGATATTGTGATATGTGTCCATATGTGGTACGACAGAAATTGATATGATTCGCTTGATATTGTTATTTTGCATTGCATTAATCTTTATTTTCATAATACATTGATATTAAATGTGATTGGCGCTAATGATGATAAGTAAGAAGGAAACATCTATGATTCTTGGGACATACTATATATAGTAGCAATATCTAGGCTGTGTGCGGATTGGCTAGTGGCGTGGAGGTGAAATCCAATTAGGTTGGTTCCATAAGGTGTTATGTGGGCTTGTCGCCATATTTTCTACTTTTGTGACTTGTATTTGCATTCATCTTTCGCTTGATATATATCACTTATCATCTGAAATGGAAGGATAATGAAAATGGCTTATGACAAGTGTAATTTGTATCATATATGGAATACATTAATATTTCATACGATGATTTATTATGAACTAGGACTACAAATGAGGATAAGTGAGAGAGTGTTGCCTTTGAGGTCTTTGTCAGAGAGCGTCAAAGAGAGATGAGTGTCCGATTCTTGAGGTCTTTGCCGGATCATGAGAGTGTCTGATGCCCGATGTCATTGCCGGGATCATGATAGTGTTTGATGCCTGATGTCTTTGTCAGGATTGTTAGAGTGTCTAATGCCCGAGGTCTTTGTCATGATTATCGAAATGTAGAGGTATTCCATCTATAGCATGTGTGTATGATACTAGACAGTTGTCCAGTGCATTGCTATTCAATACATTGCATGGAACATACATTCAAATTACTATGACTCATATCTCTGATTTTGGTTGTTGCATTTATCATACTGCAAGGTACGTTTCAGCCTTAATTTGTTGTCATATTACCATCTGTGTGATATTGGACTTATACATTGTTGCAGATTGTAATTATGATACGATTGTCTCTCACTTATCTTGACACTAACATGGATAGAGGAAAGGACTTGATTTGATATTTATATTGTGATAAGTGTCCATGAGTGGCACGACTGAATTGATATAATTCGCTTGATATTGTTATTTTGCATTGCATTCATCTTCATTTCCATAATACATTGATATTACATGTGATTAGCGCTGATGATGATAAGTAAGTAAGACGGAAACATCTCGTGATTCTTTGGACATACTATATATAGTAGCAATATCTAGGCTGTGTGCGGAATGGCTAGTGGCGTGGAGGTGAAATCCAATTAGGTTGGTTCCATAAGGTGTTATGTGGGCTTGTCGCCATATTTTCTATTTTTGTGACTTGTATTTGCATTCATCTTTCGCTTGATATATATCTCTTATCATCTGAAATGGAAGGATAATGAAAATGGCTTATGACAAGTGTAATTTGTATCATATATGGAATACATTAATATTTCATATGATGATTTGTTATGAACTAGGACTACAAATGATGATAAATGAGAGAGTGTTGCCTTTGAGGTCTTTGTCAGAGAGCGTCAAAGAGAGATGCGTGTCTGATTCTTGAGATCTTTGCCGAGATCATGAGAGTGTCGATGCCCGATGTCTTTGCCCGGATCATGATAGTGTTTGATGCCTGATGTCTTTGTCAGGATTGTTAGAGTGTCTGATGCCCGAGGTCTTTGTCATGATTATCAAAATATAGAGGTATTCCATCTATAACATGTGTGTATGATATGAGATAGTTGTCCAGTGCATTGCATTTCAATACATTGCATGGCACATACATTCAAATTACTATGACTCATATCTCTTATTTTTTGGTTGTTGCATTTATCATAATGCATGGTACGTTTCAAACTTTGATTTGTTGTCTTGTTACCATGTGTGTGATATTAAACTTGTACTTTGTTGCCAGATTGTGATTATGATACGATTGTCTCTCACTTGTCTTGGCATTATCATGGATAGAGGAAAGGACTTGATTTGATATTGATATTGTGATATGTGTCCATGTGTGGCACGACAAAATTGATATTGTTATTTTGCATTGCATTCATCTTTATTTTCATAATACATTGATATTACATGTGATTGCGTGCTGATGATGATAAGTAAGAAGGAAACATCTGTGATTCTTTGGACATACTATATATAGTAGAAATATCTAGACTGTGTGCGGAATGGCTAGTGGTGTGGAGGTGAAATCCAATTAGGTTGGTTCCATAAGGTGTTATGTGGGCTTATCGCCATATTTTCTATTTTTGTGACCTGTATTTGCATTCATCTTTCGCTTGATATATATCTCTTATCATCTTAAATGGAAGGATAATGAAAATGGCATATGACAAGTGTAATTTGTATCATATATGGAATACATTAATATTTCATATGATGATTTGTTATGAACTAGGACTACAAATGAGGATAAGTGAGAGAGTGTTGCCTTTGAGGTCTTTGTCAGAGAGCGTCAAAGATAGATGAGTGTTCGATTCCTGAGGTCTTTGCCAAGATCATGAGAGTGTCTGATGCCCGATGTCTTTACCGGGATCATGAGAGTGTTTGATTCCTGATGTCTTTGTCAGGACTGTTAGAGTGTCGGATACACGAGGTCTTTGTCATAATTATCGAGATGTACATGTATTCCATCTATAACATGTGTGTATGATATGAGACAGTTGTCCAAAGGTGCATTGCATTTCAATACATTGCATCGCACATACATTCATATTGCTATGACTCATTTCTCTGATTTTGGTTGTTTCATTTATCATATTGTAAGGTATGTTTCAGCGTTGATTTGTTGTCTTATTACCTTGTGTGCGATATTGGACTTGTACTTTGTTGCCAGATTTTGATTATGACACGATTGTGTCTCACTTATCCTGACATTAACATGGATATAGGATAGGACTTGATTTGATATTGATATTGTGATATGTGTCCATGTGTGGCACGACTGAATTGATATGATTCGCTTGATATTGTTAATTTGCATTGCATTCATCTTTATTTTCATAATACATTGATATTACATGTGATTGGCGCTTGATGATGATAAGTAAGAAGGAAACATCTGTGATTCTTTGGACATACTATATATAGTAGCAATATCTAGGCTGTGTGCGGAATGGCTAGTGGCGTAGAGGTGAAATCCAATTAGGTTGGTTCCATAAGGTGTTATGTGGGCTTGTCGCCATATTTTCTATTTTTGTGACTTGTATTTGCATTCATCTTTCGCTTGATATATATCTCTTATCATCTGAAATGGAAGGATAATGAAAATGGCTTATGACAAGTGTAATTTGTATCATATATGGAATACATTAATATTTCATATGATGATTTGTTATGAACTAGGACTACAAATGAGGATAAGTGAGAGAGTGTTACCTTTGAGGTCTTTGTCCGAGAGCGTCAAAGAGAGATGAGTGTCCGATTCCTGAGGTCTTTGCCGGGATCATGAGAGGGTCTGATGCCCGATGTCTTTGCCGGGATCATGATAGTGTTTGATGCCTAATGTCTTTGTCAGGATTGTTAGAGTGTCTCGATGCCCGAGGTCTTTGTCATGATTATCGAAATGTAGAGGTATTCCATCTATAACATGTGTGTATGATATGAGATAGTTGTCCAGCGCATTGCATTTCAATACATTGCATGGCACATACATTCAAATTACTATGACTCATATCTCTTATTTTGGTTGTTGCATTTATCATAATGCATGGTACGTTTCAGCCTTGATTTATTGTCTTGTTACCATCTGTGTGATATTGGACTTGTACTTTGTTGCCAGATTGTGATTATGATACGATTGTCTCTCACTTATCTTGACATTAACATGGAAGGAGGAAAGGACTTGATTTGATATTGATATTGTGATATGTGTCCATGTGTGGTACGACTGAATTGATATGATTCGCTTGATATTGTTAATTTGCATTGCATTCATCTTTATTTTCATAATACATTGATATTACATGTGATTGGCGCTGATGATGATAAGTAAGAAGGAAACATCTGTGATTCTTTGGACATACTATATATAGTAGCAATATCTAGGTTATGTGCGGAATGGCTAGTGGCGTAGAGGTGAAATCCAATTAGGTTGGTTCCATAAGGTGTTATGTGGGCTTGTCGCCATATTTTCTATTTTTGTGACTTGTATTTGCATTCATCTTTCGCTTGATATATATCTCTTATCATCTGAAATGGAAGGATAATGAAAATGGCTTATGACAAGTGTATTTTGTATCATATATGGAATACATTAATATTTCATATGATGATTTGTTATGAACTAGGACTACAAATGAGGATAAGTGAGAGAGTGTTACCTTTGAGGTCTTTGTCCGAGAGCGTCAAAGAGAGATGAGTGTCCGATTCCCGTGGTCTTTGCGGGATCATGAGAGGGTCGATGCCCGATGTCTTTGCCGGTATCATGATAGTGTTTGATGCCTGATGTCTTTGTCGATTGTTAGAGTGTCTGATGCCCGAGGTCTTTGTCATGATTATCGAAATGTAGAGGTATTCCATCTATAACATGTGTGTATGATATGAGACAGTTGTCCAGCGCATTGCATTTCAATACATTGCATGGCACATACATTCAAATTACTATGACTCATATCTATGATTTTGGTTGTTGCATTTATCATAATGCATGGTACGTTTCACCTTGATTTATTGTCTTGTTACCATCTGTGTGATATTGGACATGTACTTTGTTGCTAGATTGTGATTATGATACGATTGTCTCTCACTTATCTTGACATTAACATGGATATAAGAAAGGACTTGATTTGATATTGATATTGTGATATGTGTCCATGTGTGGCACGATTGAATTGATATGATTCGCATGATATTGTTAATTTGCATTGCATTCATCTTTATTTTCATAATACATTGATATTACAAGGGATTGGCGCTGTTGATGATAAGTAAGAAGGAAACATCTGTGATTCTTTGGACATACTATATATAGTAGCAATATCTAGGCTGTGTGCGGAATGGCTAGTGGCGTAGAGGTGAAATCCAATTAGGTTGGGTCTATAAGGTGTTATGTGGGCTTGTCGCCATATTTTCTATTTTTGTGACTTGTATTTGCATTCATCTTTCGCTTGATATATATCTCTTATCATCTGAAATGGAAGGATAATGAATATGGCTTATGACAAGTGTATTTTGTATCATATATGGAATACATTAATATTTCATATGATGATTTGTTATGAACTAGGACTACAAATGAGGATAAGTGAGAGAGTGTTACCTTTGAGGTCTTTGTCCGAGAGCGTCAAAGAGAGATGAGTGTCTGATTCCTGTGGTCTTTGCCGGGATCATGAGAGGGTCTGATTCCCGATGTCTTTACCGGTATCATGATAGTGTTTGATTCCTGATGTCTTTGTCAGGATTGTTATAGTGTCTGATGCCCGAGGTCTTTGTCATGATTATCAAAATATAGAGGTATTCCATCTATACCATGTGTGTATGATATTAGACTGTTGTCCAGCGCATTGCATTTCAATACATTGCATGGCACATACATTCAAATTCCTATGACTCATTTCTCTTATTTTGGTTGTTGCATTTATCATAATGCATGGTACGTTTCAGCCTTGATTTATTGTCTTGTTACCATCTGTGTGATATTGGACGTGCACTTTGTTGTCGAATTGTGATTATGATACGATTATCTCTCACTTATCCTGACATTAACATGGATATAGGATTGGACTTGATTTGATATTGATATTGTGATATGTGTCCATGTGTGGTACGACTGAATTGATATGATTCACTTGATATTGTTAATTTGCATTGCATTCATCTTTATTTTGATAATACATTGATATTACATGAGATTGGCGTTGATGATGATAAGTAAGAAGGAAACATCTGTGATTCTTTGGACATACTATATATAGTAGCAATATCTAGGTCAAAGCGGAATGGCTAGTGGCGTAGAGGTGAAATCCAATTAGGTTGGTTCCATAAGGTGTTATGTGGGCTTGTCGCCATATTTTCTATTTTTGTGACTTGTATTTGCATTCATCTTTCGCTTGATATATATCTCTTATCATCTGAAATGGAAGGATAATGAAAATGGCTTATGACAAGTGTATTTTGTATCATATATGGAATACATTAATATTTCATATGATGATTTGTTATGAACTAGGACTACAAATGAGGATAAGTGAGAGAGTGTTGCCATTGAGGTCTTTGTCAGAGAGCGTCAAAGAGAGATGAGTGTCCGATTCCTGTGGTCTTTGTCGGGATCATGAGAGGGTCTGATGCCCGATGTCTTTACCGGTATCATGATAGTGTTTGATGCGTGATGTCTTTGTCAGGATTGTAAGAGTGTCTGATGCCCGAGGTCTTTGTCATGATTATCGAAATGTAGAGGTATTCCATCTATAACATGTGTGTATGATATGAGACAGTTGTCCAGCGCATTGCATTTCAATACATTGCATGGCACATACATTCAAATTACTATGACTCATATCTATGATTTTGGTTGTTGCATTTATCATAATGCATAGTACGTTTCAAACTTGATTTATTGTCTTGTTACCATCTGTGTGATATTGGACTTGTACTTTGTTGCCAGATTGTGATTATCATACGATTGTCTCTCAGTTATCCTGACATTAACATGGATATAGGATAGGACATGATTTGATATTGATATTGTGATATGTGTCCATGTGTGGTACGACTGAATTGATATGATTTGCTTGATATTGTTAATTTGCATTGCATTCATCTTTATTTTCATAATACATTGATATTACATGTGATTGGCGCTGATGATGATAAGTACGAAGGAAACATCTGTGATTCCTTGGACATACTATATATAGTAGCAATATCTAGGTCATGTGCGGAATGGATAGTGGCATAGAGGTGAAATCCAATTAGGTTGGGTCTATAAGGTGTTATGTGGGCTTGTCGCCATATTTTCTATTTTTGTGACTTGTATTTGCATTCATCTTTCGCTTGATATATATCTCTTATCATCTCAAATGGAAGGATAATGAAAATGGCTTATGACAAGTGTATTTTGTATCATATATGGAATACATTAATATTTCATATGATGATTTGTTATGAACTAGGACTACAAATGAGGATAAGTGAGAGAGTGTTACCTTTGAGGTCTTTGTCCGAGAGCGTCAAAGAGAGATGAGTGTCCGATTCCTGTGGTCTTTGCCGGGATCATGAGAGGGTCTGATGCCCGATGTCTTTGCCGGTATCATGATAGTGTTTGATGCCTGATGTCTTTGTCAGGATTGTTAGAGTGTCTGATGCCCGAGGTCTTTGTCATGATTATCGAAATGTAGAGGTATTCCATCTATAACATGTGTGTATGATATGAGACAGTAGTTGTCCAGCGCATTGCATTTCAATACATTGCATGGCACATACATTCAAATTACTATGACTCATATCTATGATTTTGGTTGTTGCATTTATCATAATGCATGGTACGTTTCAGCCTTGATTTATTGTCTTGTTACCATCTGTGTGATATTGGACATGTACTTTGTTGCTAGATTGTGATTATGATACGATTATCTCTCACTTATCTTGACATTAACATGGATATAGGAAAGGACTTGATTTGATATTGATATTGTGATATGTGTCCATGTGTGGCACGATTGAATTGATATGATTCGCATGATATTGTTAATTTGCATTGCATTCATCTTTATTTTCATAATACATTGATATTACAAGGGATTGGCGCTGTTGATGATAAGTAAGAAGGAAACATCTGTGATTCTTTGGACATACTATATATAGTAGCAATATCTAGGTCATGTGTGCGGAATGGCTAGTGGCGTAGAGGTGAAATCCAATTAGGTTGGGTCTATAAGGTGTTATGTGGGCTTGTCGCCATATTTTCTATTTTTGTGACTTGTATTTGCATTCATCTTTCGCTTGATATATATCTCTTATCATCTGAAATGGAAGGATAATGAAAATGGCTTATGAGAAGTGTATTTTGTATCATATATGGAATACATTAATATTTCATATGATGATTTGTTATGAACTAGGACTACAAATCTGGATAAGTGAGAGAGTGTTACCTTTGTGGTCTTTGTCCGAGAGCGTCAAAGAGAGATGAGTGTCCGATTCCTGTGGTCTTTGCCGGGATCATGAGAGGGTCTGATGCCCGATGTCTTTACCGGTATCATGATAGTGTTTGATGCGTGATGTCTTTGTCAGGATTGTTAGAGTGTCTGATGCCCAAGGTCTTTGTCATGATTATCGAAATGTAGAGGTATTCCATCTATAACATGTGTGTATGATATGAGACAGTTGTCCAGCGCATTGCATTTCAATACATTGCATGGCACATACGTTCAAATTACTATGACTCATATCTATGATTTTGGTTGTTGCATTTATCATAATGCATAGTACGTTTCAAACTTGATTTATTGTCTTGTTACCATCTGTGTGATATTGGACTTGTACTTTGTTGCCAGATTGTGATTATCATACGATTGTCTCTCAGTTATCCTGACATTAACATGGATATAGGATTGGACTTGATTTGATATTGATATTGTGATATGTGTCCATGTGTGGTACGACTGAATTGATATGATTCACTTGATATTGTTAATTTTCATTGCATTCATCTTTATTTTGATAATACATTGATATTACATGAGATTGGCGTTGATGATGATAAGTAAGAAGGAAACATCTGTGATTCTTTGGACATACTATATATATTAGCAATATCTAGGCTGTGTGCGGAATGGCTAGTGGCGTAGAGGTGAAATCCAATTAGGTTTGGTCTATAAGGTGTTATGTGGGCTTGTCTCCATATTTTCTATTTTAGTGACTTGTATTTGCATTCATCTTTCGCTTGATATATATCTCTTATCATCTGAAATGGAAGGATAATGAAAATGGCTTATGACAAGTGTATTTTGTATCATATATGGAATACATTAATATTTCATATGATGATTTGTTATGAACTAGGACTACAAATGAGGATAAGTGAGAGAGTGTTACCTTTGAGGTCTTTGTCCGAGAGCGTCAAAGAGAGATGAGTGTCCGATTCCTGTGGTCTTTGCCGGGATCATGAGAGGGTCTGATGCCCGATGTCTTTACCGGTATCATGATAGTGTTTGATGCGTGATGTCTTTGTCAGGATTGTTAGAGTGTCTGATGCCCGAGGTCTTTGTCATGATTATCGAAATGTAGAGGTATTCCATCTATAACATGTGTGTATGATATGAGACAGTTGTCCAGCGCATTGCATTTCAATACATTGCATGGCACATACATTCAAATTACTATGACTCATATCTATGATTTTGGTTGTTGCATTTATCATAATGCATGGTACGTTTCAGCCTTGATTTATTGTCTTGTTACCATCTGTGTGATATTGGACATGTACTTTGTTGCTAGATTGTGATTATGATACGATTGTCTCTCACTTATCTTGACATTAACATGGATATAGGAAAGGACTTGATTTGATATTGATATTGTGATATGTGTCCATGTGTGGCACGATTGAATTGATATGATTCGCATGATATTGTTAATTTGCATTGCATTCATCTTTATTTTCATAATACATTGATATTACATGAGATTGGCGTTGATGATGATAAGTAAGAAGGAAACATCTGTGATTCTTTGGACATACTATATATAGTAGCAATATCTAGGCTGTTTGCAGAATGGCTAGTGGCGTAGAGGTGAAATCCAATTAGGTTGGTTCTATAAGGTGTTATGTGGGCTTGTCGCCATATTTTCTATTTTTGTGACTTGTATTTGCATTCATCTTTCGCTTGATATATATCTCTTATCATCTTAAATGGAAGGATAATGAAAATGGTTTATGACAAGTGTATTTTGTATCATATATGGAATACATTAATATTTCATATGATGATTTGTTATGAACTAGGACTACAAATGAGGATAAGTGAGAGAGTGTTACCTTTGAGGTCTTTGTCCGAGAGCGTCAAAGAGAGATGAGTGTCCGATTCCTGGTCTTTGCCGGGATCATGAGAGGGTCGATGCCCGATGTCTTTGCCGGTATCATGATAGTGTTTGATGCCCTGATGTCTTTGTCGGGATTGTTAGAGTGTCTCGATGCCCGAGGTCTTTGTCATGATTATCGAAATGTAGAGGTATTCCATCTATAACATGTGTGTATGATATGAGACAGTTGTCCAATGCATTGCATTTCAATACATTGCATGGCACATACATTCAAATTACTATGACTCATATCTATGATTTTGGTTGTTGCATTTATCATAATGCATGGTACGTTTCAGCCTTGATTTATTGTCTTGTTACCATCTCAGTGTGATATTGGACATGTACTTTGTTGCTAGATTGTGATTATGATACGATTGTCTCTCACTTATCTTGACATTAACATGGATATAGGAAAGGACTTGATTTGATATTGATATTGTGATATGTGTCCATGTGTGGCACGATTGAATTGATATGATTCGCTTGATATTGTTAATTTGCATTGCATTCATCTTTATTTTCATAATACATTGATATTACATGTGATTGGCGCTTGATGATGATAAGTAAGAAGGAAACATCTGTGATTCTTTGGACATACTATATATAGTAGCAATATCTAGGTTTGTGTGCGGAATGGCTAGTGGCGTAGAGGTGAAATCCAATTAGGTTGGTCTATAAGGTGTTATGTGGGCTTGTCGCCATATTTTCTATTTTTGTGACTTGTATTTGCATTCATCTTTCGCTTGATATATATCTCTTATCATCTTAAATGGAAGGATAATGAAAATGGCTTATGACAAGTGTATTTTGTATCATATATGGAATACATTAATATTTCATATGATGATTTGTTATGAACTAGGACTACAAATGAGGATAAGTGAGAGAGTGTTACCTTTGAGGTCTTTGTCCGAGAGCGTAAAAGAGAGATGAGTGTCCGATTCCTGTGGTCTTTGCCGGGATCATGAGAGGGTCTGATGCCCGATGTCTTTGCCGGTATCATGATAGTGTTTGATGCCTGATGTCTTTGTCAGGATTGTTAGAGTGTCTGATGCCCGAGGTCTTTGTCATGATTATCGAAATGTAGAGGTATTCCATCTATAACATGTGTGTATGATATGAGACAGTTGTCCAATGCATTGCATTTCAATACATTGCATGGCACATACATTCAAATTACTATGACTCATATCTATGATTTTGGTTGTTGCATTTATCATAATGCATGGTACGTTTCAGCCTTGATTTATTGTCTTGTTACCATCTGTGTGATATTGGACATGTACTTTGTTGCTAGATTGTGATTATGATACGATTGTCTCTCACTTATCTTGACATTAACATGGATATAGGAAAGGACTTGATTTGATATTGATATTGTGATATGTGTCCATGTGTGGCACGATTGAATTGATATGATTCGCATGATATTGTTAATTTGCATTGCATTCATCTTTATTTTCATAATACATTGATATTACATGGATTGGCGCTTGATGATGATAAGTAAGAAGGAAACATCTCGTGATTCTTTGGACATACTATATATAGTAGCAATATCTAGGTTTGTGTGCGGAATGGCTAGTGGCGTAGAGGTGAAATCCAATTAGGTTGGTCTATAAGGTGTTATGTGGGCTTGTCGCCATATTTTCTATTTTTGTGACTTGTATTTGCATTCATCTTTCGCTTGATATATATCTCTTATCATCTGAAATGGAAGGATAATGAAAATGGCTTATGACAAGTGTATTTTGTATCATATATGGAATACATTAATATTTCATATGATGATTTGTTATGAACTAGGACTACAAATGAGGATAAGTGAGAGAGTGTTACCTTTGAGGTCTTTGTCCGAGAGCGTCAAAGAGAGATGAGTGTCCGATTCCTGTGGTCTTTGCCGGGATCATGAGAGGGTCTGATGCCCGATGTCTTTGCCGGTATCATGATAGTGTTTGATGCCTGATGTCTTTGTCAGGATTGTTAGAGTGTCTGATGCCCGAGGTCTTTGTCATGATTATCGAAATGTAGAGGTATTCCATCTATAACATGTGTGTATGATATGAGACAGTTGTCCAATGCATTGCATTTCAATACATTGCATGGCACATACATTCAAATTACTATGACTCATATCTCTAATTTTGGTTGTTGCATTTATCATAATGCATGGTACGTTTCATCCTTGATTTGTTGTCTTATTACCATCTGTGTGATATTGGACTTGTACTTTGTTGCCAGATTGTGATTATGATACGATTGTCTCTCACTTATCTTGACATTAACATGGATATAGGAAAGGACTTGATTTGATATTGATATTGTGATATGTGTCCTTGTGTGACACGACTGAATTGATATGATTCGCTTGATATTGTTAATTTGCATTGCATTCATCTTTATTTTCATAATACATTGATATTACATGTGATTGGCGCTGATTGATGATAAGTAAGAAGGAAACATCTGTGATTCTTTGGACATACTATATATAGTAGCAATATCTAGGCTGTGTGCGGAATGGCTAGTGGCGTAGAGGTGAAATCCAATTAGGTTGGGTCTATAAGGTGTTATGTGGGCTTGTCGCCATATTTTCTATTTTTGTGACTTGTATTTGCATTCATCTTTCGCTTGATATATATCTCTTATCATCTTAAATGGAAGGATAATGAAAATGGCTTATGACAAGTGTATTTTGTATCATATATGGAATACATTAATATTTCATATGATGATTTGTTATGAACTAGGACTACAAATGAGGATAAGTGAGAGAGTGTTACCTTTGAGGTCTTTGTCCGAGAGCGTCAAAGAGAGATGAGTGTCCGATTCCTGTGGTCTTTGCCGGGATCATGAGAGGGTCTGATGCCCGATGTCTTTACCGGTATCATGATAGTGTTTGATGCGTGATGTCTTTGTCAGGATTGTTAGAGTGTCTGATGCCCAAGGTCTTTGTCATGATTATCGAAATGTAGAGGTATTCCATCTATAACATGTGTGTATGATATGAGACAGGTTGTCCAATGCATTGCATTTCAATACATTGCATGGCACATACGTTCAAATTACTATGACTCATATCTATGATTTTGGTTGTTGCATTTATCATAATGCATGGTACGTTTCAGCCTTGATTTATTGTCTTGTTACCATCTGTGTGATATTGGACATGTACTTTGTTGCTAGATTGTG
The DNA here is from genome assembly GCA_034509755.1 of Anisodus tanguticus. Taxonomy (NCBI): domain Eukaryota; kingdom Viridiplantae; phylum Streptophyta; class Magnoliopsida; order Solanales; family Solanaceae; genus Anisodus; species Anisodus tanguticus. Next base: position 24,972,299 of record CM067540.1, read on the forward strand.
ATTATGATACGATTGTCTCTCACTTATCTTGACATTAACATGGATATAGGAAAGGACTTGATTTGATATTGATATTGTGATATGTGTCCATGTGTGGCACGATTGAATTGATATGATTCGCATGATATTGTTAATTTGCATTGCATTCATCTTTATTTTCATAATACATTGATATTACAAGGGATTGGCGCTGTTGATGATAAGTAAGAAGGAAACATCTGTGATTCTTTGGACATACTATATATAGTAGCAATATCTAGGCTGTGTGCGGAATGGCTAGTGGCGTAGAGGTGAAATCCAATTAGGTTGGGTCTATAAGGTGTTATGTGGGCTTGTCGCCATATTTTCTATTTTTGTGACTTGTATTTGCATTCATCTTTCGCTTGATATATATCTCTTATCATCTTAAATGGAAGGATAATGAAAATGGCTTATGACAAGTGTATTTTGTATCATATATGGAATACATTAATATTTCATATGATGATTTGTTATGAACTAGGACTACAAATGAGGATAAGTGAGAGAGTGTTACCTTTGAGGTCTTTGTCCGAGAGCGTAAAAGAGAGATGAGTGTCCGATTCCTTTGGTCTTTGCTGGGATCATGAGAGGGTCTGATGCCCGATGTCTTTGCCGGTATCATGATAGTGTTTGATCCCTAATGTCTTTGTCAGGATTGTTAGAGTGTCTGATGCCCGAGGTCTTTGTCATGATTATCGAAATGTAGAGGTATTCCATCTATAACATGTGTGTATGATATGAGACAGTTGTCCAATGCATTGCATTTCAATACATTGCATGGCACATACATTCAAATTACTATGACTCATATCTATGATTTTGGTTGTTGCATTTATCATAATGCATGGTACGTTTCACCTTGATTTATTGTCTTGTTACCATCTCAGTGTGATATTGGACATGTACTTTGTTGCTAGATTGTGATTATGATACGATTGTCTCTCACTTATCTTGACATTAACATGGATATAGGAAAGGACTTGATTTGATATTGATATTGTGATATGTGTCCATGTGTGGCACGATTGAATTGATATGATTCGCATGATATTGTTAATTTGCATTGCATTCATCTTTATTTTCATAATACATTGATATTACATGGGATTGGCGCTGTTGATGATAAGTAAGAAGGAAACATCTGTGATTCTTTGGACATACTATATATAGTAGCAATATCTAGGTCAGTGTGCGGAATGGCTAGTGGCGTAGAGGTGAAATCCAATTAGGTTGGTCTATAAGGTGTTATGTGGGCTTGTCGCCATATTTTCTATTTTTGTGACTTGTATTTGCATTCATCTTTCGCTTGATATATATCTCTTATCATCTTAAATGGAAGGATAATGAAAATGGCTTATGACAAGTGTATTTTGTATCATATATGGAATACATTAATATTTCATATGATGATTTGTTATGAACTAGGACTACAAATGAGGATAAGTGAGAGAGTGTTACCTTTGAGGTCTTTGTCCGAGAGCGTCAAAGAGAGATGAGTGTCCGATTCTGTGGTCTTTGGGATCATGAGAGGGTCGATGCCCGATGTCTTTGCCGGTATCATGAGAGTGTTTGATGCCCTATGTCTTTGTCAGGATTGTTAGAGTGTCTGATGCCCGAGGTCTGTGTCATGATTATCGAAATGTAGAGGTATTCCATCTATAACATGTGTGTATGATATGAGACAGTTGTCCAATGCATTGCATTTCAATACATTGCATGGCACATACATTCAAATTACTATGACTCATATCTATGATTTTGGTTGTTGCATTTATCATAATGCATGGTACGTTTCATCCTTGATTTGTTGTCTTATTACCATCTGTGTGATATTGGACTTGTACTTTGTTTCCAGATTGTGATTATGATACGATTGTCTCTCACTTATCTTGACATTAACATGGAAGGAGGAAAGGACTTGATTTGATATTGATATTGTGATATGTGTCCTTTTGTGACACGACTGAATTGATATGATTCGCTTGATATTGTTAATTTGCATTGCATTCATCTTTATTTTCATAATACATTGATATTACATGTGATTGGCGCTGTTGATGATAAGTAAGAAGGAAACATCTGTGATTCTTTGGTCATACTATATATAGTAGCAATATCTAGGCTGTGTGCGGAATGGCTAGTGGCGTAGAGGTGAAATCCAATTAGGTTGGGTCTATAAGGTGTTATGTGGACTTGTCGCCATATTTTCTATTTTTGTGACTTGTATTTGCATTCATCTTTCGCTTGATATATATCTCTTATCATCTTAAATGGAAGGATAATGAAAATGGCTTATGACAAGTGTATTTTGTATCATATATGGAATACATTAATATTTCATATGATGATTTGTTATGAACTAGGACTACAAATGAGTATAAGTGAGAGAGTGTTACCTTTGAGGTCTTTGTCCGAGAGCGTAAAAGAGAGATGAGTGTCCGATTCCTTTGGTGTTTGCTGGGATCATGAGAGGGTCTGATGCCCGATGTCTTTGCCGGTATCATGATAGTGTTTGATCCCTAATGTCTTTGTCAGGATTGTTAGAGTGTCGATGCCCGAGGTCTTTGTCATGATTATCGAAATGTAGAGGTATTCCATCTATAACATGTGTGTATGATATGAGACAGTTGTCCAATGCATTGCATTTCAATACATTGCATGGCACATACATTCAAATTACTATGACTCATATCTATGATTTTGGTTGTTGCATTTATCATAATGCATGGTACGATTCAGCCTTGATTTATTGTCTTGTTACCATCTCGTGTGATATTGACATGTACTTTGTTGCTAGATTGTGATTATGATACGATTTTCTCTCACTTATCTTGACATTAACATGGATATAGGAAAGGACTTGATTTGATATTGATATTGTGATATGTGTCCATGTGTGGCACGATTGAATTGATATGATTCGCATGATATTGTTAATTTGCATTGCATTCATCTTTATTTTCATAATACATTGATATTACATGGGATTGGCGCTGATGATGATAAGTAAGAAGGAAACATCTCGTGATTCTTTGGACATACTATATATAGTAGCAATATCTAGGTCATGTGCGGAATGGCTAGTGGCGTAGAGGTGAAATCCAATTAGGTTGGGTCTATAAGGTGTTATGTGGGCTTGTCGCCATATTTTCTATTTTTGTGACTTGTATTTGCATTCATCTTTCGCTTGATATATATCTCTTATCATCTTAAATGGAAGGATAATGAAAATGGCTTATGACAAGTGTATTTTGTATCATATATGGAATACATTAATATTTCATATGATGATTTGTTATGAACTAGGACTACAAATGAGGATAAGTGAGAGAGTGTTACCTTTGAGGTCTTTGTCCGAGAGCGTAAAAGAGAGATGAGTGTCCGATTCCTTTGATGTTTGCTGGGATCATGAGAGGGTCTGATGCCCGATGTCTTTGCCGGTATCATGATAGTGTTTGATGCCCTGATGTCTTTGTCAGGATTGTTAGAGTGTCTGATGCCCGAGGTCTTTGTCATGATTATCGAAATGTAGAGGTATTCCATCTATAACATGTGTGTATGATATGAGACAGTTGTCCAATGCATTGCATTTCAATACATTGCATGGCACATACATTCAAATTACTATGACTCATATCTATGATTTTTGTTGTTGCATTTATCATAATGCATGGTACGTTTCAGCCTTGATTTATTGTCTTGTTACCATCTGTGTGATATTGGACATGTACTTTGTTGCTAGATTGTGATTATGATACGATTGTCTCTCACTTATCTTGACATTAACATGGATATAGGAAAGGACTTGATTTGATATTGATATTGTGATATGTGTCCATGTGTGGCACGATTGAATTGATATGATTCGCATGATATTGTTAATTTGCATTGCATTCATCTTTATTTTCATAATACATTGATATTACAAGGGATTGGCGCTATTGATGATAAGTAAGAAGGAAACATCTGTGATTCTTTGGACATACTATATATAGTAGCAATATCTAGGCTGTGTGCGGAATGGCTAGTGGCGTAGAGGTGAAATCCAATTAGGTTGGGTCTATAAGGTGTTATGTGGGCTTGTCGCCATATTTTCTATTTTTGTGACTTGTATTTGCATTCATCTTTCGCTTGATATATATCTCTTATCATCTTAAATGGAAGGATAATGAAAATGGCTTATGACAAGTGTATTTTGTATCATATATGGAATACATTAATATTTCATATGATGATTTGTTATGAACTAGGACTACAAATGAGGATAAGTGAGAGAGTGTTACCTTTGAGGTCTTTGTCCGAGAGCGTCAAAGAGAGATGAGTGTCCGATTCTGTGGTGGTCTTTGCCGGGATCATGAGAGGGTCCGATGCCCGATGTCTTTGCCGGTATCATGATAGTGTTTGATCCCTATGTCTTTGTCGGGATTGTTAGAGTGTCGATGCCCGAGGTCTGTGTCATGATTATCGAAATGTAGAGGTATTCCATCTATAACATGTGTGTATGATATGAGACAGTTGTCCAATGCATTGCATTTCAATACATTGCATGGCACATACATTCAAATTACTATGACTCATATCTATAATTTTGGTTGTTGCATTTATCATAATGCATGGTACGTTTCATCCTTGATTTGTTGTCTTATTACCATCTGTGTGATATTGGACTTGTACTTTGTTTCCAGATTGTGATTATGATACGATTGTCTCTCACTTATCTTGACATTAACATGGAAGGAGGAAAGGACTTGATTTGATATTGATATTGTGATATGTGTCCTTGTGTGACACGACTGAATTGATATGATTCGCTTGATATTGTTAATTTGCATTGCATTCATCTTTATTTTCATAATACATTGATATTACATGTGATTGGCGCTGATGATGATAAGTAAGAAGGAAACATCTGTGATTCTTTGGACATATTATATATAGTAGCAATATCTAGGCTGTGTGCGGAATGGCTAGTGGCGTAGAGGTGAAATCCAATTAGGTTGGGTCTATAAGGTGTTATGTGGACTTGTCGCCATATTTTCTATTTTTGTGACTTGTATTTGCATTCATCTTTCGCTTGATATATATCTCTTATCATCTTAAATGGAAGGATAATGAAAATGGCTTATGACAAGTGTATTTTGTATCATATATGGAATACATTAATATTTCATATGATGATTTGTTATGAACTAGGACTACAAATGAGTATAAGTGAGAGAGTGTTACCTTTGAGGTCTTTGTCCGAGAGCGTAAAAGAGAGATGAGTGTCCGATTCCTTTGGTGTTTGCTGGGATCATGAGAGGGTCTGATGCCCAATGTCTTTGCCGGTATCATGATAGTGTTTGATCCCTAATGTCTTTGTCAGGATTGTTAGAGTGTCTGATGCCCGAGGTCTTTGTCATGATTATCGAAATGTAGAGGTATTCCATCTATAACATGTGTGTATGATATGAGACAGTTGTCCAATGCATTGCATTTCAATACATTGCATGGCACATACATTCAAATTACTATGACTCATACCTATGATTTTTGTTGTTGCATTTATCATAATGCATGGTACGTTTCAGTCTTGATTTATTGTCTTGTTACCATCTGTGTGATATTAGACATGTACTTTGTTGCTAGATTGTGATTATGATACGATTTTCTCTCACTTATCTTGACATTAACATGGATATTGGAAAGGACTTGATTTGATATTGATATTGTGATATGTGTCCATGTGTGGCACGATTGAATTGATATGATTCGCATGATATTATTAATTTGCATTGCATTCATCTTTATTTTCATAATACATTGATATTACATGGGATTGGCGCTTGTTGATGATAATAAGTAAGAAGGAAACATCTGTGATTCTTTGGACATACTATATATAGTAGCAATATCTAGGTTTGTGTGCGGAATGGCTAGTGGCGTAGAGGTGAAATCCAATTAGGTTGGGTCTATAAGGTGTTATGTGGGCTTGTCGCCATATTTTCTATTTTTGTGACTTGTATTTGCATTCATCTTTCGCTTGATATATATCTCTTATCATCTTAAATGGAAGGATAATGAAAATGGCTTATGACAAGTGTATTTTGTATCATATATGGAATACATTAATATTTCATATGATGATTTGTTATGAACTAGGACTACAAATGAGGATAAGTGAGAGAGTGTTACCTTTGAGGTCTTTGTCCGAGAGCGTAAAAGAGAGATGAGTGTCCGATTCCTTTGGTGTTTGCTGGGATCATGAGAGGGTCTGATGCCCGATGTCTTTACCGGTATCATGATAGTGTTTGATCCCTATGTCTTTGTCGGGATTGTTAGAGTGTCGATGCCCGAGGTCTTTGTCATGATTATCGAAATGTAGAGGTATTCCATCTATAACATGTGTGTATGATATGAGACAGTTGTCCAATGCATTGCATTTCAATACATTGCATGGCACATACATTCAAATTACTATGACTCATACCTATGATTTTTGTTGTTGCATTTATCATAATGCATGGTACGTTTCAGTCTTGATTTATTGTCTTGTTACCATCTGTGTGATATTAGACATGTACTTTGTTGCTAGATTGTGATTATGATACGATTTTCTCTCACTTATCTTGACATTAACATGGATATAGGAAAGGACTTGATTTGATATTGATATTGTGATATGTGTCCATGTGTGGCACGATTGAATTGATATGATTCGCATGATATTGTTAATTTGCATTGCATTCATCTTTATTTTCATAATACATTGATATTACATGGGATTGGCGCTGTTGATGATAAGTAAGAAGGAAACATCTGTGATTCTTTGGACATACTATATATAGTAGCAATATCTAGGCTGTGTGCGGAATGGCTAGTGGCGTAGAGGTGAAATCCAATTAGGTTGGGTCTATAAGGTGTTATGTGGGCTTGTCGCCATATTTTCTATTTTTGTGACTTGTATTTGCATTCATCTTTCGCTTGATATATATCTCTTATCATCTTAAATGGAATGATAATGAAAATGGCTTATGACAAGTGTATTTTGTATCATATATGGAATACATTAATATTTCATATGATGATTTGTTATGAACTAGGACTACAAATGAGGATAAGTGAGAGAGTGTTACCTTTGAGGTCTTTGTCCGAGAGCGTCAAAGAGAGATGAGTGTCCGATTCCTGTGGTGTTTGCTGGGATCATGAGAGGGTCTGATGCCCGATGTCTTTGCCGGTATCATGAGAGTGTTTGATCCCTAATGTCTTTGTCAGGATTGTTAGAGTGTCTGATGCCCGAGGTCTTTGTCATGATTATCGAAATGTAGAGGTATTCCATCTATAACATGTGTGTATGATATGAGACAGTTGTCCAACGCATTGCATTTCAATACATTGCATGGCACATACATTCAAATTACTATGACTCATATCTATGATTTTGGTTGTTGCATTTATCATAATGCATGGTACGTTTCATCCTTGATTTGTTGTCTTATTACCATCTGTGTGATATTGGACTTGTACTTTGTTGCAGATTGTGATTATGATACGATTGTCTCTCACTTATCTTGACATTAACATGGATATAGGAAAGGACTTGATTTGATATTGATATTGTGATATGTGTCCATGTGTGGCACGACTAAATTGATATGATTCGCTTGATATTGTTAATTTGCATTGCATTCATCTTCATTTCCATAATACATTGATATTACATGAGATTGGCGCTTGATGATGATAAGTAAGAAGGAAACATCTGATTCTTTGGACATACTATATATAGTAGCAATATCTAGGTTCTGTGCGGAATGGCTAGTGGCGTAGAGGTGAAATCCAATTAGGTTGGTTTCATAAGGTGTTATGTGGGCTTGTCGCCATATTTTCTATTTTTGTGACTTGTATTTGCATTCATCTTTCGCTTGATATATATCTCTTATCATCTTAAATGGAAGGATAATGAAAATGGCTTATGACAAGTGTATTTTGTATCATATATGGAATACATTAATATTTCATATGATGATTTGTTATGAACTAGGACTACAAATGAGGATAAGTGAGAGAGAGTTACCTTTGAGGTCTTTGTCCGAGAGCGTCAAAGAGAGATGAGTGTCCGATTCTGTGGTGTTTGCCGGGATCATGAGAGGGTCGATGCCCGATGTCTTTGCCGGTATCATGATAGTGTTTGATCCCTATGTCTTTGTCGGGATTGTTAGAGTGTCTGATGCCCGAGGTCTTTGTCATGATTATCGAAATGTAGAGGTATTCCATCTATAACATGTGTGTATGATATGAGACAGTTGTCCAACGCATTGAATTTCAATACATTGCATGGCACATACATTCAAATTACTATGACTCATACCTATTATTTTTGTTGTTGCATTTATCATAATGCATGGTACGTTTCAGTCTTAATTTATTGTCTTGTTACCATCTGTGTGATATTAGACATGTACTTTGTTGCTAGATTGTGATTATGATACGATTTTCTCTCACTTATCTTGACATTAACAAGGATATATGAAAGGACTTGATTTGATATTGATATTGTGATATGTGTCCATGTGTGGCACGATTGAATTGATATGATTCGCATGATATTATTAATTTGCATTGCATTCATCTTTATTTTCATAATACATTGATATTACATGGGATTGGCGCTGTTGATGATAATTAAGAAGGAAACATCTGTGATTCTTTGGACATACTATATATAGTAGCAATATCTAGGTTGTGTGCGGAATGGCTAGTGGCGTAGAGGTGAAATCCAATTAGGTTGGGTCTATAAGGTGTTATGTGGACTTGTCGCCATATTTTCTATTTTTGTGACTTGTAATTTGCATTCATCTTTCGCTTGATATATATCTCTTATCATCTTAAATGGAAGGATAATGAAAATGGCTTATGACAAGTGTATTTTGTATCATATATGGAATACATTAATATTTCATATGATGATTTGTTATGAACTAGGACTACAAATGAGGATAAGTGAGAGAGTGTTACCTTTGAGGTCTTTGTGCGAGAGCGTAAAAGAGAGATGAGTGTCCGATTCCTTTGGTGTTTGCTGGGATCATGAGAGGGTCTGATGCCCGATGTCTTTGCCGGTATCATGATAGTGTTTGATCCCTAATGTCTTTGTCAGGATTGTTAGAGTGTCTGATGCCCGAGGTCTTTGTCATGATTATCGAAATGTAGAGGTATTCCATCTATAGCATGTGTGTATGATATGAGACAGTTGTCCAACGCATTGCATTTCAATACATTGCATGGTACATACATTCAAATTACTATGACTCATACCTATGATTTTTGTTGTTGCATTTATCATAATGCATGGTACGTTTCACTTGATTTATTGTCTTGTTACCATCTGTGTGATATTAGACATGTACTTTGTTGCTAGATTGTGATTATGATACGATTTTCTCTCACTTATCTTGACATTAACATGGATATAGGAAAGGACTTGATTTGATATTGATATTGTGATATGTGTCCATGTGTGGCACGATTGAATTGATATGATTCGCATGATATTGTTAATTTGCATTGCATTCATCTTTATTTTCATAATACATTGATATTACATGGGATTGGCGCTGTTGATGATAATTAAGAAGGAAACATCTGTGATTCTTTGGACATACTATATATAGTAGCAATATCTAGGCTGTGTGCGGAATGGCTAGTGGCGTAGAGGTGAAATCCAATTAGGTTGGGTCTATAAGGTGTTATGTGGACTTGTCGCCATATTTTCTATTTTTGTGACCTGTATTTGCATTCATCTTTCGCTTGATATATATCTCTTATCATCTTAAATGGAAGGATAATGAAAATGGCTTATGACAAGTGTATTTTGTATCATATATGGAATAAATTAATATTTCATATGATGATTTGTTATGAACTAGGACTACAAATGAGGATAAGTGAGAGAGTGTTACCTTTGAGGTCTTTGTCCGAGAGCGTCAAAGAGAGATGAGTGTCCGATTCCTGTGGTCTTTGCCGGGATCATGAGAGGGTCTGATGCCCGATGTCTTTACCTGTATGATGATAGTGTTTGATGCGTGATGTCTTTGTCAGGATTGTTAGAGTGTCGATGCCCGAGGTCTTTGTCATGATTATCGAAATGTAGAGGTATTCCATCTATAACATGTGTGTATGATATGAGACAGTTGTCCAGCGCATTGCATTTCAATACATTGCATGGCACATACATTCAAATTACTATGACTTATATCTATGATTTTGGTTGTTGCATTTATCATAATGCATGGTACGTTTCAGCCTTGATTTATTGTCTTGTTACCATCTGTGTGATATTGGACATGTACTTTGTTGCTAGATTGTGATTATGATACGATTGTCTCTCACTTATCTTGACATTAACATGGATATAGGAAAGGACTTGATTTGATATTGATATTGTGATATGTGTCCATGTGTGGCACGACTGAATTGATATGATTCGCATAATATTGTTAATTTACATTGCATTCATCTTTATTTTGATAATACATTGATATTACATGAGATTGGCGTTGATGATGATAAGTAAGAAGGAAACATCTGTGATTCTTTGGACATACTATATATAGTAGCAATATCTAGGCGGTGTGCGGAATGGTTAGTGGCGTAGAGGTGAAATCCAATTAGGTTGGTTCCATAAGGTGCTATGTGGGCTTGTCGCCATATTTTCTATTTTTGTGACTTGTATTTGCATTCATCTTTCGGTTGATATATATCTCTTATCATCTTAAATGGAAGGATAATGAAAATGGCTTATGACAAGTGTAATTTGTATCATATATAGAATACATTAATATTTCATGTGATGATTTGTTATGAACTAGGACTACAAATGATGATAAATGAGATAGTGTTGCCTTTGAGGTCTTTGTCAGAGAGCATCAAAGAGAGATGCGTGTCCGATGCCCGATGTCTTTGCCGGGATCATGAGAGTGTTTGATGCCTGATAGCTTTGTCAGGATTGTTAGAGTGTCTAATGCCCGAGGTCTTTGTCATGAGTATCGAAATGTAGAGGTATTCCATCTATAACATGTGTGTATGATATGAGACATTTGTCCAGCGCATTGCATTTCAATACATTGCATGGCACATACATTCAAATTACTATGACTCATATCTATGATTTTGGTTGTTGCATTTATCATAATGCATGGTACGTTTCAGCCTTGATTTATTGTCTTGTTACCATCTGTGTGATATTGGACATGTACTTTGTTGCTAGATTGTGATTATGATACGATTGTCTCTCACTTATCTTGACATTAACATGGATATAGGAAAGGACTTGATTTGATATTGATATTGTGATATGTGTCCATGTGTGGCACGACTGAATTGATATGATTCGCATGATATTGTTAATTTACATTGCATTCATCTTTATTTTGATAATACATTGATATTACATGAGATTGGCGTTGATGATGATAAGTAAGAAGGAAACATCTGTGATTCTTTGGACATACTATATATAGTAGCAATATCTAGGCTGTGTGCGGAATGGCTAGTGGCGTAGAGGTGAAATCCAATTAGGTTGGTTCCATAAGGTGTTATGTGGGCTTGTCGCCATATTTTCTATTTTTGTGACTTGTATTTGCATTCATCTTTCGCTTGATATATATCTCTTATCATCTTAAATGGAAGGATAATGAAAATGGCTTATGACAAGTGTAATTTGTATCATATATGGAATACATTAATATTTCATATGATGATTTGTTATGAACTAGGACTACAAATGATGATAAATGAGATAGTGTTGCCTTTGAGGTCTTTGTCAGAGAGCGTCAAAGAGAGATGAGTGTCCGATGCCCGATGTCTTTGCCGGGATCATGAGAGTGTTTGATGCCTGATAGCTTTGTCAGGATTGTTAGAGTGTCTAATGCCCGAGGTCTTTGTCATGATTATCGAAATGTAGAGGTATTCCATCTATAACATGTGTGTATGATATGAGACATTTGTCCAGCGCATTGCATTTCAATACATTGTATGGCACATACATTCAAATCACTATGACTCATACCTATGATTTTTGTTGTTGCATTTATCATAATGCATGGTACATTTCAGCCTTGATTTATTGTCTTGTTACCATCTGTGTGATATTGGACATGTACTTTGTTGCTAGATTGTGATTATGATACGATTGTCTCTCACTTATCTTGACATTAACATGGATATAGGAAAGGACTTGATTTGATATTGATATTGTGATATGTGTCCATGTGTGGCACGATTGAATTGATATGATTCGCATGATATTGTTAATTTGCATTGCATTCATCTTTATTTTCATAATACATTGATATTACATGGGATTGGCGCTGTTGATGATAAGTAAGAAGGAAACATCTATGATTCTTTGGACATACTATATATAGTAGCAATATCTAGGTTTGTGTGCGGAATGGCTAGTGGCGTGAGGTGAAATCCAATTAGGTTGGTCTATAAGGTGTTATGTGGGCTTGTCGCCATATTTTCTATTTTTGTGACTTGTATTTGCATTCATCTTTCGCTTGATATATATCTCTTATCATCTGAAATGGAAGGATAATGAATATGGCTTATGACAAGTGTATTTTGTATCATATATGGAATACATTAATATTTCATATGATGATTTGTTATGAACTAGGACTACAAATTAGGATAAGTGAGAGAGTGTTACCTTTGAGGTCTTTGTCCGAGAGCGTCAAAGAGAGATGAGTGTTTGATTCCTGTGGTCTTTGCCGGGATCATGAGAGTCTCTGATGCCCGATGTCTTTACCGGTATCATGATAGTGTTTGATTCCTGATGTCTTTGTCAGGATTGTTAGAGTGTCTGATGCCCGAGGTCTTTGTCATGATTTTCTAAATGTAGAGGTATTCCATCTATAACATGATTGTATGATATGAGACAGTTGTCCAGCGCATTGCATTTCAATACATTGCATGGCACATACATTCAAATTTCTATGACTTATATCTATGATTTTTGTTGTTGTATTTATCATAATGCATGGTACGTTTCACCTTGATTTATTGTCTTGTTACCATCTTGTGTGATATTGGACATGTACTTTGTTGCTAGATTGTGATTATGATACGATTGTCTCTCACTTATCCTGACATGAACATAGATATAGGAAAGGACTTGATTTGATATTGATATTGTGATATGTGTCCATGTGTGGCACGACTGAATTGATATGATTCGCATGATATTGTTAATTTGCATTGCATTTCATAATACATTGATATGACATGTGATTGGCGCTGTTGATGATAAGTAAGAAGGAAACATCTGTGATTCTTTGGACATACTATATATAGTAGCAATATCTAGGTTGTGTGCGGAATAGCTAGTAGCGTAGTGGTGAAATCCAATTATGTTGGTTCCATAAGGTGTTATGTGGGCTTGTCGCCATATTTTCTATTTTTGTGACTTGTATTTGCATTTATCTTTCGCTTGATATATATCTCTTATCATATGAAATGGAAGGATAATGAAAATGTCTTATGACAAGTGTATTTTGTATCATATATGGAATACATTAATATTTCATATGATGATTTGTTATGAACTAGGACTACAAATGATGATAAGTGAGAGAGTGTTACCTTTGAGGTCTTTGTCCGAGAGCGTAAAAAAGAGATGAGTGTCCGATTCCTGTGGTCTTTGCTGGAATCATGAGAGGGTCTGATGCCCGATGTCTTTGCCGGTATCATGATAGTGTTTGATCCGTGATGTCTTTGTCAGGATTGTTACAGTGTCTGATGCCCGAGGTCTTTGTCATGATTATCGAAATGTAGAGGTATTCCATCTATAACATGTGTGTATGATATGAGACAGTTGTCCAGCGCATTGCATTTCAATACATTGCATGGCACATACATTCAAATTACTATGACTCATATCTATGATTTTGGATGTTTCATTTATCATAATGCATGGTACGTTTCAGCCTTGATTTATTGTCTTGTTACCATCTGTGTGATATTGGACATGTACTTTGTTGCTAGATTGTGATTATGATACGATTGTCTCTCACTTATCTTGACATTAACATGGATATAGGAAAGGACTTGATTTGATATTGATATTGTGATATGTGTCCATGTGTGGCACGACTGAATTGATATGATTCGCATGATATTGTTAATTTTCATTGCATTCATCTTTATTTTGATAATACATTGATATTACATGAGATTGGCGTTGATGATGATAAGTAAGAAGGAAACATCTGTGATTCTTTGGACATACTATATATATTAGCAATATCTAGGCTGTGTGCGGAATGGCTAGTGGCGTAGAGGTGAAATCCAATTAGGTTGGTTCGATAAGGTGTTATGTGGGCTTGTCGCCATATTTTCTATTTTTGTGACTTGTATTTGCATTCATCTTTCGCTTGATATATATCTCTTATCATCTGAAATGGAAGGATAATGAAAATGGCTTATGACAAGTGTATTTTGTATCATATATGGAATACATTAATATTTCATATGATGATTTGTTATGAACTAGGACTACAAATGATGATAAGTGAGAGAGTGTTACCTTTGAGGTCTTTGTCCGAGAGCGTAAAAAAGAGATGAGTGTCCGATTCCTGTGGTCTTTGCTGGAATCATGAGAGGGTCTGATGCCCGATGTCTTTGCCGGTATCATGATAGTGTTTGATCCGTGATGTCTTTGTCAGGATTGTTACAGTGTCTGATGCCCGAGGTCTTTGTCATGATTATCGAAATGTAGAGGTATTCCATCTATAACATGTGTGTATGATATGAGACAGTTGTCCAATGCATTGCATTTCAATACATTGCATGGCACATACATTCAAATTACTATGACTCATACCTATGATTTTTGTTGTTGCATTTATCATAATGCATGGTACGTTTCAGTCTTGATTTATTCTCTTGTTACCATCTGTGTGATATTAGACATGTACTTTGTTGCTAGATTGTGATTATGATACGATTTTCTCTCACTTATCTTGACATTAACATGGATATAGGAAAGGACTTGATTTGATATTGATATTGTGATATGTGTCCATGTGTGGCACGATTGAATTGATATGATTCGCATGATATTATTAATTTGCATTGCATTTATCTTTATTTTCATAATACATTGATATTACATGGGATTGGCGCTGTTGATGATAAGTAAGAAGGAAACATCTGTGATTCTTTGGACATACTATATATAGTAGCAATATCTAGGCTGTGTGCGGAATGGCTAGTGGCGTAGAGGTGAAATCCAATTAGGTTGGGTCTATAAGGTGTTATGTGGACTTGTCGCCATATTTTCTATTTTTGTGACTTGTATTTGCATTCATCTTTCGCTTGATATATATCTCTTATCATCTTAAATGGAATGATAATGAAAATGGCTTATGACAAGTGTATTTTGTATCATATATGGAATACATTAATATTTCATATGATGATTTGTTATGAACTAGGACTACAAATGAGGATAAGTGAGAGAGTGTTACCTTTGAGGTCTTTGTCCGAGAGCGTAAAAGAGAGATGAGTGTCCGATTCCTGTGGTTTTTGATGGGATCATGAGAGGGTCTGATGCCCGATGTCTTTGCCGGTATCATGAGAGTGTTTGATCCCTAATGTCTTTGTCAGGATTGTTAGAGTGTCTGATGCCCGAGGTCTTTGTCATGATTATCGAAATGTAGAGGTATTCCATCTATAACATGTGTGTATGATATGAGACAGTTGTCCAACGCATTGCATTTCAATACATTGCATGGCACATACATTCAAATTACTATGACTCATATCTATGATTTTGGTTGTTGCATTTATCATAATGCATGGTACGTTTCATCCTTGATTTGTTGTCTTATTACCATCTGTGTGATATTGGACTTGTACTTTGTTTCCAGATTGTGATTATGATACGATTGTCTCTCACTTATCTTGACATTAACATGTATATAGGAAAGGACTTGATTTGATATTGATATTGTGATATGTGTCCATGTGTGGCACGACTAAATTGATATGATTCACTTGATATTGTTAATTTGCATTGCATTCATCTTCATTTCCATAATACATTGATATTACATGAGATTGGCGCTGATGGTGATAAGTAAGAAGGAAACATCTATGATTCTTTGGACATACTATATATAGTAGCAATATCAAGGTTCTGTGCGGAATAGCTAGTGGCGTAGAGGTGAAATCCAATTAGGTTGGTTTCATAAGGTGTTATGTGGGCTTGTCGCCATATTTTCTATTTTTGTGACTTGTATTTGCATTCATCTTTCGCTTGATATATATCTCTTATCATCTGAAATGGAAGGATAATGAAAATGGCTTATGAGAAGTGTATTTTGTATCATATATGGAATACATTAATATTTCATATGATGATTTGTTATGAACTAGGACTACAAATGAGGATAAGTGAGAGAGTGTTACCTTTGAGGTCTTTGTCCGAGAGCGTAAAAGAGAGATGAGTGTCCGATTCCTGTGGTGTTTGCTGGGATAATGAGAGGGTCTGATGCCCGATGTCTTTGCCGGTATAATGATAGTGTTTGATCCCTAATGTCTTTGTCAGGATTGTTAGAGTGTCTGATGCCCGAGGTCTTTGTCATGATTATCGAAATGTAGAGGTATTCCATCTATAACATGTGTGTATGATATGAGACAGTTGTCCAATGCATTGCATTTCAATACATTGCATGGCACATACATTCAAATTACTATGACTCATACCTATGATTTTTGTTGTTGCATTTATCATAATGCATGGTACGTTTCAGTCTTGATTTATTGTCTTGTTACCATCTGTGTGATATTAGACATGTACTTTGTTGCTAGATTGTGATTATGATACGATTTTCTCTCACTTATCTTGACATTAACATGGATATAGGAAAGGACTTGATTTGATATTGATATTGTGATATGTGTCCATGTGTGGCACGATTGAATTGATATGATTCGCATGATATTATTAATTTGCATTGCATTTATCTTTATTTTCATAATACATTGATATTACATGGGATTGGCGCTGTTGATGATAAGTAAGAAGGAAACATCTGTGATTCTTTGGACATACTATATATAGTAGCAATATCTAGGCTGTGTGCGGAATGGCTAGTGGCGTAGAGGTGAAATCCAATTAGGTTGGGTCTATAAGGTGTTATGTGGACTTGTCGCCATATTTTCTATTTTTGTGACTTGTATTTGCATTCATCTTTCGCTTGATATATATCTCTTATCATCTTAAATGGAATGATAATGAAAATGGCTTATGACAAGTGTATTTTGTATCATATATGGAATACATTAATATTTCATATGATGATTTGTTATGAACTAGGACTACAAATGAGGATAAGTGAGAGAGTGTTACCTTTGAGGTCTTTGTCCGAGAGCGTAAAGAGAGATGAGTGTCCGATTCTGTGGTTTTTGATGGGATCATGAGAGGTCGATGCCCGATGTCTTTGCCGGTATCATGAGAGTGTTTGATCCCTAATGTCTTTGTCGGGATTGTTAGAGTGTCGATGCAGAGGTCTTTGTCATGATTATCGAAATGTAGAGGTATTCCATCTATAACATGTGTGTATGATATGAGACAGTTGTCCAACGCATTGCATTTCAATACATTGCATGGCACATACATTCAAATTACTATGACTCATATCTATGATTTTGGTTGTTGCATTTATCATAATGCATGGTACGTTTCATCCTTGATTTGTTGTCTTATTACCATCTGTGTGATATTGGACTTGTACTTTGTTGTCGATTGTGATTATGATACGATTGTCTCTCACTTATCTTGACATTAACATGGATATAGGAGGAAAGGACTTGATTTGATATTGATATTGTGATATGTGTCCATGTGTGGCACGACTAAATTGATATGATTCACTTGATATTGTTAATTTGCATTGCATTCATCTTCATTTCCATAATACATTGATATTACATGAGATTGGCGTTGATGATGATAAGTAAGAAGGAAACATCTATGATTCTTTGGACATACTATATATAGTAGCAATATCTAAGGTTCAAATGTGCGGAATAGCTAGTGGCGTAGAGGTGAAATCCAATTAGGTTGGTTTCATAAGGTGTTATGTGGGCTTGTCGCCATATTTTCTATTTTTGTGACTTGTATTTGCATTCATCTTTCGCTTGATATATATCTCTTATCATCTGAAATGGAAGGATAATGAAAATGGCTTATGAGAAGTGTATTTTGTATCATATATGGAATACATTAATATTTCATATGATGATTTGTTATGAACTAGGACTACAAATGAGGATAAGTGAGAGAGTGTTACCTTTGAGGTCTTTGTCCGAGAGCGTAAAAGAGAGATGAGTGTCCGATTCTGTGGTGTTTTTGCCGGGATAATGAGAGGGTCTGATGCCCGATGTCTTTGCCGGTATCATGATAGTGTTTGATCCCTAATGTCTTTGTCAGGATTGTTAGAGTGTCTGATGCCCGAGGTCTTTGTCATGATTATCGAAATGTAGAGGTATTCCATCTATAACATGTGTGTATGATATGAGACAGTTGTCCAACGCATTGCATTTCAATACATTGCATGGCACATACATTCAAATTACTATGACTCATACTATGATTTTTGTTGTTGCATTTATCATAATGCATGGTACGTTTCAGTCTTGATTTATTGTCTTGTTACCATCTGTGTGATATTAGACATGTACTTTGTTGCTAGATTGTGATTATGATACGATTTTCTCTCACTTATCTTGACATTAACATGGATATAGGAAAGGACTTGATTTGATATTGATATTGTGATATGTGTCCATGTGTGGCACGATTGAATTGATATGATTCGCATGATATTATTAATTTGCATTGCATTTATCTTTATTTTCATAATACATTGATATTACATGGGATTGGCGCTGTTGATGATAAGTAAGAAGGAAACATCTGTGATTCTTTGGACATACTATATATAGTAGCAATATCTAGGCTGTGTGCGGAATGGCTAGTGGCGTAGAGGTGAAATCCAATTAGGTTGGGTCTATAAGGTGTTATGTGGACTTGTCGCCATATTTTCTATTTTTGTGACTTGTATTTGCATTCATCTTTCGCTTGATATATATCTCTTATCATCTTAAATGGAATGATAATGAAAATGGCTTATGACAAGTGTATTTTGTATCATATATGGAATACATTAATATTTCATATGATGATTTGTTATGAACTAGGACTACAAATGAGGATAAGTGAGAGAGTGTTACCTTTGAGGTCTTTGTCCGAGAGCGTAAAAGAGAGATGAGTGTCCGATTCCTGTGGTTTTTGATGGGATCATGAGAGGGTCGATGCCCGATGTCTTTGCCGGTATCATGAGAGTGTTTGATCCCTAATGTCTTTGTCAGGATTGTTAGAGTGTCTGATGCCCGAGGTCTTTGTCATGATTATCGAAATGTAGAGGTATTCCATCTATAACATGTGTGTATGATATGAGACAGTTGTCCAACGCATTGCATTTCAATACATTGCATGGCACATACATTCAAATTACTATGACTCATATCTATGATTTTGGTTGTTGCATTTATCATAATGCATGGTACGTTTCATCCTTGATTTGTTGTCTTATTACCATCTGTGTGATATTGGACTTGTACTTTGTTTCCAGATTGTGATTATGATACGATTGCCTCTCACTTATCTTGACATTAACATGGATATAGGAAAGGACTTGATTTGATATTGATATTGTGATATGTGTCCATGTGTGGCACGACTAAATTGATATGATTCACTTGATATTGTTAATTTGCATTGCATTCATCTTCATTTCCATAATACATTGATATTACATGAGATTGGCGCTGATGGTGATAAGTAAGAAGGAAACATCTATGATTCTTTGGACATACTATATATAGTAGCAATATCAAGGTTCTGTGTGGGAATAGCTAGTGGCGTAGAGGTGAAATCCAATTAGGTTGGTTTCATAAGGTGTTATGTGGGCTTGTCGCCATATTTTCTATTTTTGTGACTTGTATTTGCATTCATCTTTCGCTTGATATATATCTCTTATCATCTGAAATGGAAGGATAATGAAAATGGCTTATGAGAAGTGTATTTTGTATCATATATGGAATACATTAATATTTCATATGATGATTTGTTATGAACTAGGACTACAAATGAGGATAAGTGAGAGAGTGTTACCTTTGAGGTCTTTGTCCGAGAGCGTAAAAGAGAGATGAGTGTCCGATTCCTGTGGTGTTTGCTGGGATAATGAGAGGGTCTGATGCCCGATGTCTTTGCCGGTATAATGATAGTGTTTGATCCCTAATGTCTTTGTCAGGATTGTTAGAGTGTCTGATGCCCGAGGTCTTTGTCATGATTATCGAAATGTAGAGGTATTCCATCTATAACATGTGTGTATGATATGAGACAGTTGTCCAACGCATTGAATTTCAATACATTGCATGGCACATACATTCAAATTACTATGACTCATACCTATGATTTTTGTTGTTGCATTTATCATAATGCATGGTACGTTTCAGTCTTGATTTATTGTCTTGTTACCATCTGTGTGATATTAGACATGTACTTTGTTGCTAGATTGTGATTATGATACGATTTTCTCTCACTTATCTTGACATTAACAAGGATATAGGAAAGGACTTGATTTGATATTGATATTGTGATATGTGTCCATGTGTGGCACGATTGAATTGATATGATTCGCATGATATTATTAATTTGCATTGCATTCATCTTTATTTTCATAATACATTGATATTACATGGGATTGGCGCTTTTGATGATAATTAAGAAGGAAACATCTGTGATTCTTTGGACATACTATATATAGTAGCAATATCTAGGCTGTGTGCGGAATGGCTAGTGGCGTAGAGGTGAAATCCAATTAGGTTGGGTCTATAAGGTGTTATGTGGACTTGTCGCCATATTTTCTATTTTTGTGACTTGTAATTTGCATTCATCTTTCGCTTGATATATATCTCTTATCATCTTAAATGGAAGGATAATGAAAATGGCTTATGACAAGTGTATTTTGTATCATATATGGAATACATTAATATTTCATATGATGATTTGTTATGAACTAGGACTACAAATGAGGATAAGTGAGAGAGTGTTACCTTTGAGGTCTTTGTCCGAGAGCGTAAAAGAGAGATGAGTGTCCGATTCCTTTGGTGTTTGCTGGGATCATGAGAGGGTCTGATGCCCTATGTCTTTGCCGGTATCATGATAGTGTTTGATCCCTAATGTCTTTGTCAGGATTGTTAGAGTGTCTGATGCCCGAGGTCTTTGTCATGATTATCGAAATGTAGAGGTATTCCATCTATAACATGTGTGTATGATATGAGACAGTTGTCCAACGCATTGCATTTCAATACATTGCATGGTACATACATTCAAATTACTATGACTCATACCTATGATTTTTGTTGTTGCATTTATCATAATGCATGGTACGTTTCAGCCTTGATTTATTGTCTTGTTACCATCTGTGTGATATTAGACATGTACTTTGTTGCTAGATTGTGATTATGATACGATTTTCTCTCACTTATCTTGACATTAACATGGATATAGGAAAGGACTTGATTTGATATTGATATTGTGATATGTGTCCATGTGTGGCACGATTGAATTGATATGATTCGCATGATATTATTAATTTGCATTGCATTCATCTTTATTTTCATAATACATTGATATTACATGTGATTGGCGCTGTTGATGATAAGTAAGAAGGAAACATCTGTGATTCTTTGGACATACTATATATAGTAGCAATATCTAGGCTGTGTGCGGAATGGCTAGTGGCGTAGAGGTGAAATCCAATTAGGTTGGGTCTATAAGGTGTTATGTGGACTTGTCGCCATATTTTCTATTTTTGTGACTTGTAATTTGCATTCATCTTTCGCTTGATATATATCTCTTATCATCTTAAATGGAAGGATAATGAAAATGGCTTATGACAAGTGTATTTTGTATCATATATGGAATAAATTAATATTTCATATGATGATTTGTTATGAACTAGGACTACAAATGAGGATAAGTGAGAGAGTGTTACCTTTGAGGTCTTTGTCCGAGAGCGTCAAAGAGAGATGAGTGTCCGATTCCTGTGGTGTTTGCCGGGATCATGAGAGGGTCTGATGCCCGATGTCTTTACCTGTATGATGATAGTGTTTGATGCGTGATGTCTTTGTCAGGATTGTTAGAGTGTCTGATGCCCGAGGTCTTTGTCATGATTATCGAAATGTAGAGGTATTCCATCTATAACATGTGTGTATGATATGAGACAGCTTGTCCAATGCATTGCATTTCAATACATTGCATGGCACATACATTCAAATTACTATGACTCATATCTATGATTTTGGTTGTTGCATTTATCATAATGCATGGTACGTTTCAGCCTTGATTTATTGTCTTGTTACCATCTGTGTGATATTGGACATGTACTTTGTTGCTAGATTGTGATTATGATACGATTGTCTCTCACTTATCTTGACATTAACATGGATATAGGAAAGGACTTGATTTGATATTGATATTGTGATATGTGTCCATGTGTGGCACGACTGAATTGATATGATTCGCATGATATTGTTAATTTACATTGCATTCATCTTTATTTTGATAATACATTGATATTACATGAGATTGGCGTTGATGATGATAAGTAAGAAGGAAACATCTGTGATTCTTTGGACATACTATATATAGTAGCAATATCTAAGGCGTGTGCGGAATGGTTAGTGGCGTAGAGGTGAAATCCAATTAGGTTGGTTCCATAAGGTGCTATGTGGGCTTGTCGCCATATTTTCTATTTTTGTGACTTGTATTTGCATTCATCTTTCGGTTGATATATATCTCTTATCATCTTAAATGGAAGGATAATGAAAATGGCTTATGACAAGTGTAATTTGTATCATATATAGAATACATTAATATTTCATGTGATGATTTGTTATGAACTAGGACTACAAATGATGATAAATGAGATAGTGTTGCCTTTGAGGTCTTTGTCAGAGAGCATCAAAGAGAGATGCGTGTCCGATGCCCGATGTCTTTGCCGGGATCATGAGAGTGTTTGATGCCTGATAGCTTTGTCAGGATTGTTAGAGTGTCTAATGCCCGAGGTCTTTGTCATGATTATCGAAATGTAGAGGTATTCCATCTATAACATGTGTGTATGATATGAGACATTTGTCCAGCGCATTGCATTTCAATACATTGCATGGCACATACATTCAAATCACTATGACTCATACCTATGATTTTGGTTGTTGCATTTATCATAATGCATGGTACGTTTCAGCCTTGATTTATTGTCTTGTTACCATCTGTGTGATATTGGACTTGTACTTTGTTGCTAGATTGTGATTATGATACGATTGTCTCTCACTTATCTTGACATTAACATGGATATAGGAAAGGACTTGATTTGATATTGATATTGTGATATGTGTCCATGTGTGGCACGATTGAATTGATATGATTCGCATGATATTGTTAATTTGCATTGCATTCATCTTTATTTTCATAATACATTGATATTACATGTGATTGGCGCTGATTACATGTAAGAAGGAAACATCTGATTCTTTGGACATACTATATATAGTAGCAATATCTAGGTTGTGTGCGGAATGGCTAGTGGTGTGGAGGTGAAATTCAATTAGGTTGGTTCCATAAGGTGTTATGGGCTTGTCGCCATATTTTCTATTTTTGTGACTTGATTTGCATTCATCTTTCGCTTGATATATATCTCTTATCATCTAAATATAATGAAAATGGCTTATGACAAGTGTAATTTGTATCATATATGGAATACATTAATATTTCATATGATGATTTGTTATGAACTAGGACTACAAATGATGATAAGTGAGAGAGTGTTACCTTTGAGGTCTTTGTCGAGAGAGCGTCAAAGAGAGATGAGTGTCCGATTCCTGTGGTCTTTGCCAGGATCATGAGAGTGTCCGATGCCCGATGTCTTTGCCGGGATCATGATAGTGTTTGATGCCGATGTCTTTGTCAGGATTGTTAGAGTGTCTGATGCCCGAGGTCTTTGTCATGATTATCGAAATGTAGAGGTATTCCATCTATAACATGTGTGTATGATATGAGACAGTTGTCCAGTGCATTGCATTTCAATACATTGCATGGCACATACATTCAAATTACTATGACTCATATCTATGATTTTGGTTGTTGTATTTATCATAATGCATGGTACGTTTCAGCCTTGATTTGTTGTCTTATTACCATCTGTGTGATATTGGACTTGTACTTTGTTGCCAGATTGTGATTATGATACGATTGTCTCTCACTTATCTTGACATTAACATGGATATAGGAAAGGACTTGATTTGATATTGATATTGTGATATGTGTCCATGTGTGGCACGATTGAATTGATATGATTCGCATGATATTGTTAATTTTGCATTGCATTCATCTTTATTTCATAATACATTGATATTACATGTGATTGGCGCGGATGATGATAAGTAAGAAGGAAACATCTGTGATTCTTAGGACATACTATATATAGTAGCAATATCTAGGCTGTGTGCGGAATAGCTAGTGGTGTGGAGGTGAAATTCAATTAGGTTGGTTCCATAAGGTGTTATGTGGGCTTGTCGCCATATTTTCTATTTTTGTGACTTGTATTTGCATTCATCTTTCGCTTGATATATATCTCTTATCATATGAAATGGAAGGATAATGAAAATGTCTTATGACAAGTGTATTTTTATCATATATGGAATACATTAATATTTCATATGATGATTTGTTATGAACTAGGACTACAAATGATGATAAGTGAGAGAGTGTTACCTTTGAGGTCTTTGTCGAGAGCGTAAAAGAGATGAGTGTCCGATTCTGAGGTCTTTGCTTTGGGATCATGAGAGGTCGATGCCCGATGTCTTTGCCGGGATCATGATAGTGTTTGATGCGTGATGTCTTTGTCAGGATTGTTAGAGTGTCTGATGCCCGAGGTCTTTGTCATGATTATCGAAATGTAGAGGTATTCCATCTATAACATGTGTGTATGATATGAGACAGTTGTCCAGCGCATTGCATTTCAATACATTGCATGGCACATACATTCAAATTACTATGACTCATATCTATGATTTTTGTTGTTGTATTTATCATAATGCATGGTACGTTTCAGCCTTGATTTATTGTCTTGTTACCATCTGTGTGATATTGGACTTGT
The DNA here is from genome assembly GCA_034509755.1 of Anisodus tanguticus. NCBI lineage: Eukaryota > Viridiplantae > Streptophyta > Magnoliopsida > Solanales > Solanaceae > Anisodus > Anisodus tanguticus. Next base: position 24,997,594 of record CM067540.1, read on the forward strand.
ACTTTGTTGCTAGATTGTGATTATGATACGATTGTCTCTCACTTATCTTGACATTAACATGGATAGAGGAAAGGACTTGATTTGATATTGATATTGTGATATGTGTCCATGAGTGGCACGACTGAATTGATATGATTCGCATGATATTGTTAATTTTGCATTGCATTCATCTTTATTTTCATAATACATTGATATTACATGTGATTGGCGTTGATGATGATAAGTAAGAAGGAAACATCTGTGATTCTTTGGACATACTATATATAGTAGCAATATCTAGGTTTGTGTGCGGAGAATGGCTAGTGGTGTGGAGGTGAAATTCAATTAGGTTGGTTCCATAAGGTGTTATGTGGCTTGTCGCCATATTTTCTATTTTTGTGACTTGTATTTGCATTCATCTTTCGCTTGATATATATCTCTTATCATCTTAAATGGAAGGATAATGAAAATGGTTATGACAAGTGTAATTTGTATCATATATGGAATACATTAATATTTCATATGATGATATGTTATGAACTAGGACTACAAATGATGATAAGTTAGAGAGTGTTTCCTTTGAGGTCTTTGTCAGAGAGCGTCAAAGAGAGATGAGTGTCCGATTCCTGAGGTCTTTACCGGGATGATGAGAGTGTCCGATGCCCGATGTCTTTGCCGGGATCATGAGAGTGTTTGATGCGTGATGTCTTTGTCAGGATTGTTAGAGTGTCGATGCCCGAGGTCTTTGTCATGATTATCGAAATGTAGAGGTAATCCATCTATAGCATGTGTGTATGATATGAGACAATTGTCCAGTGCATTGCATTTCAATACATTGCATGGCACATACATTCATATTACTATGACTCATATCTTTGATTTTGGTTGTTGTATTTATCATAATGCATGGTACGTTTCAGCCTTGATTTGTTGTCTTGTTACCATGTGTGTGATATTGGACTTGTACTTTGTTGCTAGATTGTGATTATGATACGATTGTCTCTCACTTATCTTGACATTAACATGGATAGAGGAAAGGACTTGATTTGATATTGATATTGTGATATGTGTCCATGTGTGGCACGACTGAATTGATATGATTCTCTTGATATTGTTATTTTGCATTGCATTCATCTTCATTTCCATAATACATTGATATTACATGTGATTAGCGCTGATGATAATAAGTAAGAAGGAAACATCTCGTGATTCTTTGGACATACTATATATAGTAGCAATATCTAGGTTGTGGCGGAATGGCTAGTGGTGTGGAGGTGAAATTCAATTAGGTTGGTCCACAAGGTGTTATATGGGCTTGTCGTCATATTTTCTATTTTTGTGACTTGAATTTGCATTCATCTTTCGCTTGATATATATCTCTTATCATCTGAAATAGAAGGATAATGAAAATGGCTTATGACAAGTGTAATTTGTATCATCTATGGAATACATTAATATTTCATATGATGATATGTTATGAACTAGGACTACAAATGATGATAAGTCAGAGAGTGTTTCCTTTGAGGTCTTTGTCAGAGAGCGTCAAAGAGAGATGAGTGTCCGATTCCTGAGGTCTTTACCGGGATGATGAGAGTGTCCGATGCCCGATGTCTTTGCCGGATCATGAGAGTGTTTGATGCCTGATGTCTTTGTCAGGATTGTTAGAGTGTCTGATGCCCGAGGTCTTTGTCATGATTATCGAAATGTAGAGGTAATCCATCTATAGCATGTGTGTATGATATGAGACAGTTGTCCAGTGCATTGCATTTCAATACATTGCATGGCACGTACATTCATATTACTATGACTCATATCTCTGATTTTGGTTGTTGCATTTATCATATTGCAAGGTACGTTTCGATGTTGATTTGTTGTCTTGTTACCATGTGTGTGATATTGGACTTGTACTTTGTTGCCGATTGTGATTATGAAACGATTGTCTCTCATTTATCTTGACATTAACATGGATAGAGGAAAGGACTTGATTTGATATTGATATTGTGATATGTGTCCATGTGTGGCACGACCGAATTGATATGATTTGCTTGATATTGTTATTTTGCATTGCATTCATCTTCATTTTCATAATACATTGATATTACATGTGATTAGCGCCGATGATAATTAGTAAGACGGAAACATCTGTGATTCTTTGGACATACTATATATAGTAGCAATATCTAGGCCGTGGGCGGAATGGCTAGTGGTGTGGAGGTGAAATTCAATTAGGTTGGTTCTATAAGGTGTTATATGGGCTTGTCGCCATATTTTCTATTTTTGTGACTTGAATTTGCATTCATCATTCGCTTAATATATATCTCTTATCATCTGAAATAGAAGGATAATGAAAATGGCTTATGACAAGTGTAATTTGTATAATCTATGGAATACATTAATATTTCATATGATGATATGTTATGAACTAGGACTACAAATGATGATAAGTCAGAGAGTGTTTCCTTTGAGGTCTTTGTCAGAGAGCGTCAAAGAGAGATGAGTGTCCGATTCCTGAGGTCTTTACCGGGATGATGAGAGTGTCCGATGCCCGATGTCTTTGCCGGGATCATGAGAGTGTTTGATGCCGAATGATGCCCGAGGTCTTTGTCATGATTATCGAAATGTAGAGGTATTCCATCTATAGCATGTGTGTATGATATGAGACAGTTGTCCAATGCATTGCATTTCAATACATTGCATGGCACATACATTCATATTACTATGACTCATATCTCTGATTTTGGTTGTTGCATTTATCATAATGCATGGTACGTTTCAGCCTTGATTTGTTGTCTTGTTACCATGTGTGTGATATTGGACTTGTACATTTGTTGCCGATTGTGATTATGAAATTATTGTCTCTCATTTATCTTGACATTAACATGGATAGAGGAAAGGACTTGATTTGATATTGATATTGTGATATGTGTCCATGTGTGGCACGACCGAATTGATATGATTTGCTTGATATTGTTATTTTGCATTGCATTCATCTTCATTATCATAATACATTGATATTACATGTGATTAGCACTGATGATAATTAGTAAGACGAAAACATCTGTGATTCTTTGGATATACTATATATAGTAGCAATATCTAGGTTGTGTGGCGGAATGGCTAGTGGTGTGGAGGTGAAATTCAATTAGGTTGGTTCCATAAGGTGTTATATGGGCTTGTCGCCATATTTTCTATTTTTGTGACTTGAATTTGCATTCATCTTTCGCTTGATATATATCTCTTATCATCTGAAATAGAAGGATAATGAAAATGGCTTATGACAAGTGTAATTTGTATCATCTATGGAATACATTAATATTTCATATGATGATATGTTATGAACTAGGACTACAAATGATGATAAGTCAGAGAGTGTTTCCTTTGAGGTCTTTGTCAGAGAGCCTCAAAGAGAGATGAGTGTCCGATTCCTGAGGTCTTTACCGGGATGATGAGAGTGTCCGATGCCCGATGTCTTTGCCGGGATCATGAGAGTGTTTGATGCCTGATGTCTTTGTCAGGATTGTTAGAGTGTCTGATGCCCGAGGTCTTTGTCATGATTATCGAAATGTAGAGGTATTCCATCTATAGCATGTGTGTATGATATGAGACAGTTGTCCGTGCATTGCATTTCAATTACATTGCATGGCACATACATTCATATTACTATGACTCATATCTCTGATTTTGGTTGTTGCATTTATCATATTGCATGGTACGTTTCAGCCTTTGATTTGTTGTCTTGTTACCATGTGTGTGATATTGGACTTGTACATTGTTGCCGGATTGTGATTATGAAACGATTGTCTCTCATTTATCTTGACATTAACATGGATAGAGGAAAGGACTTGATTTGATATTGATATTGTGATATGTGTCCATGTGTGGCACGACCGAATTGATATGATTTGCTTGATATTGTTATTTTGCATTGCATTCATCTTCATTTTCATAATACATTGATATTACATGTGATTAGCGATGATGATATAAGTAAGAAGGAAACATCTGTGATTCTTTGGACATACTATATATAGTAGCAATATCTAGGTTGTGGGCGGAATGGCTAGTGGTGTGGAGGTGAAATTCAATTAGGTTGGTTCCATAAGGTGTTATATGGGCTTGTCGCCATATTTTCTATTTTTGTGACTTGAATTTGCATTCATCTTTCGCTTGATATATATCTCTTATCATCTTAAATAGAAGGATAATGAAAATAGGTTATGACAAGTGTAATTTGTATCATATATGGAATACATTAATATTTCATATGATGATATGTTATGAACTAGGACTACAAATGATGATAAGTCAGAGAGTGTTTCCTTTGAGGTCTTTGTCAGAGAGCGTCAAAGAGAGATGAGTGTTCGATTCCTGAGGTCTTTACCGGGATGATGAGAGTGTCCGATGCCCGATGTCTTTGCCGGGATCATGAGAGTGTATGATGCCTGATGTCTTTGTCAGGATTGTTAGAGTGTCTGATGCCCGAGGTCTTTGTCATGATTATCGAAATGTAGAGGTAATCCATCTATAGCATGTGTGTATGATATGAGACAGTTGTCCAGTGCATTGCATTTCATTACATTGCATCGCACATACATTCATTTTACTATGACTCATATCTCTGATTTTGGTTGTTGCATTTATCATATTGCATGGTACGTTTCAAGGTTGATTTGTTGTCTTGTTACCATGTGTGTGATATTGGACTTGTACTTTGTTGCCAGAATGTGATTATGAAACGATTGTCTCTCATTTATCTTGACATTAACATGGATAGAGGAAAGGACTTGATTTGATATTGATATTATGATATGTGTCCATGAGTGGCACGACTGAATTGATATGATTTGGTTGATATTGTTATTTTGCATTGCATTCATCTTCATTTCCATAATACATTGATATTACATGTGATTAGCGCGATGATAATTAGTAAGACGGAAACATCTTTGATTCTTTGGACATACTATATATAGTAGCAATATCTAGGCAGGCGGAATGGCTAGTGGTGTGGAGGTGAAATTCAATTAGGTTGGTTCCACAAGGTGTTATATGGGCTTGTCGCCATATTTTCTATTTTTGTGACTTGAATTTGCATTCATCTTTCGCTTGATATATATCTCTTATCATCCGAAATAGAAGGATAATGAAAATAGGTTATGACAAGTGTAATTTGTATCATATATGGAATACATTAATATTTCATATGATGATATGTTATGAACTAGGACTACAAATGATGATAAGTCGAGAGAGTGTTTCCTTTGAGGTCTTTGTCGAGAGCGTCAAAGAGAGATGAGTGTCCGATTCTGAGGTCTTTACCGGGATGATGAGAGTGTCCGATGCCCGATGTCTTTGCCGGGATCATGAGAGTGTTTGATGCCTGATGTCTTTGTCAGGATTGTTAGAGTGTCTGATGCCCGAGGTCTTTGTCATGATTATCGAAATGTAGAGGTAATCCATCTATAGCATGTGTGTATGATATGAGACAGGTTGTCCGGTGCATTGCATTTCATTACATTGCATGGCACATACATTCATATTACTATGACTCATATCTCTGATTTTGGTTGTTGCATTTATCATATTGCATGGTACGTTTCAGCCTGATTTGTTGTCTTGTTACCATGTGTGTGATATTGGACTTGTACATTGTTGCCAGATTGTGATTATGAAACGATTGTCTCTCATTTATCTTGACATTAACATGGATAGAGGAAAGGACTTGATTTGATATTGATATTATGATATGTGTCCATGAGTGGCACGACCGAATTGATATGATTTGCTTGATATTGTTATTTTGCATTGCATTCATCTTCATTTTCACAATACATTGATATTACATGTGATTAGCGCTGATGATAATAAGTAAGACGGAAAACATCTGTGATTCTTTGGACATACTATATATAGTAGCAATATCTAGGCTGTGGGCGGAATGGCTAGTGGTGTGGAGGTGAAATTCAATTAGGTTGGTTCCATAAGGTGTTATGTGGGCTTGTCGCCATATTTTCTATTTTTGTGACTTGAATTTGCATTCATCTTTCGCTTGATATATATCTCTTATCATCTGAAATAGAAGGATAATGAAAATAGGTTATGACAAGTGTAATTTGTATCATATATGGAATACATTAATATTTCATATGATGATATGTTATGAACTAGGACTACAAATGATGATAAGTCAGAGAGTGTTTCCTTTGAGGTCTTTGTCAGAGAGCGTCAAAGAGAGATGAGTGTCCGATTCCTGAGGTCTTTACCGGGATGATGAGAGTGTCCGATGCCCGATGTCTTTGCCGGGATCATGAGAGTGTTTGATGCCTGATGTCTTTGTCAGGATTGTTAGAGTGTCTGATGCCCGAGGTCTTTGTCATGATTATCGAAATGTAGAGGTATTCCATCTATAGCATGTGTGTATGATATGAGACAATTGTCCGTGCATTGCATTTCAATTACATTGCATGGAACATACATTCATATTACTATGACTCATATCTCTGATTTTGGTTGTTGCATTTATCATACTGCATGGTACGTTTCAGCCTTGATTTGTTGTCTTGTTACCATGTGTGTGATATTGGACTTGTACATTGTTGCCAGATTGTGATTATGAAACGATTGTCTCTCATTTATCTTGACATTAACATGGATAGAGGAAAGGACTTGATTTGATATTGATATTATGATATGTGTCCATGTGTGGCACGACTGAATTGATATGATTTGCTTGATATTGTTATTTTGCATTGCATTCATCTTCATTTCCATAATACATTGATATTACATGTGATTAGCGCTGATGATAATTAGTAAGACGGAAACATCTGTGATTCTTTGGACATACTATATATAGTAGCAATATCTAGGCTGTGGGCGGAATGGCTAGTGGTGTGGAGGTGAAATTCAATTAGGTTGGTTCCACAAGGTGTTATATGGGCTTGTCGCCATATTTTCTATTTTTGTGACTTGAATTTGCATTCATCTTTCGCTTGATATATATCTCTTATCATCTAAAATAGAAGGATAATGAAAATAGGTTATGACAAGTGTAATTTGTATCATATATGGAATACATTAATATTTCATATGATGATATGTTATGAACTAGGACTACAAATGATGATAAGTCAGAGAGTGTTTCCTTTGAGGTCTTTGTCAGAGAGCGTCAAAGAGAGATGAGTGTCCGATTCCTGAGGTCTTTACCGGGATGATGAGAGTGTCCGATGCCCGATGTCTTTGCCGGGATCATGAGAGTGTTTGATGCCGATGTATTTGTCGAGATTGTTAGAGTGTCTGATGCCCGAGGTCTTTGTCATGATTATCGAAATGTAGAGGTAATCCATCTATAGCATGTGTGTATGATATGAGACAGTTGTCCAGTGCATTGCATTTCATTACATTGCATCGCACGTACATTCATATTACTATGACTCATATCTCTGATTTTGGTTGTTGTATTTATCATAATGCATGGTACGTTTCAGCCTAGATTTGTTGTCTTGTTACCATGTGTGTGATATTGGACTTGTACATTGTTGCCAGATTGTGATTATGAAATGATTGTCTCTCATTTATCTTGACATTAACATGGATAGAGGAAAGGACTTGATTTGATATTGATATTATGATATGTGTCCACGAGTGGTACGATTGAATTGATATGATTTGGTTGATATTGTTATTTTGCATTGCATTCATCTTCATTATCATAATACATTGATATTACATGTGATTAGCGCTGATGATAATTAGTAAGACGGAAACATCTGTGATTCTTTGGACATACTATATATAGTAGCAATATCTAGGTTGTGGGCGGAATGGCTAGTGGTGTGGAGGTGAAATTCAATTAGGTTGGTTCCACAAGGTGTTATATGGGCTTGTCGCCATATTTTCTATTTTTGTGACTTGAATTTGCATTCATCTTTCGCTTGATATATATCTCTTATCATCTGAAATAGAAGGATAATGAAAATAGGTTATGACAAGTGTAATTTGTATCATATATGGAATACATTAATATTTCATATGATGATATGTTATGAACTAGGACTACAAATGATGATAAGTCAGAGAGTGTTTCCTTTGAGGTCTTTGTCAGAGAGCGTCAAAGAGAGATGAGTGTCCGATTCCGAGGTCTTTACCGGGATGATGAGAGTGTCCGATGCCCGATGTCTTTGCCGGGATCATGAGAGTGTTTGATGCCTGATGTCTTTGTCAGGATTGTTAGAGTGTCTGATGCCCGAGGTCTTTGTCATGATTATCGAAATGTAGAGGTAATCCATCATAGCATGTGTGTATGATATGAGACAGTTGTCCGTGCATTGCATTTCATTACATTGCATCGCACGTACATTCATATTACTATGACTCATATCTCTGATTTTGGTTGTTGCATTTATCATATTGCATGGTACGTTTCCCTTGATTTGTTGTCTTGTTACCATGTGTGTGATATTGGACTTGTACTTTGTTGCCGATTGTGATTATGAAACGATTGTCTCTCATTTATCTTGACATTAACATGGATAGAGGAAAGGACTTGATTTGATATTGATATTATGATATGTGTCCATGAGTGGCACGACTGAATTGATATGATTTGGTTGATATTGTTATTTTGCATTGCATTCATCTTCATTTCCATAATACATTGATATTACATGTGATTAGCGCTGATGATGATAATTAGTAAGACGGAAACATCTCGTGATTCTTTGGACATACTATATATAGTAGCAATATCTAGGTCTGTGGGCGGAATGGCTAGTGGTGTGGAGGTGAAATTCAATTAGGTTGGTTCCACAAGGTGTTATATGGGCTTGTCGCCATATTTTCTATTTTTGTGACTTGAATTTGCATTCATCTTTCGCTTGATATATATCTCTTATCATCTGAAATAGAAGGATAATGAAAATAGGTTATGACAAGTGTAATTTGTATCATATATGGAATACATTAATATTTCATATGATGATATGTTATGAACTAGGACTACAAATGATGATAAGTCAGAGAGTGTTTCCTTTGAGGTCTTTGTCAGAGAGCGTCAAAGAGAGATGAGTGTCCGATTCCTGAGGTCTTTACCGGGATGATGAGAGTGTCCGATGCCCGATGTCTTTGCCGGGATCATGAGAGTGTTTGATGCCGATGTCTTTGTCAGGATTGTTAGAGTGTCTGATGCCCGAGGTCTTTGTCATGATTATCGAAATGTAGAGGTAATCCATCTATAGCATGTGTGTATGATATGAGACAGTTGTCCAGTGCATTGCATTTCATTACATTGCATCGCACATACATTCATTTTACTATGACTCAATCTCTGATTTTGGTTGTTGCATTTATCATATTGCATGGTACGTTTCCTTGATTTGTTGTCTTGTTACCATGTGTGTGATATTGGACTTGTACTTTGTTGCCGATTGTGATTATGAAACGATTGTCTCTCATTTATCTTGACATTAACATGGATAGAGGAAAGGACTTGATTTGATATTGATATTATGATATGTGTCCATGAGTGGCACGACCGAATTGATATGATTTGCTTGATATTGTTATTTTGCATTGCATTCATCTTCATTTCCATAATACATTGATATTACATGTGATTAGCGCCGATGATAATTAGTAAGACGGAAACATCTGTGATTCTTTGGACATACTATATATAGTAGCAATATCTAGGTTGTGGGCGGAATGGCTAGTGGTGTGGAGGTGAAATTCAATTAGGTTGGTTCCACAAGGTGTTATATGGGCTTGTCGCCATATTTTTATTTTTTGTGACTTGAATTTGCATTCATCTTTCGCTTGATATATATCTCTTATCATCTGAAATAGAAGGATAATGAAAATAGGTTATGACAAGTGTAATTTGTATCATATATGGAATACATTAATATTTCATATGATGATATGTTATGAACTAGGACTACAAATGATGATAAGTCGAGAGAGTGTTTCCTTTGAGGTCTTTGTCGAGAGAGCGTCAAAGAGAGATGAGTGTCCGATTCTGAGGTCTTTACCGGGATGATGAGAGTGTCCGATGCCCGATGTCTTTGCCGGGATCATGAGAGTGTTTGATGCCGATGTCTTTGTCGGGATTGTTAGAGTGTCGATGCCCGAGGTCTTTGTCATGATTATCGAAATGTAGAGGTAATCCATCTATAGCATGTGTGTATGATATGAGACAGGTTGTCCGTGCATTGCATTTCATTACATTGCATCGCACGTACATTCATTTTACTATGACTCAAATCTCTGATTTTGGTTGTTGCATTTATCATATTGCATGGTACGTTTCAGCCTGATTTGTTGTCTTGTTACCATGTGTGTGATATTGGACTTGTACATTGTTGCCAGATTGTGATTATGAAACGATTGTCTCTCACTTATCTTGACATTAACATGGATAGAGGAAAGGACTTCATTTGATATTGATATTGTGATATGTGTCCATGTGTGGCACGACTGAATTGATATGATTCGCTTGATATTGTTATTTTGCATTGCATTCATCTTCATTTCCATAATACATTGATATTACATGTGATTAGCGCTGATGATAATTAGTAAGACGAAAACATCTGTGATTCTTTGGACATACTATATATAGTAGCAATATCTAGGCTGTGGGCGGAATGGCTAGTGGTGTGGAGGTGAAATTCAATTAGGTTGGTTCCACAAGGTGTTATATGGGCTTGTCGCCATATTTTCTATTTTTGTGACTTGAATTTGCATTCATCTTTCGCTTGATATATATCTCTTATCATCTGAAATAGAAGGATAATGAAAATAGGTTATGACAAGTGTAATTTGTATCATATATGGAATACATTAATATTTCATATGATGATATGTTATGAACTAGGACTACAAATGATGATAAATCAGAGAGTGTTTCCTTTGAGGTCTTTGTCAGAGAGCGTCAAAGAGAGATGAGTGTCCGATTCCTGAGGTCTTTACCGGGATGATGAGAGTGTCCGATGCCCGATGTCTTTGCCGGGATCATGAGAGTGTTTGATGCCGATGTCTTTGTCAGGATTGTTAGAGTGTCTTGATGCCCGAGGTCTTTGTCATGATTATCGAAATGTAGAGGTAATCCATCTATAGCATGTGTGTATGATATGAGACAGTTGTCCAGTGCATTGCATTTCATTACATTGCATCGCACGTACATTCATTTTACTATGACTCAAATCTCTGATTTTGGTTGTTGCATTTATCATATTGCACGGTACGTCCTTGATTTGTTGCCTTGTTACCATGTGTATGATATTAGACTTGTACTTTGTTGACAAAATGTGATTATGAAACGATTGTCTCTCATTTATCTTGACATTAACATGGATAGAGGAAAGGACTTGATTTGATATTGATATTATGATATGTGTCCATGAGTGGCACGACTGAATTGATATGATTTGGTTGATATTGTTATTTTGCATTGCATTCATCTTCATTTCCATAATACATTGATATTACATGTGATTAGCGCTGATGATAATTAGTAAGACGGAAACATCTGTGATTCTTTGGACATACTATATATAGTAGCAATATCTAGGTGGGGCGGAATGGCTAGTGGTGTGGAGGTGAAATTCAATTAGGTTGGTTCCACAAGGTGTTATATGGGCTTGTCGCCATATTTTCTATTTTTGTGACTTGAATTTGCATTCATCTTTCGCTTGATATATATCTCTTATCATCTGAAATAGAAGGATAATGAAAATAGGTTATGACAAGTGTAATTTGTATCATATATGGAATACATTAATATTTCATATGATGATATGTTATGAACTAGGACTACAAATGATGATAAATCAGAGAGTGTTTCCTTTGAGGTCTTTGTCAGAGAGCGTCAAAGAGAGATGAGTGTCCGATTCCTGAGGTCTTTACCGGGATGATGAGAGTGTCCGATGCCCGATGTCTTTGCCGGGATCATGAGAGTGTTTGATGCCTGATGTCTTTGTCAGGATTGTTAGAGTGTCTGATGCCCGAGGTCTTTGTCATGATTATCAAAATGTAGAGGTATTCCATCTATAGCATGTGTGTATGATATGAGACAATTGTCCAGTGCATTGCATTTCATTACATTGCATGGCACATACATTCATATTACTATGACTCATATCTCTGATTTTGGTTGTTGTATTTATCATAATGCATGGTACGTTTCAGCCTAGATTTGTTGTCTTGTTACCATGTGTGTGATATTGGACTTGTACATTGTTGCCAGATTGTGATTATGAAACGATTGTCTCTCATTTATCTTGACATTAACATGGATAGAGGAAAGGACTTGATTTGATATTGATATTATGATATGTGTCCATGTGTGGCACGACTGAATTGATATGATTCGCTTGATATTGTTATTTTGCATTGCATTCATCTTCATTTCCATAATACATTGATATTACATGTGATTAGCGCTGATGATAATTAGTAAGACGGAAACATCTGTGATTCTTTGGACATACTATATATAGTAGCAATATCTAGGCTGTGGGCGGAATGGCTAGTGGTGTGGAGGTGAAATTCAATTAGGTTGGTTCCATAAGGTGTTATATGGGCTTGTCGCCATATTTTCTATTTTTGTGACTTGAATTTGCATTCATCTTTCGCTTGATATATATCTCTTATCATCTGAAATAGAAGGATAATGAAAATAGGTTATGACAAGTGTAATTTGTATCATATATGGAATACATTAATATTTCATATGATGATATGTTATGAACTAGGACTACAAATGATGATAAGTCAGAGAGTGTTGCCTTTGAGGTCTTTGTCAGAGAGCTTCAAAGAGAGATGAGTGTCCGATTCCTGAGGTCTTTACCGGGATGATGAGAGTGTCCGATGCCCGATGTCTTTGCCGGGATCATGAGAGTGTTTGATGCCTGATGTCTTTGTCAGGATTGTTAGAGTGTCTGATGCCCGAGGTCTTTGTCATGATTATCGAAATGTAGAGGTAATCCATCTATAGCATGTGTGTATGATATGAGACAGTTGTCCAGTGCATTGCATTTCATTACATTGCATCGCACATACATTCATTTTACTATGACTCAAATCTCTGATTTTGGTTGTTGCATTTATCATATTGCACGGTACGTTTCAGCCTTGATTTGTTGTCTTGTTACCATGTGTGTGATATTGGACTTGTACATTGTTGCCAGATTGTGATTATGAAACGATTGTCTCTCATTTATCTTGACATTAACATGGATAGAGGAAAGGACTTGATTTGATATTGATATTATGATATGTGTCCATGTGGGCACACGACGAATTGATATGATTTGGTTGATATTGTTATTTTGCATTGCATTCATCTTCATTTCCATAATACATTGATATTACATGTGATTAGCGCGATGATAATTAGTAAGAAGGAAACATCTGTGATTCTTTGGACATACTATATATAGTAGCAATATCTAGGTTGTGGGCGGAATGGCTAGTGGTGTGGAGGTGAAATTCAATTAGGTTGGTTCCACAAGGTGTTATATGGGCTTGTCGCCATATTTTCTATTTTTGTGACTTGAATTTGCATTCATCTTTCGCTTGATATATATCTCTTATCATCTGAAATAGAAGGATAATGAAAATAGGTTATGACAAGTGTAATTTGTATCATATATGGAATACATTAATATTTCATATGATGATATGTTATGAACTAGGACTACAAATGATGATAAATCAGAGAGTGTTTCCTTTGAGGTCTTTGTCAGAGAGCGTCAAAGAGAGATGAGTGTCCGATTCCTGAGGTCTTTACCGGGATGATGAGAGTGTCCGATGCCCGATGTCTTTGCCGGGATCATGAGAGTGTTTGATGCCTGATGTCTTTGTCAGGATTGTTAGAGTGTCTGATGCCCGAGGTCTTTGTCATGATTATCGAAATGTAGAGGTAATCCATCTATAGCATGTGTGTATGATATGAGACAGTTGTCCAGTGCATTGCATTTCATTACATTGCATCGCACGTACATTCATTTTACTATGACTCAAATCTCTGATTTTGGTTGTTGCATTTATCATATTGCACGGTACGTCCTTGATTTGTTGCCTTGTTACCATGTGTATGATATTAGACTTGTACTTTGTTGACAGAATGTGATTATGAAACGATTGTCTCTCATTTATCTTGACATTAACATGGATAGAGGAAAGGACTTGATTTGATATTGATATTATGATATGTGTCCATGAGTGGCACGACTGAATTGATATGATTTGGTTGATATTGTTATTTTGCATTGCATTCATCTTCATTTCCATAATACATTGATATTACATGTGATTAGCGCTGATGATAATTAGTAAGACGGAAACATCTGTGATTCTTTGGACATACTATATATAGTAGCAATATCTAGGCTGTGGGCGGAATGGCTAGTGGTGTGGAGGTGAAATTCAATTAGGTTGGTTCCACAAGGTGTTATATGGGCTTGTCGCCATATTTTCTATTTTTGTGACTTGAATTTGCATTCATCTTTCGCTTGATATATATCTCTTATCATCTGAAATAGAAGGATAATGAAAATAGGTTATGACAAGTGTAATTTGTATCATATATGGAATACATTAATATTTCATATGATGATATGTTATGAACTAGGACTACAAATGATGATAAATCAGAGAGTGTTTCCTTTGAGGTCTTTGTCAGAGAGCGTCAAAGAGAGATGAGTGTCCGATTCCTGAGGTCTTTACCGGGATGATGAGAGTGTCCGATGCCCGATGTCTTTGCCGGGATCATGAGAGTGTTTGATGCCTGATGTCTTTGTCAGGATTGTTAGAGTGTCTGATGCCCGAGGTCTTTGTCATGATTATCGAAATGTAGAGGTAATCCATCTATAGCATGTGTGTATGATATGAGACAGTTGTCCAGTGCATTGCATTTCATTACATTGCATCGCACGTACATTCATATTACTATGACTCATATCTCTGATTTTGGTTGTTGTATTTATCATAATGCATGGTACGTTTCAGCCTAGATTTGTTGTCTTGTTACCATGTGTGTGATATTAGACTTGTACTTTGTTGCCAGATTGTGATTATGAAACGATTGTCTCTCATTTATCTTGACATTAACATGGATAGAGGAAAGGACTTGATTTGATATTGATATTATGATATGTGTCCATGAGTGGCACGACTGAATTGATATGATTTGGTTGATATTGTGATTTTGCATTGCATTCATCTTCATTTCCATAATACATTGATATTACATGTGATTAGCGCTGATGATAATTAGTAAGACGGAAACATCTGTGATTCTTTGGACATACTATATATAGTAGCAATATCTAGGTTGTGGGCGGAATGGCTAGTGGTGTGGAGGTGAAATTCAATTAGGTTGGTTCCACAAGGTGTTATATGGGCTTGTCGTCATATTTTCTATTTTTGTGACTTGAATTTGCATTCATCTTTCGCTTGATATATATCTCTTATCATCTAAATAGAAGGATAATGAAAATAGGTTATGACAAGTGTAATTTGTATCATATATGGAATACATTAATATTTCATATGATGATATGTTATGAACTAGGACTACAAATGATGATAAGTCAGAGAGTGTTTCCTTTGAGGTCTTTGTCAGAGAGCGTCAAAGAGAGATGAGTGTCCGATTCCTGAGGTCTTTACCGGGATGATGAGAGTGTCCGATGCCCGATGTCTTTGCCGGGATCATGAGAGTGTTTGATGCCTGATGTCTTTGTCAGGATTGTTAGAGTGTCTGATGCCCGAGGTCTTTGTCATGATTATCGAAATGTAGAGGTAATCCATCTATAGCATGTGTGTATGATATGAGACAGTTGTCCGTGCATTGCATTTCATTACATTGCATCGCACGTACATTCATTTTACTATGACTCAAATCTCTGATTTTGGTTGTTGCATTTATCATATTGCATGGTACGTTTCCTTGATTTGTTGTCTTGTTACCATGTGTGTGATATTAGACTTGTACTTTGTTGCCGATTGTGATTATGAAACGATTGTCTCTCATTTATCTTGACATTAACATGGATAGAGGAAAGGACTTGATTTGATATTGATATTATGATATGTGTCCATGAGTGGCACGACTGAATTGATATGATTTGGTTGATATTGTTATTTTGCATTGCATTCATCTTCATTTCCATAATACATTGATATTACATGTGATTAGCGCCGATGATAATTAGTAAGACGGAAACATCTGTGATTCTTTGGACATACTATATATAGTAGCAATATCTAGGTTTGTGTGGCGGAATGGCTAGTGGTGTGGAGGTGAAATTCAATTAGGTTGGTTCCACAAGGTGTTATATGGGCTTGTCGCCATATTTTCTATTTTTGTGACTTGAATTTGCATTCATCTTTCGCTTGATATATATCTCTTATCATCTGAAATAGAAGGATAATGAAAATAGGTTATGACAAGTGTAATTTGTATCATATATGGAATACATTAATATTTCATATGATGATATGTTATGAACTAGGACTACAAATGATGATAAGTCAGAGAGTGTTTCCTTTGAGGTCTTTGTCAGAGAGCGTCAAAGAGAGATGAGTGTCCGATTCCTGAGGTCTTTACCGGGATGATGAGAGTGTCCGATGCCCGATGTCTTTGCCGGGATCATGAGAGTGTTTGATGCCTGATGTCTTTGTCAGGATTGTTAGAGTGTCTGATGCCCGAGGTCTTTGTCATGATTATCGAAATGTAGAGGTAATCCATCTATAGCATGTGTGTATGATATGAGACAGTTGTCCAGTGCATTGCATTTCATTACATTGCATCGCACGTACATTCATTTTACTATGACTCAAATCTCTGATTTTGGTTGTTGCATTTATCATATTGCACGGTACGTCCTTGATTTGTTGCCTTGTTACCATGTGTATGATATTAGACTTGTACTTTGTTGACAGAATGTGATTATGAAACGATTGTCTCTCATTTATCTTGACATTAACATGGATAGAGGAAAGGACTTGATTTGATATTGATATTATGATATGTGTCCATGAGTGGCACGACTGAATTGATATGATTTGGTTGATATTGTTATTTTGCATTGCATTCATCTTCATTTCCATAATACATTGATATTACATGTGATTAGCGCTGATGATAATTAGTAAGACGGAAACATCTGTGATTCTTTGGACATACTATATATAGTAGCAATATCTAGGTCAGGGCGGAATGGCTAGTGGTGTGGAGGTGAAATTCAATTAGGTTGGTTCCACAAGGTGTTATATGGGCTTGTCGCCATATTTTCTATTTTTGTGACTTGAATTTGCATTCATCTTTCGCTTGATATATATCTCTTATCATCTGAAATAGAAGGATAATGAAAATAGGTTATGACAAGTGTAATTTGTATCATATATGGAATACATTAATATTTCATATGATGATATGTTATGAACTAGGACTACAAATGATGATAAATCAGAGAGTGTTTCCTTTGAGGTCTTTGTCAGAGAGCGTCAAAGAGAGATGAGTGTCCGATTCCTGAGGTCTTTACCGGGATGATGAGAGTGTCCGATGCCCGATGTCTTTGCCGGGATCATGAGAGTGTTTGATGCCTGATGTCTTTGTCAGGATTGTTAGAGTGTCTGATGCCCGAGGTCTTTGTCATGATTATCGAAATGTAGAGGTAATCCATCTATAGCATGTGTGTATGATATGAGACAGTTGTCCAGTGCATTGCATTTCATTACATTGCATGGCACATACATTCATTTTACTATGACTCAAATCTCTGATTTTGGTTGTTGCATTTATCATATTGCACGGTACGTCCTTGATTTGTTGTCTTGTTATCATGTGTGTGATATTGGACTTGTACATTGTTGCCAGATTGTGATTATGAAACGATTGTCTCTCATTTATCTTGACATTAACATGGATAGAGGAAAGGACTTGATTTGATATTGATATTATGATATGTGTCCATGAGTGGCACGACTGAATTGATATGATTTGGTTGATATTGTTATTTTGCATTGCATTCATCTTCATTTCCATAATACATTGATATTACATGTGATTAGCGCTGATGATAATTAGTAAGACGGAAACATCTGTGATTCTTTGGACATACTATATATAGTAGCAATATCTAGGTCATGGGCGGAATGGCTAGTGGTGTGGAGGTGAAATTCAATTAGGTTGGTTCCACAAGGTGTTATATGGGCTTGTCGCCATATTTTCTATTTTTGTGACTTGAATTTGCATTCATCTTTCGCTTGATATATATCTCTTATCATCATCTAAAATAGAAGGATAATGAAAATAGGTTATGACAAGTGTAATTTGTATCATATATGGAATACATTAATATTTCATATGATGATATGTTATGAACTAGGACTACAAATGATGATAAGTCAGAGAGTGTTTCCTTTGAGGTCTTTGTCAGAGAGCGTCAAAGAGAGATGAGTGTCCGATTCCTGAGGTCTTTACCGGGATGATGAGAGTGTCCGATGCCCGATGTCTTTGCCGGGATCATGAGAGTGTTTGATGCCTGATGTATTTGTCGGGATTGTTAGAGTGTGTCGATGCCCGAGGTCTTTGTCATGATTATCGAAATGTAGAGGTAATCCATCTATAGCATGTGTGTATGATATGAGACAGTTGTCCAAAGGCATTTGCATTTCATTACATTGCATGGCACATACATTCATATTACTATGACTCATATCTCTGATTTTGGTTGTTGCATTTATCATATTGCATGGTACGTTTCAGGTTGATTTGTTGTCTTGTTACCATGTGTGTGATATTGGACTTGTACTTTGTTGCCGATTGTGATTATGAAACGATTGTCTCTCATTTATCTTGACATTAACATGGATAGAGGAAAGGACTTCATTTGATATTGATATTGTGATATGTGTCCATGTGTGGCACGACTGAATTGATATGATTTGGTTGATATTGTTATTTTGCATTGCATTCATCTTCATTTCCATAATACATTGATATTACATGTGATTAGCGCTGATGATAATTAGTAAGACGGAAACATCTGTGATTCTTTGGACATACTATATATAGTAGCAATATCTAGGCTGTGGGCGGAATGGCTAGTGGTGTGGAGGTGAAATTCAATTAGGTTGGTTCCACAAGGTGTTATATGGGCTTGTCGCCATATTTTCTATTTTTGTGACTTGAATTTGCATTCATCTTTCGCTTGATATATATCTCTTATCATCTGAAATAGAAGGATAATGAAAATAGGTTATGACAAGTGTAATTTGTATCATATATGGAATACATTAATATTTCATATGATGATATGTTATGAACTAGGACTACAAATGATGATAAGTCAGAGAGTGTTTCCTTTGAGGTCTTTGTCAGAGAGCGTCAAAGAGAGATGAGTGTCCGATTCCTGAGGTCTTTACCGGGATGATGAGAGTGTCCGATGCCCGATGTCTTTGCCGGGATCATGAGAGTGTTTGATGCCTGATGTCTTTGTCAGGATTGTTAGAGTGTCTGATGCCCGAGGTCTTTGTCATGATTATCGAAATGTAGAGGTAATCCATCTATAGCATGTGTGTATGATATGAGACAGTTGTCCAGTGCATTGCATTTCATTACATTGCATCGCACATACATTCATTTTACTATGACTCAAATCTCTGATTTTGGTTGTTGCATTTATCATATTGCACGGTACGTCCTTGATTTGTTGCTTGTTACCATGTGTATGATATTAGACTTGTACTTTGTTGACAGAATGTGATTATGAAACGATTGTCTCTCATTTATCTTGACATTAACATGGATAGAGGAAAGGACTTGATTTGATATTGATATTATGATATGTGTCCATGAGTGGCACGACTGAATTGATATGATTTGGTTGATATTGTTATTTTGCATTGCATTCATCTTCATTTCCATAATACATTGATATTACATGTGATTAGCGCTGATGATAATTAGTAAGACGGAAACATCTGTGATTCTTTGGACATACTATATATAGTAGCAATATCTAGGTCATGGGCGGAATGGCTAGTGGTGTGGAGGTGAAATTCAATTAGGTTGGTTCCACAAGGTGTTATATGGGCTTGTCGCCATATTTTCTATTTTTGTGACTTGAATTTGCATTCATCTTTCGCTTGATATATATCTCTTATCATCTGAAATAGAAGGATAATGAAAATAGGTTATGACAAGTGTAATTTGTATCATATATGGAATACATTAATATTTCATATGATGATATGTTATGAACTAGGACTACAAATGATGATAAGTCAGAGAGTGTTTCCTTTGAGGTCTTTGTCAGAGAGCGTTAAAGAGAGATGAGTGTCCGATTCCTGAGGTCTTTACTGGGATGATGAGTGTGTCCGATGCCCGATGTCTTTGCCGGGATCATGAGTGTGTTTGAGGCCTGATGTATTTGTCAGGATTGTTAGAGTGTCTGATGCCCGAGGTCTTTGTCATGATTATCGAAATGTAGAGGTAATCCATCTATAGCATGTGTGTATGATATGAGACAATTGTCCGTGCATTGCATTTCATTACATTGCATCGCACATACATTCATTTTACTATGACTCAAATCTCTGATTTTGGTTGTTGCATTTATCATAATGCATGGTACGTTTCAGCCTAGATTTGTTGTCTTGTTACCATGTGTGTGATATTAGACTTGTACTTTGTTGCCGATTGTGATGTGATTATGAAACGATTGTCTCTCATTTATCTTGACATTAACATGGATAGAGGAAAGGACTTGATTTGATATTGATATTATGATATGTGTCCATGAGTGGCACGACTGAATTGATATGATTTGGTTGATATTGTTATTTTGCATTGCATTCATCTTCATTTCCATAATACATTGATATTACATGTGATTAGCGCTGATGATAATTAGTAAGACGGAAACATCTGTGATTCTTTGGACATACTATATATAGTAGCAATATCTAGGTCATTGTGGGCGGAATGGCTAGTGGTGTGGAGGTGAAATTCAATTAGGTTGGTTCCACAAGGTGTTATATGGGCTTGTCGCCATATTTTCTATTTTTGTGACTTGAATTTGCATTCATCTTTCGCTTGATATATATCTCTTATCATCTGAAATAGAAGGATAATGAAAATAGGTTATGACAAGTGTAATTTGTATCATATATGGAATACATTAATATTTCATATGATGATATGTTATGAACTAGGACTACAAATGATGATAAGTCAGAGAGTGTTTCCTTTGAGGTCTTTGTCTGAGAGCGTCAAAGAGAGATGAGTGTCCGATTCCTGAGGTCTTTGCCGGGATGATGAGAGTGTCCGATGCCCGATGTCTTTGCCGGGATCATGAGAGTGTTTGATGCCGATGTCTTTGTCGGGATTGTTAGAGTGTCGATGCCCGAGGTCTTTGTCATGATTATCGAAATGTAGAGGTATTCCATCTATAGCATGTGTGTATGATATGAGACAGTTGTCCAGTGCATTGCATTTCATTACATTGCATGCACATACATTCATATTACTATGACTCATATCTCTGATTTTGGTTGTTGCATTTATCATATTGCATGGTACGTTTCACCTTGATTTGTTGTCTTGTTACCATGTGTGTGATATTGGACTTGTACTTTGTTGCCGGATTGTGATTATGAAACGATTGTCTCTCATTTATCTTGACATTAACATGGATAGAGGAAAGGACTTGATTTGATATTGATATTATGATATGTGTCCATGTGTGGCACGACCGAATTGATATGATTTGCTTGATATTGTTATTTTGCATTGCATTCATCTTTATTTTCATAATACATTGATATTACATGTGATTAGCGCTGATGATGATAAGTAAGAAGGAAACATCTCGTGATTCTTTGGACATACTATATATAGTAGCAATATCTAGGTTTGTGGGCGGAATGGCTAGTGGTGTGGAGGTGAAATTCAATTAGGTTGGTTCCATAAGGTGTTATATGGGCTTGTCGCCATATTTTCTATTTTTGTGACTTGAATTTGCATTCATCTTTCGCTTGATATATATCTCTTATCATCTAAATAGAAGGATAATGAAAATAGGTTATGACAAGTGTAATTTGTATCATCTATGGAATACATTAATATTTCATATGATGATATGTTATGAACTAGGACTACAAATGATGATAAGTCAGAGAGTGTTTCCTTTGAGGTCTTTGTCAGAGAGCTTCAAAGAGAGATGAGTGTCCGATTCCTGAGGTCTTTACCGGGATGATGAGAGTGTCCGATGCCCGATGTCTTTGCCGGGATCATGAGAGTGTTTGATGCCTGATGTCTTTGTCAGGATTGTTAGAGTGTCTGATGCCCGAGGTCTTTGTCATGATTATCGAAATGTAGAGGTAATCCATCTATAGCATGTGTGTATGATATGAGACAGTTGTCCAGTGCATTGCATTTCATTACATTGCATCGCACATACATTCATTTTACTATGACTCAAATCTCTGATTTTGGTTGTTGCATTTATCATATTGCACGGTACGTTTCAAGGTTGATTTGTTGTCTTGTTACCATGTGTGTGATATTAGACTTGTACTTTGTTGCCGAGATTGTGATTATGAAACGATTGTCTCTCATTTATCTTGACATTAACATGGATAGAGGAAAGGACTTGATTTGATATTGATATTATGATATGTGTCCATGTGTGGCACGACTGAATTGATATGATTTGGTTGATATTGTTATTTTGCATTGCATTCATCTTCATTTCCATAATACATTGATATTACATGATTATTAGCGCCGATGATAATAAGTAAGAAGGAAACATCTCGTGATTCTTTGGACATACTATATATAGTAGCAATATCTAGGTCTGTGGGCGGAATGGCTAGTGGTGTGGAGGTGAAATTCAATTAGGTTGGTTCCACAAGGTGTTATATGGGCTTGTCGCCATATTTTCTATTTTTGTGACTTGAATTTGCATTCATCTTTCGCTTGATATATATCTCTTATCATCTGAAATAGAAGGATAATGAAAATAGGTTATGACAAGTGTAATTTGTATCATATATGGAATACATTAATATTTCATATGATGATATGTTATGAACTCAGACTACAAATGATGATAAGTCGTAGAGTGTTGCCTTTGAGGTCTTTGTCAGAGAGCTTCAATGAGAGATGAGTGTCCGATTCCAGAGGTCTTTACCGGAATGATGAGAGTGTCCGATGCCCGATGTCTTTGCCGGGATCATGAGAGTGTTTGATGCCCGATGTCTTTGTCGGGATTGTTTAGAGTGTCTCGATGCCCGAGGTCTTTGTCATGATTATCGAAATGTAGAGGTATTCCATCTATAGCATGTGTGTATGATATGAGACAATTGTCCAAAGTGCATTGCATTTCAATACATTGCATGGCACATACATTCATATTACTATGACTCATATCTCTGATTTTGGTTGTTGCATTTATCATATTGCATGGTACGTTTCAGCCTAGATTTGTTGTCTTGTTACCATGTGTGTGATATTGGACTTGTACTTTGTTGCCGATTGTGATTATGAAACGATTGTCTCTCATTTATCTTGACATTAACATGGATAGAGGAAAGGACTTGATTTGATATTGATATTGTGATATGTGTCCATGTGTGGCACGACCGAATTGATATGATTTGCTTGATATTGTTATTTTGCATTGCATTCATCTTTATTTTCATAATACATTGATATTACATGTGATTAGCGCTGATGATAAGTAAGAAGAAAAACATCTCGTGATTCTTTGGACATACTATATATAGTAGCAATATCTAGGTTGTGGCGGAATGGCTAGTGGTGTGGAGGTGAAATTCAATTAGGTTGGTTCCATAAGGTGTTATATGGGCTTGTCGCCATATTTTCTATTTTTGTGACTTGAATTTGCATTCATCTTTCGCTTGATATATATCTCTTATCATCTCGAAATAGAAGGATAATGAAAATAGGTTATGACAAGTGTAATTTGTATCATATATGGAATACATTAATATTTCATATGATGATATGTTATGAACTAGGACTACAAATGATGATAAGTCAGAGAGTGTTTCCTTTGAGGTCTTTGTCAGAGAGCGTCAAAGAGAGATGAGTGTCCGATTCCTGAGGTCTTTACCGGGATGATGAGAGTGTCCGATGCCCGATGTCTTCTTATTGGATCATGAGAGTGTTTGATGCCTGATGTCTTTGTCAGGATTGTTAGAGTGTCTGATGCCCGAGGTCTTTGTCATGATTATCGAAATGTAGAGGTATTCCATCTATAGCATGTGTGTATGATATGAGACAGTTGTCCAGTGCATTGCATTTCAATACATTGCATGGCACATACATTCATATTACTATGACTCATATCTCTTGATTTTGGTTGTTGCATTTATCATATTGCATGGTACGTTTCTTGATTTGTTGTCTTGTTACCATGTGTGTGATATTGGACTTGTACTTTGTTGCCGATTGTGATTATGAAATTATTGTCTCTCATTTATCTTGACATTAACATGGATAGAGGAAAGGACTTGATTTGATATTGATATTGTGATATGTGTCCATGTGTGGCACGACCGAATTGATATGATTTGCTTGATATTGTTATTTTGCATTGCATTCATCTTTATTTTCATAATACATTGATATTACATGTGATTAGCGCCGATGATGATAAGTAAGAAGGAAACATCTGTGATTCTTTGGACATACTATATATAGTAGCAATATCTAGGCTGTGGGCGGAATGGCTAGTGGTGTGGAGGTGAAATTCAATTAGGTTGGTTCCATAAGGTGTTATATGGGCTTGTCGCCATATTTTCTATTTTTGTGACTTGAATTTGCATTCATCTTTCGCTTGATATATATCTCTTATCATCTAAATAGAAGGATAATGAAAATGGCTTATGACAAGTGTAATTTGTATCATATATGGAATACATTAATATTTCATATGATGATATGTTATGAACTAGGACTACAAATGATGATAAGTCGAGAGAGTGTTTCCTTTGAGGTCTTTGTCGAGAGCGTCAAAGAGAGATGAGTGTCCGATTCCGAGGTCTTTACCGGGATGATGAGAGTGTCCGATGCCCGATGTCTTTGCCGGGATCATGAGAGTGTTTGATGCCTGATGTCTTTGTCAGGATTGTTAGAGTGTCTGATGCCCGAGGTCTTTGTCATGATTATCGAAATGTAGAGGTATCCATCTATAGCATGTGTGTATGATATGAGACAGTTGTCCAGTGCATTGCATTTCAATACATTGCATGGCACATACATTCATATTACTATGACTCATATCTCTGATTTTGGTTGTTGCATTTATCATATTGCAAGGTACGTTTCAAGGTTGATTTGTTGTCTTGTTACCATGTGTGTGATATTGGACTTGTACTTTGTTGCCGGATTGTGATTATGAAACGATTGTCTCTCATTTATCTTGACATTAACATGGATAGAGGAAAGGACTTGATTTGATATTGATATTGTGATATGTGTCCATGTGTGGCACGACCGAATTGATATGATTTGCTTGATATTGTTATTTTGCATTGCATTCATCTTTATTTTCATAATACATTGATATTACATGTGATTGGCGCTGATGATGATAAGTAAGAAGGAAACATCTGTGATTCTTTGGACATACTATATATAGTAGCAATATCTAGGCTGTGGGCGGAATGGCTAGTGGTGTGGAGGTGAAATTCAATTAGGTTGGTTCCATAAGGTGTTATATGGGCTTGTCGCCATATTTTCTATTTTTGTGACTTGAATTTGCATTCATCTTTCGCTTGATATATATCTCTTATCATCTGAAATAGAAGGATAATGAAAATAGGTTATGACAAGTGTAATTTGTATCATATATGGAATACATTAATATTTCATATGATGATATGTTATGAACTAGGACTACAAATGATGATAAATCAGAGAGTGTTTCCTTTGAGGTCTTTGTCAGAGAGCGTCAAAGAGAGATGAGTGTCCGATTCCTGAGGTCTTTGCCGGGATCATGAGAGTGTCCGATGCCCGATGTCTTTGCCGGGATCATGAGAGTGTTTGATGCCCGATGTCTTTGTCAGGATTGTTAGAGTGTCTGATACCCGAGGTCTTTGTCATAATTATCGAGATGTACATGTATTCCATCTATAGCATGTGTGTATGATATGAGACAGTTGTCCAGTGCATTGCATTTCATTACATTGCATCGCACATACATTCATATTACTATGACTCATATCTCTGATTTTGGTTGTTGCATTTATCATATTGTAAGGTACGTTTCGAGGTTGATTTGTTGTCTTGTTACCATGTGTGTGATATTGGACTTGTACTTTGTTGCCGATTGTGATTATGAAACGATTGTCTCTCACTTGTCTTGACATTATCATGGATAGAGGAAAGGACTTGATTTGATATTGATATTGTGATATGTGTCCATGTGTGGCACGACTGAATTGATATGATTCGCTTGATATTGTTATTTTGCATTGCATTCATCTTTATTTTCATAATACATTGATATTACATGTGATTGGCGCTGATGATGATAAGTAAGAAGGAAACATCTGTGATTCTTTGGACATACTATATATAGTAGCAATATCTAGGCTGTGGGCGGAATGGCTAGTGGTGTGGAGGTGAAATTCAATTAGGTTGGTTCCACAAGGTGTTATATGAGCTTGTCGCCATATTTTCTATTTTTGTGACTTGAATTTGCATTCATCTTTCGCTTGGTATATATCTCTTATCATCTGAAATAGAAGGATAATGAAAATAGTTATGACAAGTGTAATTTGTATCATATATGGAATACATTAATATTTCATATGATGATATGTTATGAACTAGGACTACAAATGATGATAAGTCGAGAGAGTGTTTCCTTTGAGGTCTTTGTCAGAGAGCGTCAAAGAGAGATGAGTGTCCGATTCCTGAGGTCTTTACCGGGATGATGAGAGTGTCCGATGCCCGATGTCTTTGCCGGGATCATGAGAGTGTTTGATGCCTGATGTCTTTGTCGGGATTGTTAGAGTGTCGATGCCCGAGGTCTTTGTCATGATTATCGTAATGTAGAGGTATTCCATCTATAGCATGTGTGTATGATATGAGACAATTGTCCGAGTGCATTGCATTTCAATACATTGCATGGCACATACATTCATATTACTATGACTCATATCTTTGATTTTGGTTGTTGCATTTATCATATTGCAAGGTACGTTTCAAGGTTGATTTGTTGTCTTTTTACCATGTGTGTGATATTGGACTTGTACTTTGTTGCCGATTGTGATTATGAAATTATTGTCTCTCATTTATCTTGACATTAACATGGATAGAGGAAATGGACTTGGTTTGATATTGATATTGTGATATGTGTCCATGTGTGGCACGACCGAATTGATATGATTTGCTTGATATTGTTATTTTGCATTGCATTCATCTTTATTTTCATAATACATTGATATTACATGTGATTGGCGCCGATGATGATAAGTAAGAAGGAAACATCTCGTGATTCTTTGGACATACTATATATAGTAGCAATATCTAGGTTTGTAGGCGGAATGGCTAGTGGTGTGGAGCTGAAATTCAATTAGGTTGGTTCCATAAGGTGTTATATGGGCTTGTCGCCATATTTTCTATTTTTGTGACTTGAATTTGCATTAATCTTTCGCTTGATATATATCTCTTATCATCCGAAATAGAAGGATAATGAAAATGGCTTATGACAAGTGTAATTTGTATCATCTATGGAATACATTAATATTTCATATGATGATATGTTATGAACTAGGACTACAAATGATGATAAGTCAGAGAGTGTTTCCTTTGAGGTCTTTGTCAGAGAGCGTCAAAGAGAGATGAGTGTCCGATTCCTGAGGTCTTTACCGGGATGATGAGAGTGTCCGATGCCCGATGTCTTTGTCGGGATCATGAGAGTGTTTGATGCCTGATGTCTTTGTCAGGATTGTTAGAGTGTCTGATGCCCGAGGTCTTTGTCATGATTATCGAAATGTAGAGGTAATCCATCTATAGCATGTGTGTATGATATGAGACAATTGTCCAGTGCATTGCATTTCAATACATTGCATGGCACATACATTCATATTACTATGACTCATATCTTTGATTTTGGTTGTTGCATTTATCATATTGTAAGGTACGTTTCAAGGTTGATTTATTGTCTTTTACCTTGTGTGCGATATATTGGACTTGTACTTTGTTGCCGGATTGTGATTATGAAATTATTGTCTCTCATTTATCTTGACATTAACATGGATAGAGGAAATGACTTGATTTGATATTGATATTGTGATATGTGTCCATGTGTGGCACGACCGAATTGATATGATTTGCTTGATATTGTTATTTTGCATTGCATTCATCTTTATTTTCATAATACATTGATATTACATGTGATTGGCGCTGATGATGATAAGTAAGAAGGAAACATCTGTGATTCTTTGGACATACTATATATAGTAGCAATATCTAGGTCATGTGGGAGGAATGGCTAGTGGTGTGGAGCTGAAATTAAATTAGGTTGGTTCCATAAGGTGTTATATGGGCTTGTCGCCATATTTTCTATTTTTGTGACTTGAATTTGCATTAATCTTTCGCCTGATATATATCTCTTATCATCTGAAATAGAAGGATAATGAAAATGGCTTATGACAAGTGTAATTTGTATCATATATGGAATACATTAATATTTCATATGATGATTTGTTATGAACTAGGACTACAAATGATGATAAGTCAGAGAGTGTTTCCTTTGAGGTCTTTGTCAGAGAGCGTCAAACAGAGATGAGTGTCCGATTCCTGAGGTCTTTACCGGGATCATGAGAGTGTCCGATGCCCGATGTCTTTGCCGGGATCATGAGAGTGTTTGATGCCTGATGTCTTTGTCAGGATTGTTAGAGTGTCGATGCCCGAAGTCTTTGTCATGATTATCGTAATGTAGAGGTATTCCATCTATAGCATGTGTGTATTATATGTGACAGTAGTCCAGTGCATTGCATTTCAATACATTGCATGGCACATACATTCATATTACTATGACTCATATCTTTGATTTTGGTTGTTGCATTTATCATATTGTAAGGTACGTTTCAAGGTTGATTTATTGTCTTTTACCATGTGTGCGATATTGGACTTGTACTTTGTTGCCGGATTGTGATTATGAAATTATTGTCTCTCATTTATCTTGACATTAACATGGATAGAGGAAATGACTTGATTTGATATTGATATTGTGATATGTGTCCATGTGTGGCACGACTGAATTGATATGATTTTCATGATATTGTTAATTTGCATTGCATTTCATAATACATTGATATGACATGTGATTGGCGCTGTTGATGATAAGTAAGAAGGAAACATCTGTGATTCTTTGGACATACTATATATAGTAGCAATATCTAGGCTGTGGGCGGAATGGCTAGTGGTGTGGAGCTGAAATTAAATTAGGTTGGTTCCATAAGGTGTTATATGGGCTTGTCGCCATATTTTCTATTTTTGTGACTTGAATTTGCATTAATCTTTCGCCTGATATACATCTCTTATCATCTGAAATAGAAGGATAATGAAAATGGCTTATGACAAGTGTAATTTGTATCATATATGGAATACATTAATATTTCATATGATGATTTGTTATGAACTAGGACTACAAATGATGATAAGTCAGAGAGTGTTTCCTTTGAGGTCTTTGTCAGAGAGCGTCAAACAGAGATGAGTGTCCGATTCCTGAGGTCTTTACCGGGATCATGAGAGTGTCCGATGCCCGATGTCTTTGCCGGGATCATGAGAGTGTTTGATGCCTGATGTCTTTGTCAGGATTGTTAGAGTGTCTGATGCCCGAAGTCTTTGTCATGATTATCGTAATGTAGAGGTATTCCATCTATAGCATGTGTGTATTATATGAGACAATTGTCCAGTGCATTGCATTTCAATACATTGCATGGCACATACATTCATATTACTATGACTCATATCTTTGATTTTGGTTGTTGCATTTATCATATTGTAAGGTACGTTTCAAGGTTGATTTATTGTCTTTTACCTTGTGTGTGATATTGGACTTGTACTTTGTTGCCGGATTGTGATTATGAAATTATTGTCTCTCATTTATCTTGACATTATCATGGATAGAGGAAATGACTTGATTTGATATTGATATTGTGATATGTGTCCATGTGTGGCACGACTGAATTGATATGATTTGCTTCATATTGTTATTTTGCATTGCATTCATCTTTATTTTCATAATACATTGATATTACATGTGATTGGCGCTGATGATGATAAGTAAGAAGGAAACATCTGTGATTCTTTGGACATACTATATATAGTAGCAATATCTAGGTCAGGGAGGAATGGCTAGTGGTGTGGAGCTGAAATTAAATTAGGTTGGTTCCATAAGGTGTTATATGGGCTTGTCGCCATATTTTCTATTTTTGTGACTTGAATTTGCATTAATCTTTCGCTTGATATACATCTCTTATCATCTGAATAGAAGGATAATGAAAATGGCTTATGACAAGTGTAATTTGTATCATATATGGAATACATTAATATTTCATATGATGATTTGTTATGAACTAGGACTACAAATGATGATAAGTCAGAGAGTGTTTCCTTTGAGGTCTTTGTCAGAGAGCGTCAAAGAGAGATGAGTGTCCGATTCCTGAGGTCTTTACCGGGATCATGAGAGTGTCCGATGCCCGATGTCTTTGCCGGTATCATGAGAGTGTTTGATGCCCGATGTCTTTGTCAGGATTGTTAGAGTGTCTGATGCCCGAAGTCTTTGTCATGATTATCGTAATGTAGAGGTATTCCATCTATAGCATGTGTGTATTATATGTGACAGTAGTCCAGTGCATTGCATTTCAATACATTGCATGGCACATACATTCATATTACTATGACTCATATCTTTGATTTTGGTTGTTGCATTTATCATATTGTAAGGTACGTTTCAAAGTTGATTTATTGTCTTTTTACCTTGTGTGCGATATTGGACTTGTACTTTGTTGCCAGATTGTGATTATGAAATTATTGTCTCTCATTTATCTTGACATTATCAGTGATAGAGGAAATGACTTGATTTGATATTGATATTGTGATATGTGTCCATGTGTGGCACGACTGAATTGATATGATTTGCTTGATATTGTTAATTTGCATTGCATTCATCTTTATTTTCATAATACATTGATATTACATGTGATTGGCGCTGATGATGATAAGTAAGAAGGAAACATCTGTGATTCTTTGGACATACTATATATAGTAGCAATATCTAGGCTGTAGGCGGAATGGCTAGTGGTGTGGAGCTGAAATTAAATTAGGTTGGTTCCATAAGGTGTTATATGGGCTTGTCGCCATATTTTCTATTTTTGTGACTTGAATTTGCATTAATCTTTTGCTTGATATACATCTCTTATCATCTCGAAATAGAAGGATAATGAAAATGGCTTATGACAAGTGTAATTTGTATCATATATGGAATACATTAATATTTCATATGATGATTTGTTATGAACTAGGACTACAAATGATGATAAGTCAGAGAGTGTTTCCTTTGAGGTCTTTGTCAGAGAGCGTCAAAGAGAGATGAGTGTCCGATTCCTGAGGTCTTTACCGGGATCATGAGAGTGTCCGATGCCCGATGTCTTTGCCGGGATCATGAGAGTGTTTGATGCCCGATGTCTTTGTCGGGATTGTTAGAGTGTCGATGCCCGAAGTATTTGTCATGATTATCGTAATGTAGAGGTATTCCATCTATAGCATGTGTGTATTATATGTGACAAGGTAGTCCAGTGCATTGCATTTCAATACATTGCATGGCACATACATTCATATTACTATGACTCATATCTTTGATTTTGGTTGTTGCATTTATCATATTGTAAGGTACGTTTCAAGGTTGATTTATTGTCTTTTTACCTTGTGTGCGATATTGGACTTGTACTTTGTTGCCAGATTGTGATTATGAAATTATTGTCTCTCATTTATCTTGACATTATTAGTGATAGAGTAAATGACTTGATTTGATATTGATATTGTGATATGTGTCCATGTGTGGCACGACTGAATTGATATGATTTGCTTGATATTGTTATTTTTCATTGCATTCATCTTTATTTTCATAATACATTGATATTCCATGTGATTGGCGCTGATGATGATAAGTAAGAAGGAAACATCTGTGATTCTTTGGACATACTATATATAGTAGCAATATCTAGTCTGTGGGAGGAATGGCTAGTGGTGTGGAGCTGAAATTAAATTAGGTTGGTTCCATAAGGTGTTATATGGGCTTGTCGCCATATTTTCTATTTTTGTGACTTGAATTTGCATTAATCTTTCGCCTGATATACATCTCTTATCATCTGAAATAGAAGGATAATGAAAATGGCTTATGACAAGTGTAATTTGTATCATATATGGAATACATTAATATTTCATATGATGATTTGTTATGAACTAGGACTACAAATGATGATAAGTCAGAGAGTGTTTCCTTTGAGGTCTTTGTCAGAGAGCGTCAAAGAGAGATGAGTGTCCGATTCCTGAGGTCTTTACCGGGATCATGAGAGTGTCCGATTCCCGATGTCTTTGCCGCGATCATGTGAGTGTTTGATGCCTGATGTCTTTGTCAGGATTGTTAGAGTGTCTGATGCCCGAAGTCTTTGTCATGATTATCGTAATGTAGAGGTATTCCATCTATAGCATGTGTGTATTATATGTGACAATAGTCCGTGCATTGCATTTCAATACATTGCATGGCACATACATTCATATTACTATGACTCATATCTTTGATTTTGGTTGTTGCATTTATCATATTGTAAGGTACGTTTCAAGGTTGATTTATTGTCTTTTTACCTTGTGTGCGATATTGGACTTGTACTTTGTTGCCAGATTGTGATTATGAAATTATTGTCTCTCATTTATCTTGACATTATCAGTGATAGAGGAAATGACTTGATTTGATATTGATATTGTGATATGTGTCCATGTGTGGCACGACTGAATTGATATGATTTGCTTCATATTGTTATTTTGCATTGCATTCATCTTTATTTTCATAATACATTGATATTACATGTGATTGGCGCTGATGATGATAAGTAAGAAGGAAACATCTCGTGATTCTTTGGACATACTATATATAGTAGCAATATCTAGGTCATGTGGGCGGAATGGCTAGTGGTGTGGAGCTGAAATTAAATTAGGTTGGTTCCATAAGGTGTTATATGGGCTTGTCGCCATATTTTCTATTTTTGTGACTTGAATTTGCATTAATCTTTTGCTTGATATACATCTCTTATCATCTAAATAGAAGGATAATGAAAATGGCTTATGACAAGTGTAATTTGTATCATATATGGAATACATTAATAT
The DNA here is from genome assembly GCA_034509755.1 of Anisodus tanguticus. Lineage (NCBI taxonomy): Eukaryota > Viridiplantae > Streptophyta > Magnoliopsida > Solanales > Solanaceae > Anisodus > Anisodus tanguticus. The sequence continues at coordinate 25,031,015 of CM067540.1, forward strand.
TTCATATGATGATTTGTTATGAACTAGGACTACAAATGATGATAAGTCAGAGAGTGTTTCCTTTGAGGTATTCGTCGAGAGAGCGTCAAAGAGAGATGAGTGTCCGATTCACGAGGTCTTTACCGGGATCATGAGAGTGTCCGATGCCCGATGTCTTTGTCGGGATCATGAGAGTGTTTGATGCCCGATGTCTTTGTCGGGATTGTTAGAGTGTCGATGCCCGAAGTCTTTGTCATGATTATCGTAATGTAGAGGTATTCCATCTATAGCATGTGTGTATTATATGTGACGGTAGTCCAGGTGCATTGCATTTCAATACATTGCATGGCACGTACATTCATATTACTATGACTCATATCTTTGATTTTGGTTGTTGCATTTATCATATTGTAAGGTACCTTTCGATGTTGATTTATTGTCTTTTTACCTTGTGTGATATTGGACTTGTACTTTGTTGCCGATTGTGATTATGAAATTATTGTCTCTCATTTATCTTGACATTATCAGTGATAGAGGAAATGACTTGATTTGATATTGATATTGTGATATGTGTCCATGTGTGGCACGACTGAATTGATATGATTTGCTTGATATTGTTATTTTTCATTGCATTCATCTTTATTTTCATAATACATTGATATTCCATGTGATTGGCGCTGATGATGATAAGTAAGAAGGAAACATCTGTGATTCTTTGGACATACTATATATAGTAGCAATATCTAGTCTGTGGGAGGAATGGCTAGTGGTGTGGAGCTGAAATTAAATTAGGTTGGTTCCATAAGGTGTTATATGGGCTTGTCGCCATATTTTCTATTTTTGTGACTTGAATTTGCATTAATCTTTCGCTTTGATATATATCTCTTATCATCTGAAATAGAAGGATAATGAAAATGGCTTATGACAAGTGTAATTTGTATCATATATGGAATACATTAATATTTCATATGATGATTTGTTATGAACTAGGACTACAAATGATGATAAGTCAGAGAGTGTTTCCTTTGAGGTCTTTGTCAGAGAGCGTCAAAGAGAGATGAGTGTCCGATTCCTGAGGTCTTTGTTAGTATCAAGAGAGTGTCCGCTGCCCGATGTCTTTGCCGGGATCATGAGAGTGTTTGATGCCTGATGTCTTTGTCAGGATTGTTAGAGTGTCTGATGCCCGAAGTCTTTGTCATGATTATCGTAATGTAGAGGTATTCCATCTATAGCATGTGTGTATTATATGTGACGGTAGTCCGGTGCATTGCATTTCAATACATTGCATGGCACATACATTCATATTACTATGACTCATATCTTTGATTTTGGTTGTTGCATTTATCATATTGTAAGGTACGTTTTCGAGGTTGATTTATTGTCTTTTTACCTTGTGTGCGATATTGGACTTGTACTTTGTTGCCGATTGTGATTATGAAATTATTGTCTCTCATTTATCTTGACATTATCAGTGATAGAGGAAATGACTTGATTTGATATTGATATTGTGATATGTGTCCATGTGTGGCACGACTGAATTGATATGATTTGCTTGATATTGTTATTTTTCATTGCATTCATCTTTATTTTCATAATACATTGATATTCCATGTGATTGGCGCTGATGATGATAAGTAAGAAGGAAACATCTGTGATTCTTTGGACATACTATATATAGTAGCAATATCTAGTCTGTGGTAGGAATGGCTAGTGGTGTGGAGCTGAAATTAAATTAGGTTGGTTCCATAAGGTGTTATATGGGCTTGTCGCCATATTTTCTATTTTTGTGACTTGAATTTGCATTAATCTTTCGCCTGATATACATCTCTTATCATCTGAAATAGAAGGATAATGAAAATGGCTTATGACAAGTGTAATTTGTATCATATATGGAATACATTAATATTTCATATGATGATTTGTTATGAACTAGGACTACAAATGATGATAAGTCAGAGAGTGTTTCCTTTGAGGTCTTTGTCAGAGAGCGTCAAAGAGAGATGAGTGTCCGATTCCTGAGGTCTTTACCGGGATCATGAGAGTGTCCGATTCCCGATGTCTTTGCCGCGATCATGTGAGTGTTTGATGCCTGATGTCTTTGTCAGGATTGTTAGAGTGTCTGATGCCCGAAGTCTTTGTCATGATTATCGTAATGTAGAGGTATTCCATCTATAGCATGTGTGTATTATATGTGACAGTAGTCCAGTGCATTGCATTTCAATACATTGCATGGCACATACATTCATATTACTATGACTCATATCTTTGATTTTGGTTGTTGCATTTATCATATTGTAAGGTACGTTTCAAGGTTGATTTATTGTCTTTTTACCTTGTGTGCGATATTGGACTTGTACTTTGTTGCCAGATTGTGATTATGAAATTATTGTCTCTCATTTATCTTGACATTATCAGTGATAGAGGAAATGACTTGATTTGATATTGATATTGTGATATGTGTCCATGTGTGGCACGACTGAATTGATATGATTTGCTTCATATTGTTATTTTGCATTGCATTCATCTTTATTTTCATAATACATTGATATTACATGTGATTGGCGCTGATGATGATAAGTAAGAAGGAAACATCTGTGATTCTTTGGACATACTATATATAGTAGCAATATCTAGGCTGTAGGCGGAATGGCTAGTGGTGTGGAGCTGAAATTAAATTAGGTTGGTTCCATAAGGTGTTATATGGGCTTGTCGCCATATTTTCTATTTTTGTGACTTGAATTTGCATTAATCTTTTGCCTGATATACATCTCTTATCATCTGAAATAGAAGGATAATGAAAATGGCTTATGACAAGTGTAATTTGTATCATATATGGAATACATTAATATTTCATATGATGATTTGTTATGAACTAGGACTACAAATGATGATAAGTCAGAGAGTGTTTCCTTTGAGGTATTCGTCAGAGAGCGTCAAAGAGAGATGAGTGTCCGATTCCTGAGGTCTTTACCGGGATCATGAGAGTGTCCGATGCCCGATGTCTTTGTCGGGATCATGAGAGTGTTTGATGCCTGATGTCTTTGTCAGGATTGTTAGAGTGTCTGATGCCCGAAGTATTTGTCATGATTATCGTAATGTAGAGGTATTCCATCTATAGCATGTGTGTATTATATGTGACAGTAGTCCAGTGCATTGCATTTCAATACATTGCATGGCACATACATTCATATTACTATGACTCATATCTTTGATTTTGGTTGTTGCATTTATCATATTGTAAGGTACCTTTCAAGGTTGATTTATTGTCTTTTTACCTTGTGTGCGATATTGGACTTGTACTTTCTTGCCAGATTTTGATTATGAAATTATTGTCTCTCATTTATCTTGACATTATCAGTGATAGAGGAAATGACTTGATTTGATAATGATATTGTGATATGTGTCCATGTGTGGCACGACTGAATTGATATGATTTGCTTGATATTGTTATTTTTCATTGCATTCATCTTTATTTTCATAATACATTGATATTCCATGTGATTGGCGCTGATGATGATAAGTAAGAAGGAAACATCTGTGATTCTTTGGACATACTATATATAGTAGCAATATCTAGGCTGTGGGAGGAATGGCTAGTGGTGTGGAGCTGAAATTAAATTAGGTTGGTTCCATAAGGTGTTATATGGGCTTGTCGCCATATTTTCTATTTTTGTGACTTGAATTTGCATTAATCTTTCGCTTTGATATATATCTCTTATCATCTCGAAATAGAAGGATAATGAAAATGGCTTATGACAAGTGTAATTTGTATCATATATGGAATACATTAATATTTCATATGATGATTTGTTATGAACTAGGACTACAAATGATGATAAGTCGAGAGAGTGTTTCCTTTGAGGTATGTCGAGAGCGTCAAACGAGAGATGAGTGTCCGATTCCCGAGGTCTTTACCGGGATCATGAGAGTGTCCGATGCCCGATGTCTTTGCCGGGATCATGAGAGTGTTTGATGCCCGATGTCTTTGTCGGGATTGTTAGAGTGTCGATGCCCGAAGTATTTGTCATGATTATCGTAATGTAGAGGTATTCCATCTATAGCATGTGTGTATTATATGTGACGTAGTCCAGTGCATTGCATTTCAATACATTGCATGGCACATACATTCATATTACTATGACTCATATCTTTGATTTTGGTTGTTGCATTTATCATATTGTAAGGTACGTTTCGAGGTTGATTTATTGTCTTTTTACCTTGTGTGCGATATTGGACTTGTACTTTGTTGCCAGATTGTGATTATGAAATTATTGTCTCTCATTTATCTTGACATTATCAGTGATAGAGGAAATGACTTGATTTGATATTGATATTGTGATATGTGTCCATGTGTGGCACGACTGAATTGATATGATTTGCTTGATATTGTTATTTTTCATTGCATTCATCTTTATTTTCATAATACATTGATATTCCATGTGATTGGCGCTGATGATGATAAGTAAGAAGGAAACATCTGTGATTCTTTGGACATACTATATATAGTAGCAATATCTAGTCTGTGGGAGGAATGGCTAGTGGTGTGGAGCTGAAATTAAATTAGGTTGGTTCCATAAGGTGTTATATGGGCTTGTCGCCATATTTTCTATTTTTGGGACTTGAATTTGCATTAATCTTTCGCCTGATATACATCTCTTATCATCTGAAATAGAAGGATAATGAAAATGGCTTATGACAAGTGTAATTTGTATCATATATGGAATACATTAATATTTCATATGATGATTTGTTATGAACTAGGACTACAAATGATGATAAGTCAGAGAGTGTTTCCTTTGAGGTCTTTGTCAGAGAGCGTCAAAGAGAGATGAGTGTCCGATTCCTGAGGTCTTTACCGGGATCATGAGAGTGTCCGATTCTCGAGGTCTTTTCCGCGATCATGTGAGTGTTTGATGCCTGATGTCTTTGTCAGGATTGTTAGAGTGTCTGATGCCCGAAGTCTTTGTCATGATTATCGTAATGTAGAGGTATTCCATCTATAGCATGTGTGTATTATATGTGACAGTAGTCCAGTGCATTGCATTTCAATACATTGCATGGCACATACATTCATATTACTATGACTCATATCTTTGATTTTGGTTGTTGCATTTATCATATTGTAAGGTACGTTTCAAGGTTGATTTATTGTCTTTTTACCTTGTGTGCGATATTGGACTTGTACTTTGTTGCCAGATTGTGATTATGAAATTATTGTCTCTCATTTATCTTGACATTATCAGTGATAGAGGAAATGACTTGATTTGATATTGATATTGTGATATGTGTCCATGTGTGGCACGACTGAATTGATATGATTTGCTTTATATTGTTATTTTGCATTGCATTCATCTTTATTTTCATAATACATTGATATTACATGTGATTGGCGCTGATGATGATAAGTAAGAAGGAAACATCTGTGATTCTTTGGACATACTATATATAGTAGCAATATCTAGGCTGTAGGCGGAATGGCTAGTGGTGTGGAGCTGAAATTAAATTAGGTTGGTTCCATAAGGTGTTATATGGGCTTGTCGCCATATTTTCTATTTTTGTGACTTGAATTTGCATTAATCTTTCGCCTGATATATATCTCTTATCATCTGAAATAGAAGGATAATGAAAATGGCTTATGACAAGTGTAATTTGTATCATATATGGAATACATTAATATTTCATATGATGATTTGTTATGAACTAGGACTACAAATGATGATAAGTCAGAGAGTGTTTCCTTTGAGGTATTCGTCAGAGAGCGTCAAAGAGAGATGAGTGTCCGATTCCTGAGGTCTTTACCGGGATCATGAGAGTGTCCGATGCCCGATGTCTTTGCCGGGATCATGAGAGTGTTTGATGCCTGATGTCTTTGTCAGGATTGTTAGAGTGTCTGATGCCCGAAGTATTTGTCATGATTATCGTAATGTAGAGGTATTCCATCTATAGCATGTGTGTATTATATGTGACAGTAGTCCAGTGCATTGCATTTCAATACATTGCATGGCACATACATTCATATTACTATGACTCATATCTTTGATTTTGGTTGTTGCATTTATCATATTGTAAGGTACGTTTCGAGGTTGATTTATTGTCTTTTTACCTTGTGTGCGATATTGGACTTGTACTTTGTTGCCAGATTGTGATTATGAAATTATTGTCTCTCATTTATCTTGACATTATCAGTGATAGAGGAAATGACTTGATTTGATATTGATATTGTGATATGTGTCCATGTGTGGCACGACTGAATTGATATGATTTGCTTGATATTGTTATTTTTCATTGCATTCATCTTTATTTTCATAATACATTGATATTCCATGTGATTGGCGCTGATGATGATAAGTAAGAAGGAAACATCTGTGATTCTTTGGACATACTATATATAGTAGCAATATCTAGTCTGTGGGAGGAATGGCTAGTGGTGTGGAGCTGAAATTAAATTAGGTTGGTTCCATAAGGTGTTATATGGGCTTGTCGCCATATTTTCTATTTTTGGGACTTGAATTTGCATTAATCTTTCGCCTGATATACATCTCTTATCATCTGAAATAGAAGGATAATGAAAATGGCTTATGACAAGTGTAATTTGTATCATATATGGAATACATTAATATTTCATATGATGATTTGTTATGAACTAGGACTACAAATGATGATAAGTCAGAGAGTGTTTCCTTTGAGGTCTTTGTCAGAGAGCGTCAAAGAGAGATGAGTGTCCGATTCCTGAGGTCTTTACCGGGATCATGAGAGTGTCCGATTCTCGAGGTCTTTTCCGCGATCATGTGAGTGTTTGATGCCTGATGTCTTTGTCAGGATTGTTAGAGTGTCTGATGCCCGAAGTCTTTGTCATGATTATCGTAATGTAGAGGTATTCCATCTATAGCATGTGTGTATTATATGTGACACAGTAGTCCAGTGCATTGCATTTCAATACATTGCATGGCACATACATTCATATTACTATGACTCATATCTTTGATTTTGGTTGTTGCATTTATCATATTGTAAGGTACGTTTCAAGGTTGATTTATTGTCTTTTTACCTTGTGTGCGATATTGGACTTGTACTTTGTTGCCAGATTGTGATTATGAAATTATTGTCTCTCATTTATCTTGACATTATCAGTGATAGAGGAAATGACTTGATTTGATATTGATATTGTGATATGTGTCCATGTGTGGCACGACTGAATTGATATGATTTGCTTTATATTGTTATTTTGCATTGCATTCATCTTTATTTTCATAATACATTGATATTACATGTGATTGGCGCTGATGATGATAAGTAAGAAGGAAACATCTGTGATTCTTTGGACATACTATATATAGTAGCAATATCTAGGCTGTAGGCGGAATGGCTAGTGGTGTGGAGCTGAAATTAAATTAGGTTGGTTCCATAAGGTGTTATATGGGCTTGTCGCCATATTTTCTATTTTTGTGACTTGAATTTGCATTAATCTTTTTCCTGATATACATCTCTTATCATCTGAAATAGAAGGATAATGAAAATGGATTATGACAAGTGTAATTTGTATCATATATGGCATACATTAATATTTCATATGATGATTTGTTATGAACTAGGACTACAAATGATGATAAGTCAGAGAGTGTTTCCTTTGAGGTATTCGTCAGAGAGCGTCAAACAGAGATGAGTGTCCGATTCCTGAGGTCTTTACCGGGATCATGAGAGTGTCCGATGCCCGATGTCTTTGCCGGGATCATGAGAGTGTTTGATGCCTGATGTCTTTGTCAGGATTGTTAGAGTGTCTGATGCCCGAAGTATTTGTCATGATTATCGTAATGTAGAGGTATTCCATCTATAGCATGTGTGTATTATATGTGACAGTAGTCCAGTGCATTGCATTTCAATACATTGCATGGCACATACATTCATATTACTATGACTCATATCTTTGATTTTGGTTGTTGCATTATCATATTGTAAGGTACCTTTCAAGGTTGATTTATTGTCTTTTTACCTTGTGTGCGATATTGGACTTGTACTTTCTTGCCAGATTTTGATTATGAAATTATTGTCTCTCATTTATCTTGACATTATCAGTGATAGAGGAAATGACTTGATTTGATAATGATATTGTGATATGTGTCCATGTGTGGCACGACTGAATTGATATGATTTGCTTGATATTGTTATTTTTCATTGCATTCATCTTTATTTTCATAATACATTGATATTCCATGTGATTGGCGCTGATGATGATAAGTAAGAAGGAAACATCTGTGATTCTTTGGACATACTATATATAGTAGCAATATCTAGTCTGTGGGAGGAATGGCTAGTGGTGTGGAGCTGAAATTAAATTAGGTTGGTTCCATAAGGTGTTATATGGGCTTGTCGCCATATTTTCTATTTTTGTGACTTGAATTTGCATTAATCTTTCGCCTGATATATATCTCTTATCATCTGAAATAGAAGGATAATGAAAATGGCTTATGACAAGTGTAATTTGTATCATATATAGAATACATTAATATTTCATATGATGATTTGTTATGAACTAGGACTACAAATGATGATAAGTCAGAGAGTGTTTCCTTTGAGGTATTCGTCAGAGAGCGTCAAACAGAGATGAGTGTCCGATTCCTGAGGTCTTTACCGGGATCATGAGAGTGTCTGATGCCCGATGTCTTTGCCGGGATCATGAGAGTGTTTGATGCCTGATGTCTTTGTCAGGATTGTTAGAGGTGTCTGATGCCCGAAGTCTTTGTCATGATTATCGTAATGTAGAGGAATTCCATCTATAGCATGTGTGTATTATATGTGACAGTAGTCCAGTGCATTGCATTTCAATACATTGCATGGCACATACATTCATATTACTATGACTCATATCTTTGATTTTGGTTGTTGCATTTATCATATTGTAAGGTACCTTTCAAGGTTGATTTATTGTCTTTTTACCTTGTGTGCGCTATTGGACTTGTACATTGTTGCCAGATTGTGATTATGAAATTATTGTCTCTCATTTATCTTGACATTATCAGTGATAAAGGAAATGACTTGATTTGATAATGATATTGTGATATGTGTCCAGGTGTGGCACGACTGAATTGATATGATTTGCTTGATATTGTTATTTTTCATTGCATTCATCTTTATTTTCATAATACATTGATATTCCATGTGATTGGCGCTGATGATGATAAGTAAGAAGGAAACATCTGTGATTCTTTGGACATACTATATATAGTAGCAATATCTAGGCTGTGGGCGGAATGGCTAGTGGTGTGGAGCTGAAATTAAATTAGGTTGGTTCCATAAGGTGTTATATGGGCTTGTCGCCATATTTTCTATTTTTGTGACTTGAATTTGCATTAATCTTTCGCCTGATATACATCTCTTATCATTCTGAAATAGAAGGATAATGAAAATGGATTATGACAAGTGTAATTTGTATCATATATGGAATACATTAATATTTCATATGATGATTTGTTATGAACTAGGACTACAAATGATGATAAGTCAGAGAGTGTTTCCTTTGAGGTCTTTGTCAGAGAGCGTCAAAGAGAGATGAGTGTCCGATTTCTGAGGTCTTTACCGGGATCATGAGAGTGTCCGATGCCCGATGTCTTTGCCGGGATCATGAGAGTATTTGATGCCTGATGTCTTTGTCAGGATTGTTAGAGTGTCTGATGCCCGAAGTCTTTGTCATGATTATCGTAATGTAGAGGAATTCCATCTATAGCATGTGTGTATTATATGTGACAGTAGTCCAGTGCATTGCATTTCAATACATTGCATGGCACATACATTCATATTACTATGACTCATATCTTTGATTTTGGTTGTTGCATTTATCATATTGTAAGGTACCTTTCAAGGTTGATTTATTGTCTTTTTACCTTGTGTGCGCTATTGGACTTGTACATTGTTGCCAGATTGTGATTATGAAATTATTGTCTCTCATTTATCTTGACATTATCAGTGATAAAGGAAATGACTTGATTTGATAATGATATTGTGATATGTGTCCAGGTGTGGCACGACTGAATTGATATGATTTGCTTGATATTGTTATTTTTCATTGCATTCATCTTTATTTTCATAATACATTGATATTCCATGTGATTGGCGCTGATGATGATAAGTAAGAAGGAAACATCTGTGATTCTTTGGACATACTATATATAGTAGCAATATCTAGGCTGTGGGCGGAATGGCTAGTGGTGTGGAGCTGAAATTAAATTAGGTTGGTTCCATAAGGTGTTATATGGGCTTGTCGCCATATTTTCTATTTTTGTGACTTGAATTTGCATTAATCTTTCGCCTGATATACATCTCTTATCATCTGAAATAGAAGGATAATGAAAATGGATTATGACAAGTGTAATTTGTATCATATATGGAATACATTAATATTTCATATGATGATTTGTTATGAACTAGGACTACAAATGATGATAAGTCAGAGAGTGTTTCCTTTGAGGTCTTTGTCAGAGAGCGTCAAAGAGAGATGAGTGTCCGATTTCTGAGGTCTTTACCGGGATCATGAGAGTGTCCGATGCCCGATGTCTTTGCCGGGATCATGAGAGTATTTGATGCCTGATGTCTTTGTCAGGATTGTTAGAGTGTCTGATGCCCGAAGTCTTTGTCATGATTATCGTAATGTAGAGGTATTCCATCTATAGCATGTGTGTATTATATGTGACAGTAGTCCAGTGCATTGCATTTCAATACATTGCATGGCACATACATTCATATTACTATGACTCATATCTTTGATTTTGGTTGTTGCATTTATCATATTGTAAGCTACGTTTCAAGGTTGATTTATTGTCTTTTTAATTTGTGTGCGATATTGGACTTGTACTTTGTTGCCAGATTGTGATTATGAAATTATTGTCTCTTATTTATCTTGACATTATCAGTGATAGAGGAAATTACTTGATTTGATATTGATATTATGATATGTGTCCATGTGTGGCACGACTGAATTGATATGATTTGCTTGATATTGTTATTTTTCATTGCATTCATCTTTATTTTCTTAATACATTGATATTACATGTGATTGGCGCTGATGATGATAAGTAAGAAGGAAACATATGTGATTCTTTGGACATACTATATATAGTAGCAATATCTAGGCTGTGGGCAGAATGGCTAGTGGTGTGGAGCTGAAATTAAATTAGGTCGGTTCCATAAGGTGTTATATGGGCTTGTCGCCATATTTTCTATTTTTGGGACTTGAATTTGCATTAATCTTTCGCCTGATATACATCTCTTATCATCTGAAATAGAAGGATAATGAAAATGGCTTATGACAAGTGTAATTTGTATCATATATGGAATACATTAATATTTCATATGATGATTTGTTATGAACTAGGACTACAAATGATGATAAGTCAGAGAGTGTTTCCTTTGAGGTCTTTGTCAGAGAGCGTCAAAGAGAGATGAGTGTCCGATTCCTGAGGTCTTTACTGGGATCATGAGAGTGTCTGATGCCCGATGTCTTTGCCGGGATCAAGAGAGTGTTTGATGCCTGATGTCTTTGTCAGGATTGTTAGAGGTGTCTGATGCCCGAAGTCTTTGTCATGATTATCGTAATGTAGAGGTATTCCATCTATAGCATGTGTGTATTATATGTGACAGTAGTCCAGTGCATTGCATTTCAATACATTGCATGGCACATACATTCATATTACTATGACTCATATCTTTGATTTTGGTTGTTGCATTTATCATATTGTAAGGTACCTTTCAAAGTTGATTTATTGTCTTTTTACCTTGTGTGCGCTATTGGACTTGTACTTTGTTGCCAGATTGTGATTATGAAATTATTGTCTCTCATTTATCTTGACATTATCAGTGATAGAGGAAATGACTTGATTTGATAATGATATTGTGATATGTGTCCATGTGTGGCACGACTGGAATTGATATGATTTGCTTGATATTGTTATTTTTCATTGCATTCATCTTTATTTTCATAATACATTGATATTCCATGTGATTGGCGCTGATGATGATAAGTAAGAAGGAAACATCTGTGATTCTTTGGACATACTATATATAGTAGCAATATCTAGGCTGTGGGCGGAATGGCTAGTGGTGTGGAGCTGAAATTAAAATAGGTTGGTTCCATAAGGTGTTATATGGGCTTGTCGCCATATTTTCTATTTTTGTGACTTGAATTTGCATTAATCTTTCGCCTGATATACATCTCTTATCATCTGAAATAGAAGGATAATGAAAATGGCTTATGACAAGTGTAATTTGTATCATATATGGAATACATTAATATTTCATATGATGATTTGTTATGAACTAGGACTACAAATGATGATAAGTCAGAGAGTGTTTCCTTTGAGGTCTTTGTCAGAGAGCGTCAAAGAGAGATGAGTGTCCGATTTCTGAGGTCTTTACCGGGATCATGAGAGTGTCCGATGACCGATGTCTTTGCCGGGATCATGAGAGTATTTGATGCCTGATGTCTTTGTCAGGATTGTTAGAGTGTCTGATGCCCGAAGTCTTTGTCATGATTATCGTAATGTAGAGGTATTCCATCTATAGCATGTGTGTATTATATGTGACAGTAGTCCAGTGCATTGCATTTCAATACATTGCATGGCACATACATTCATATTACTATGACTCATATCTTTGATTTTGGTTGTTGCATTTATCATAATGTAAGCTACGTTTCAAGGTTGATTTATTGTCTTTTTAATTTGTGTGCGATATTGGACTTGTACTTTGTTGCCAGATTGTCATTATGAAATTATTGTCTCTCATTTATCTTGACATTATCAGTGATAGAGGAAATTACTTGATTTGATATTGATATTATGATATGTGTCCATGTGTGGCACGACTGAATTGATATGATTTGCTTGATATTGTTATTTTGCATTGCATTCATTTTTATTTTCTTAATACATTGATATTACATGTGATTGGCGCTGATGATGATAAGTAAGAAGGAAACATATGTGATTCTTTGGACATACTATATATAGTAGCAATATCTAGGCTGTGGGCAGAATGGCTAGTGGTGTGGAGCTGAAATTAAATTAGGTTGGTTCCATAAGGTGTTATATGGGCTTGTCGCCATATTTTCTATTTTTGGGACTTGAATTTACATTAATCTTTCGCCTGATATACATCTCTTATCATCTGAAATAGAAGGATAATGAAAATTGCTTATGACAACTGTAATTTGTATCATATATGGAATACATTAATATTTCATATGATGATTTGTTATGAACTAGGACTACAAATGATGATAAGTCAAAGAGTGTTTCCTTTGAGGTCTTTGTCAGAGAGCGTCAAAGAGAGATGAGTGTCCGATTCCTGAGGTCTTTACTGGGATCATGAGAGTGTCCAATGCCTGATGTCCTTGCCGGGATCATGAGAGTGTTTGATGCCTGATGTCTTTGTCAGGATTGTTAGAGTGTCTGATGCCCGAGGTCTTTGTCATGATTATCGAAATGTAGAGGTAATTCATCTATAGCATGTGTGTATGATATGAGACAGTTGTCCAGTGCATTGCATTTCAATACATTGCATGGCACATACATTCATATTACTATGACTCATATCTCTGATTTTGGATGTTGCAATTATCATAAAGCATGATACGTTTCAGCCTTGATTTGTTGTCTTATTACCATGTGTGTGATATTGGACATGTACATTGTTGCTAGATTGTGATTATGATACGATTGTCTCTCACTTATCTTGACATTAACATGGATAGAGGAAAGGACTTCATTTGATATTGATATTGTGATATGTGTCCATGTGTGGCACGACTGAATTGATATGATTCGCTTGATATTGTTATTTTGCATTGCATTCATCTTTATTTTCATAATACATTGATATTACATGTGATTAGCACAGATGATAATTAGTAAGACAGAAACATCTGTGATTCTTTGGACATACTATATATAGTAGCAATATCTAGGCTGTGGGTTGAATGGCTAGTGGTGTGGAGGTGAAATTCAATTAGGTTGGTTCCATAAGGTGTTATATAGGTTTGACGCCATATTTTCTATTTTTGTGACTTGTATTTGCATTCATCTTTCGCTTTATATATATCTCTTATCATCTGAAATGGATGGATAATGAAAATGGCTTATGACAAGTGTAATTTGTATCATATATGGAATACATTAATATTTCATATGATGATTTGTTATGAACTAGGACTACAAATGAGGATAAGTGAGAGAGTGTTACCTTTGAGGTCTTTGTCCGAGTGCCTCAAAGAGAGATGAGTGTCCGATTCCTGAGGTCTTTGCCTGGATCATGAGAGGGTCTGAAGCCCGATGTCTTTGCCGGGATCATGATAGTGTTTGATGCCTAATGTCTTTGTCAGGATTGTTAGAGTGTCTGATGCCCGAGGTCTTTGTCATGATTATCGAAATGTAGAGGTAATCCATCTATAACATGTGTGTATGATATGAGATAGTTGTCCAGCGCATTGCATTTCAATACATTGCATGGCACATACATTCATTTTACTATGACTCAAATCTCTGATTTTGGTTGTTGCATTTATCATATTGCACGGTACGTCCTTGATTTGTTGCCTTGTTACCATGTGTGTGATATTAGACTTGTAATTTGTTGACAGAATATGATTATGAAACGATTGTCTCTCATTTATCTTGACATTAACATGGATAGAGGAAAGTTCTTGATTTGATATTGATATTATGATATGTGTCCATGAGTGGCACGACTGAATTGATATGATTCGCTTAATATTGTTATTTTGCATTGCATTCATCTTTATTTTCATAATACATTGATATTACATGTGATTAGCACTGATGATAATTAGTAAGACAGAAACATCTGTGATTCTTTGGACATACTATATATAGTAGCAATATCTAGGCTGTGGGTTGAATGGCTAGTGGTGTGGAGGTGAAATTCAATTAGGTTGGTTCCATAAGGTGTTATATAGGCTTGACGCCATATTTTCTATTTTTGTGACTTGTATTTGCATTCATCTTTCGCTTTATATATATCTCTTATCATCTGAAATGGATGGATAATGAAAATGGCTTATGACAAGTGTAATTTGTATCATATATGGAATACATTAATATTTCATATGATGATTTGTTATGAACTAGGACTACAAATGAGGATAAGTGAGAGAGTGTTACCTTTGAGGTCTTTGTCCGAGTGCCTCAAAGAGAGATGAGTGTCCGATTCCTGAGGTCTTTGCCTGGATCATGAGAGGGTCTGAAGCCCGATGTCTTTGCCGGGATCATGATAGTGTTTGATGCCTAATGTCTTTGTCAGGATTGTTAGAGTGTCTGATGCCCGAGGTCTTTGTCTTGATTATCGAAATGTAGAGGTAATCCATCTATAACATGTGTGTATGATATGAGATAGTTGTCCAGCGCATTGCATTTCAATACATTGCATGGCACATACATTCATTTTACTATGACTCAAATCTCTGATTTTGGTTGTTGCATTTATCATATTGCACGGTACGTCCTTGATTTGTTGCCTTGTTACCATGTGTGTGATATTAGACTTGTAATTTGTTGACAGAATATGATTATGAAACGATTGTCTCTCATTTATCTTGACATTAACATGGATAGAGGAAAGTTCTTGATTTGATATTGATATTATGATATGTGTCCATGAGTGGCACGACTGAATTGATATGATTTGGTTGATATTATTATTTTGCATTGCATTCATCTTCATTTCCATAATACATTGATATTACATGTGATTAGCGCTGATGATAATTTGTAAGACGGAAACATCTGTGATTCTTTGGACATACTATATATAGTAGCAATATCTAGGCTGTGGGCGGAATGGCTAGTGGTGTGGAGGTAAAATTCAATTAAGTTGGTTCCATAAGGTGTTATATAGGCTTGACGCCATATTTTCTATTTTTGTGACTTGAATTTGCATTCATCTTTCGCTTGATATATATCTCTTATCATCTGAAATAGAAGGATAATGAAAATGGCTTATGACATGTGTAATTTGTATCATATATGGAATATATTAATATTTCATATGATGATATGTTATGAACTAGGACTACAAATGATGATAAATCAGAGAGTGTTTCCTTTGTGGTTTTTGTCAGAGAGCGTCAAAGAGAGATGTGTGTCCGATTCCTGAGGTCTTTATCGGGATGTTGAGAGTGTCCGATGCCCGATGTCTTTGCCGGGATCAAGAGAGTTTTTGATGCCTGATGTCTTTGTCAGGATTCTTACAGTGTCTGATGCCCGAGGTCTTTGTCATGATTATCAAAATGTAGAGGTAATCCATCTATAGCATGTGTGTATGATATGAGACAGTTGTCCAGTGCATTGTATTTCATTACATTGCATCACATATAAATTCATTTTACTATGACTCAAATCTCTGATTTTGGTTGTTGCATTTATCATATTGCACGGTACGTCCTTAATTTGTTGCCTTGTTACCATGTGTGTGATATTAGACTTGTACTTTGTTGACAGAATGTGATTATGAAACGATTGTCTCTCATTTATCTTGACATTAACATGGATAGAGGAAAGGACTTGATTTGATATTGATATTATGATATGTGTCCATGAGTGGCACGACTGAATTGATATGATTTGGTTGATATTATTATTTTGCATTGCATTCATCCTCATTTCCATAATACATTGATATTCCATGTGATTGGCGCTGATGATGATAAGTAAGAAGGAAACATCTGTGATTCTTTGGACATACTATATTTAGTAGCAATATCTAGGCTGTGGGAGGAATGGCTAGTGGTGTGGAGCTGAAATTAAATTAGGTTGGTTCCATAAGGTGTTATATGGGCTTGTCGCCATATTTTCTAATTTTGGGACTTGAATTTGCATTCATCTTTCGCTTGATATATATCTCTTATCATCTGAAATAGAAGGATAATGAAAATGGCTTATGACAAGTGTAATTTGTATCATATATGGAATATATTAATATTTCATATGATGATATGTTATGAACTAGGAATACAAATGATTATAAGTCAGAGAGTGTTTCTTTGAGGTCTTTGTCAGAGAGTGTCAAAGAGAGATGAGTGTCCGATTCCTGAGGTCTTTACCGGGATGTTGAGAGTGTCCGATGCACGATGTCTTTGCCGGGATCATGAGAGTTTTTGATGCCTGATGTCTTTGTCAGGATTGTTACAGTGTCTGATGCCCGAGGTCTTTGTCATGATTATCGAAATGTATAGGTAATCCATCTATTGCATGTGTGTATGATATGAGACAATTGTCCAGTGCATTGCATTTCAATACATTGCATGGCACATACATTCATATTACTATGACTCATATCTCTGATTTTGGTTGTTGTATTTATCATAATGCATTGTACGTTTCTGCCTTGATTTGTTGTCTTGTTACCATGTGTGTGATATTGGACTTGTACATTGTTGCCAGATTGTGATTATGGTTCGATTGTCTCTCACTTATCTTGACATTAACATGGATAGAGGAAAGGACTTCATTTGATATTGATATTATGATATGTGTCCATGTGTGGCACGACTGAATTAATATGATTCGCTTGATATTGTTATTTTGCATTGCATTCATCTTTATTTTCATAATACATTGATATTACATGTGATTGGCGCTGATGATGATAGTATGAAGGAAACATCTGTGATTCTTTGGACATACTATATACAGTAGCAATATCTAGGCTGTGTGCAGAATGGCTAGTGGTGTGGAGTTGAAAATCAATAAGGTTGGTTCCATAAGGTGTTATGTGGGATTGACGCCATATTTTCTATTTTTGTGACTTGTATTTGCATTCATCTTTCGCTTGATATATATCTCTTATCATCTTAAATAGAAGGATAATGAAAATGGCTTATGACAAGTGTAATTTGTATCATATATGGAATACATTAATATTTCATATGATGATATGTTATAAACTAGGACTACAAATGATGACAAGTCAGAGAGTGTTTCCTTTGAGGTCTTTGTCAGAGAGCATCAAAGAGAGATGAGTGTTCGATTCCTGAGGTCTTTACCGGGATGATGAGAGTGTCCGATGCCCGATGTCTTTGCCGGGATCATGAGAGTGTTTGATGCCTGATGTCTTTGTCAGGATTGTTAGAGTGTCTGATGCCCGAGGTCTTTGTTATGATTATCGAAATGTAGGGGTAATCCATCTATAGCATATGTGTATGATATGAGATAGTTGTCCAGTGCATTGCATTTCATTACATTGCATCGCGCATACATTCATTTTACTATGACTCAAATCTCTGATTTTGGTTGTTGCATTTATCATATTGCACGGTACGTCCTTGATTTGTTGCCTTGTTACCATGTGTGTGATATTAGACTTGTACTTTGTTGACAGAATGTGATTATGAGGTAGATTAGTTATGGAGGGTTTAGTTATTCATGTATTAGTTTTTTCATCATCTATCCTACATAAAATAATAAATATTTTTATAACTTATGCATGTATTAGTTATACATAAAAATATATGAACTAAAGATTATATTAACAATGGTATGTTTCATGTGTGAAAGAGAAAAAATTAACAAAACATTGCATAACCTATAAAGTTATGTTAATTTTGATATGGACCTCTCGGTAACGAAATGACTTCTAAGAATATAAAAGGGATAAGGGCCTGATTTGCCCCTCTGCTTTCGGAAATAGTTTTACTTCTATCCCCCATTATACTATACGACTAAATATACCCCTGACGTTAATAAGGTTGTTAAAAATATCTCTATTTTTAACAGAGGTTCGCTATGGAAGGGTAAAGAACATTTTTACTTTAAGCTTTACACATGTCATCTTATAATTCGATGATGTATTTAATTTCTTATATTTAATTATTATTTATTAATATATCTTTTTCATTCTAGATTTTTATTCTTTTTCTTTTTTTCCTTTTCTCTTTCTTGTTTCTCTTCTTCCTTGGTCACTGCAGTAGCTCCTTTTAGGTCATCTTTCCCTTCTTTTTCTTCTTTTCTTCTTTTCTTCTTTTCTTATTTATTTTTCGTAATGAGATTTATTGGTTGACTTGATATTAAATGGAATGAAGAAATAATGGAGTAGGTTAAAGATTTAGGGGTATTTTTTGTGGTTGAAAAGCTTGATTGTAACGACCTATTTGGTCGTTATTGTGTTTTTGACCCATATACCTTCGTTGACCTTTCCCTGAGTCTCGTTAGTATGATTTTGACCCATATACCTTCGTGATCCTCACCAAATGTCTATACCCTTCTACTATCTGTATAAGATCTCCCCATCTATTTGGTATATGTTGAATAGAAGGATTTATGAACTTGACCAATTTCTGAATAATAGAAAATACCTGAAAAATGCACCTCCCCACAGATTTCTTCTCTCCATGTTTGTAAGCATTTCTTCTTTTATACAGTTCCCAAATAATCACAGCAGGTATAGCTTGATAAATTTGTTTGAGCCTGTCATTCATTGGATGCTTCCACCATTTCACAATGATTTGTTGCAATTGTAATCCCTCAATTTGTATACCTACAAAAAAAAGAAAAATAAGACCAAGTCATGTTAGCAAAAATTGACTTAGCAAATAAATGCTAGGTTGTCTCCTCCTTAGTATTTGAATAGCACCAACATCTAGAAGCTAAGTTTATGTTCATCCTCTTCAACACCACATCAAATGGCACCTTAAATTTCCAACACCTCCACATGAAGAAAGATATTTTGAATGGAAGTCCTTTAATCCACATGTATTTGTACACTTCATTTTCTTGCCCCATCAATCTTAGGTATTCCCATGTTATTTTGATAGAAAATTGTCTCTTATTGATCAAACTCCACCGGGGTGTATCCTCCATTTCATATCCCCTGGAAGGTTTAATAGTATCCACTGTGTGTTGCACAATATCTGCAGGTAATATATTCTCCAATACTTCAATATCCCAGTTTTCATCCTTCACCATTTCATGAACATTCTGAATAGACTCATCATAGGTATCATCTCTTGCTGCATAATATAAAGCACCCAAACTAGTCCAATTGTCATACCAAAATTTAGCATTTCCCTTCTTTGTTATGAATTTAGGAAGTTTTTCTCCACATAAAAAAGCAGTCACCATGTTAGTAATATCTTCTCCAATGATGTGTCAACAAGTCTGATAGAAAAGCCCTATAAATCCAGCTGGTCCCTCTGCACTGTCTCCATTCAAACTAAACACAATACTCTTGATCTCCTCATGTGATGGTATGACTGTTATTCTTTCATTTTGAGCCTCTGAGATCATGCAATGAACATGATCCAGTATCTCAAAATTCTCAGGATCTGGTTTCTTTGTAAATTGATTGCCTCTGATACAATGTCTCCAGTATCTTCCAACTAATTCCCTTATGCATGTTGTATCCTCCTTAGCTGTAATCATTTTCTTCTACACTGAACATATGAATGAAAGAATTTCATAGTCTTATCCTCATCTTGAAACTATTGCATCCCTGCCTTTTGCTTCCAAAATTGCTCTTCTAAGTGTAAGTATCTGTTAAGATTAGCTTGGACTTTATGTAAATTCTCCATGTTCTGAGATATTGGTTGTATCTCAAATTATACCTCATGTACCTTAATCACATATTCTAGTGCTGCTATTTCTTGGAAAATATTCCCAAATGTACTTTTGCTCCACTGAACCAATGTAGCCTTAACTCTTTTTATTTTATGATGAAACATAATGAAGGGATTAGACATGAAATCAGCATGCCATTTGTCTTCACGGTATCCAAAAATGTCTCATGCTTAACTTAGAAATTCAGAAACTTAAAAGGTTTTTTATAGGAAATGTAGTGCTAACATAGGGTATAAGAAGTAAAGCATGATCAAACCCTGTTCTGATAATGTGCTCAACCTCTATATTAGGATATACATCCTACAAATTCAAAATCCCCAAACATCTGTCTAACCTTTTAAATATACAGTCATCTCCACTTTGTCCATTTCATCATGTGTATTCCCCCTTTGAAACCCAAATTATAGACTCCACAGTTTTGTATGCATGAGATAAAATGTTGTACCTCATTCACACTGACTAGTAATCTCTCATACTTCTCTTCTTCTGTGACAGTGACATTGAAATCACCCCCTATCATCCAAGGCTTATTCATATTATTTTCCATTGTTTCTAAACTGTCCCATAGATCCAATCTTTCAACATGAGTACATTTAGCATACACCACTGCCGCCCACAATTCTTCTTGCATTCCTTGACTATTAATCCTGATAGTGATATGATGTATATGATCCATCATAATTTCCACTTCAAAAATCCATATCTTCCCAAAACTATTTACAATTGCAGTGTGCATGTTTAACCTTCTTTTGTATTCTTCTATTTTGCTAGGGTCCTGAAAAGGTTCCAACAAACCAATAAAACTAAACTGATGTTTCATATGCATTTTGGTCAATCTTTGAAAAGCCTCTATTGTATTCACTGACCTAATGTTCCAAATCATTGCATTCGTCATTAAATAGTAGGTTTATTTAGAGCACTTCTAGTTTGATAGTCTGTCCCAGGTGGAATACTAGATTCTCTATGTGGTTTTCTCTTTCCTCTTCCTGCTCTTTTGTGAAGTTTAGGGGATATCCCATTGTCTCAGAGCCTTTTGATAGTGTTGCTCCAATTATTGACCATTCATATCCTTTTTGTCATTTGATCTCTGAATTTCCTTATTCTGCATATCTTTCTTCTAGGTGACCACATTTATATTCTTCTTATTGCCTTCATCTTTCTTTTTTCCTTGTGAACTTTTATTTGTACTACTTTGATTCTGATTCTACTTTTGTACAGGTGCATGTATCTTATCTTTCTCCTGTCCAGTATCTATCTTTTTAGTATTGCTCTCCCCTTGATGACTTTTATTAATGCTTCTGGGACTACATGAACTGCATGTATGTTATACTATTCCCTCTTTGTGTCTCTCCTTGCTTTGACTGGTATTTAATGGTGTAATATCTTCATCCCCCAACTTATATTATTCTTGTATATGTGTTGTTTCGCTGCTTGTTTCTTCTTCTCCTGAATGTTCTTTAGTTTCCTCCTCTTGAAATTTTTTCTCCTCTATGGTTCTGTCCAGATGCATTTTTTTTCTTTGTCTTGTATCCCCTCTCCTTGACTACCACCTTCTTTTTCTTATTGTGAACTGGTTGGCACCTCCTTGTTTTCTCTCTCCTTCTGAACTTGTTCACTTTTTTTTATCTATGTTCTACCCATCCCTCTGTGAACTTCACTTTCTCATGTTTTGTGCCTATAATGTCATCATTTTTTTTCAATTATGCTCTTTCCTCCTCTTCCTTTTGCTCCACCATTTCATTTGTATCTATTTCCTGCACTATTTATGTTCCCTCCTCTGTAACCTCAATCCTTATTACTAGATTCATGTTGTTTGTTATTGTTGTCCTGCTCTCTTCATGTTTGCTTGTTTTGCTTTGGTGTTACCATACTTGTATTTTGATCCTTGTGTGCATGAAAATTGTTTTCTATCCACTCATTTATACTTATTGCTCCCCCGCCTACTGCATCCTTTGTGTTTTTTTCATCATTTTTGTTTGATGACTAGTAACATTTACTATTATTTGCTCATCTATCTCTGTATCTAAGACTACAAAAGCATTATTTGTCTTCACTGTACCTCTATGCCCCTTGACTTCCTTTCCTACTTCTGCTATTATAACTCTTGATTTTTCTTTGATGTATTTATTTTGCCTTCTTAGCATCCATTATTTTTTCCCCTGATTATTCCATCCTCTATTGTCTTTCTTCTGCTGATTACTATCTTCCTCTTCTGCTTGTGCGTTCCTCATCTCCTCTCTATGCTTCTTTTGTAATTCTGGGTTTAAACTCCTACATTCAGCCTCTCCATGTCCTTGTAACTTGTAGTGTTTACAGTACTTAGGCAAATAATCATAGTTGATCTTAATCCACTTGGATTTTCTTTTGCTTGTTTGATCATCTATTTCTTCTATATTAATTCTTCTTGGATGACTTGCTAATAGATCATTTTGTACTTTTACTTTTGCACAACTAGGCCTAGTTCTATTTACAGTTGCTAAATCCACTATCAATGGTTTTCCTACTGCAAATTCCATTGAAAACACATCCTCTCTTACAACGAAATTTAGAGGTAACTTTGGAAAGCTAATCCATGCCACTGCTAAAGGTGTTTTCTTCTAATGCTTGAACCACGGATCCCAGATCAATGGCCTCATCTGATAGTATCTCTCCTACACTTTCAAATAGTATGCTGAAGTGGACAACATCTTTACATAATCCTAAAAAAGTGACAATCTGATCAAGATATATCTCTCATCAATTAGACCAATGGTGGATTTGCCCTTAATGGCACATTGTACTGGCACTATAGTCCTCAATTCCTTAATATCAATTTTGTCATATGAGAATTTTCCCAATACTGCATATTGTAAATCCCCTTTAATAATCATCTGCTTAACTTCATTAGAATTCCAGGCTATGTATGGTTCCTCATCCGCAAAAGTAACAATTTTGGATGGGATGATTATCTCATTTGTATTTTGATCTGTTGTGTGGGTTTTTATAAGGTTTGCATATTTTAGTTGTGGTGAACTCTCGGTAGGCAAATATTTTGGGTCGTTTTGGGGTTGGCTAATTCAAGTACTTGCTTTGTGTGTATTAGATGGTAATAGTGGGAAATTTGTGTCGTATGTAGGAGTTTGTGGTATGGGCTGGGTATTGGTATTGGTTATTGGTAGAACAACCTCTATGAGAGGCTATCCACCGGCCGGTGTGTCCATAATGGCCGGTAGTGGTGGTGTTATTTGCGTAGGTATTAGGGTTTCGGTATTATGGTTTTGCTTCTATGACCTATGTTCATTACATTATCAATCGCATTCAGAGGTATGGTTATATCGAATCAGATAATTCCAACAAAAGCAGCTTTATATTCGGGAATAGGTGGTGAGAGAAATTTAAATTTGGAAATATAGAAATTAGGTCTCTGAGCTAAGTTAGAGGAAGTTTTGATCGTTAAGGTGAACGAGTAGTGATTTGATGTACTTCATGACGTGGACGCTTTTGTACTGTTATACTAAGGATTCCTTGGTAACTGTTAGCGTCGTACTCTCTTTCTTTGTTCGAGGATGAACGATTGTTTAATTGGTATCTGATGTAATAACCCGTTTGGTTGTTATTATGCTTTTGACCCAAAACCCTCGTTGACCATTCCCTAAGTCCCGTTAGTTTGATTTTGACCCGCGAGGATGGGTGACACAGTTCTCAAGGTGATCAGGCGAGACTTTTGTTGATTTTTGCAAAATAGAGCCTTAAAGTGAAAAGAGATTGACCAATAGTTGAATTTGGGTAAACGGGCCTTTTTGGGATTCTGTCGATTCTTGAGGTCTAGAACATCGATTATGACTTGGTGGGATATTCGGTTTGGTTCCCGAGGCGCTCAGGAGCATTTTGTGTTCTTGTTTGGAATCTTGATTTTGGGTTTTGTGGGTTGACCTAAAGAAATAGACCTCTGATGGAAATTCTGAGACCGCGAGTGAGTCTGTATCGTGTTCTTACACGTGTGTGCATATCTGATTTGTTTCGGGGAGGTCTCGAGTTAATGTCAGAATTTCAAGTGAAACTTATGAAAAATAGATTTTTCCAATTTCTAATGTTCTCACCCTAGTGAAACTTTTCCCGCCTCTACTAGTTCACCCCAGCAAGGCCTGGCGCGCAGAAGCGAGGATTGAAGACTTAAGTGGAATCTGCCCCAGCGGATGAATTCTCTGCAGGGGCGAGGACCAGGTTTCTCAAGGGCAAGTGTGCGGGCGCGGATCAGGTTTCGCAGGGGCGGAAATCGCTGAACCATGGGCATTTATCATCCCATTTCCGAATTATTATCTTATCTTTCCCTACTTCAAACTAGAGAGCTATTAAGGGTGATTTCAAGAGACCTTGAAGCTATTACACCTTTGCGGTAGGTTCCCTTTCATCATTCTTTGCTTATTTACTTCCTAGGCTTGAATTTTATCGTGGAAAATGGTAAGGGTTTAATTGAGAAGATGACATTCTAGCTCTAAATTGGGTTTTTGACTTCTACACAATTCTAATTAGTTTTATGGGTAAAACTTGCTTACATTATAGTTGTATTGCATGAATTCATGAGTTATAACTAGAGTCTCTAATTTTGCGTAAGTTTGTGATCTTGAATAATTAGGATTCGATCTTAAATTGGGGGTTTGGGTCCTAAAGATGGAATTAATGGTTTTAACAGCATAATTAGCAATTGGATGATAGTAATAAGCATTTGTGATGTCGGTTTCCTAATTCTACCTTAGGAATTATCGTTTTACCCTTGTGGACCCGTTTCCCCTTTCTCCCATAGTTGGTTGAATTCAAAAAATAGTCTAGTGATTTAGGTATTCTTAGTTTTTGTTTCTAACCCAGATTTCAATTATGACTAGACTTCGAGTACTATCGTGATCCTCGGAAAGGCAAGGCTTCTTTTATGGCTCCTACTTGCCATCCAAGTAGGTTACAGCTTACCTATTGGTTAGACTTCGGTTAGCGAATGTAGAATTAGTTATTATTGGAGAAAGCATGTACGTCTTCGGGTATGAAGTTGGGATAGATTACTTAGGTTTGATAATGTTGACTGATTTGTGGGCTTGTTGTCTCTTTGTGATTTATTGACTTGACTGTCTAGTGTTTGACATTGGATCTGCACTTAGTTGACATATCGTGATTATGTTGGCTCTCACTTATCTTGGTATTATCATGGATAGAGGAAAAGACTTGACTTTATACTGATATTGTGATATGTGTCCATGTGTGGCACGATTGGGATTTAATTATGATTTACATTTATGACATTCATACAGGAGAGATAACCCGCACCAGCCCTTGCTTTCGTAGGCAGAGGTTTCAAACCTGAGAGCTCCATTACGGAAGCCCCATGCTCAACTGATCGGCTTCAAAATATAGTTGTCCATACCTACTCTATTCACTCTTATTAGTAGTAGATGTGACAAGGTATAAAGCACTTATACCGTTCCTAAAGGTACAAAAGGAATAAAAGTTTATGCAAAAGAAAGGAATAAAAAACCGAAAACATACTCAAAAGAGAAAAAGGAAAATGGTACATAAGTTTGTAAACCCCCTATAGAGTGAGAAACTTTTGGCGAGGCAAACAATTATTTGCTTCCGTACACAAGGGCTGGACCGCAAGGGTCTATTGTACGCAACCTTACTTTACAGTCTCTTGCTGAAATGTGAGGTAAGGCTGCGTACAATAGACCCTTGTGGTCCGGCCCTTCCCCGGACCCCGCGCATAGTAGCTTAGTGCATCGGGCTTCCCTTTTAAACAATTATTTGCTTTTTATATTTATTATGTAATGAGGCTAAGATATAATGATGAAAAAATGGTGGAGGGAGAAGTATATTGGAATCAATATGGTTTCTACTGCCACCATTTAGTTTTTCATGCATACCTATGATGTTTCCATCATCTAATCTCATAGGGTCTAGTTCTGTACTTGTTTTAGGTTGCAATGGTTTGTATTATTAACATTTGAAAGAAAAGAGTTTCTTTTCTTCTGATAATTCCCTTCTATAGTGTGTCAACTGTCCATTGATGCTTTCTGGATTTTCTGCTCTTACATGGAAATAAAAAAAGAAGAAAAGCAGCTTCTTTATTTGATCGTGGCATGTTTAATTCAACTAGTTCTTGCATCTGGGATACTCAATATTCTTCTTTGTTAGTAATGGGATGCATTTGCCAGAAATCACCATTGACTGTATCATCTCACCTCTTCTGCAGCACTTGTCTCGAGGCAGTTTGTTGATATGTTTCGTGTAAGAATTGAAGGGTATCTTGCAGCCTTCCCCAAATTGGTTGGAACGGGAAAGCAACATACCTATGTGGAGACTGAAAACGTGCGTTATGTTTATCAGCCAATAGAATCTCTATACTTTCTGCTAGTGACAAACAAACTGAGCAACATTCTTGAAGATTTGGAGACACTGAGGCTGCTGTCTAAACTTGTATCCTTTATGTTTCTCTGATACAAATTTACGATTCATTTCTTTTCAGTACTAGAGTATTCTGGTCCAGCTCTTTAATTGAGTTTTGATGCTTTACATAAGAAATGTTTGTCCTTATCTAAGTTAAAATCTGTTAGAATATTATGTTAATAATATTATGATTTTGTATTAATGTAGTATCATGTTATATATGGTAGGTAGTAAAATGTTAATTAGGAATATTACGTAAATTAGGTAGAATATTATTAGAAATTGATTAGGAAGATTAAGCATGATTGACTCTTCCTAATTGATGTATATTGTGTATATATTGAACCCTTGAAGGATGAATATAGGGAGGAAAATATTCTATTTACCCTAGAATTCTTACATGGTATCAAGAGCTTAAGGAAAGATCCAAAATTATTTTAATTTCTTCCAAATTTTTGGTCATCTTCCTCCCTAGAAACACTAGTGGCCGAAAATTTCATCTTTTTTTCACTCCATTATTGATTATCCTTCATCACAACCAGTTATGTCTTAATCCAAATCATCTTTTCACCCTGCCCTTGCTGTCTCAAACATCAAAATACATGTTTCCATCAAACTACAAATGGAAACCGTTCATTATGCGACTTGGGCGGAATTATTCAAAATATGTTGTCATGCTCACAAAGTTCTTCATCATATAATTCCTCCAAAAGATGGTAAAGGGAAATACATAACAAACGATGCAGACAAGGAATTGTGGGATACACTTGATGCCACAGTCCTTGGTTGGATTTATGCAACAATCTCCACAGACTTGTTGCATACGATAATGGAATCGGATTCCACAGCCAGCGTGGGAACGTTTGCGAGATATTTTTCAAGATAACCAAAACTCTCGCGTTGTTTCATTGGAACAGGAGTTCCCAACCATTGACATGGCGGATTTCCCTAATGTTTCTACATATTGTCAACGCCTCAAAGTGTTGTCCGATCAATTACGGAACGTTGGTTCACCGGTTACTAATAACCAGTTAGTCTTGCAATTGGTCGCCAGTCTCACCGACGCGTATAGCGGCGTGGGAACTCTAATTCGTCAGAGTAATCCTCTACCACAATTTTATCAAGCAAGGTCCATGCTTGTACTTGAAGAGTCGGACTTGGTAAAAAAGGCCTCAACTACTTCAAATTCCGCCATGATTGCAACTCCTTCACATGATGGTAATTTTTTTGAACCTTCTCAACAAAATAAGGGACAAAAAGGACGTCATAACAATAAAAATAAGGGTGAAAATCGCGGAAATAACAAAGGTGGAGGCCACCGAAATTCCGGTGGCGGCGGTAATGGCAGCAACACCAACTCCGGTGGTGGACAGTGGTAGCAGCACAGCGGCGGTCAGTGGTAGCAGCCCACCGGCTGGTAGTGGCCTTAGGCTATACCACCCAACCCAACCCCAGCAGGCAATTGGGCTAGGTAGCCCCCAAGGCCCACTGGCCAGCCTCAACAAAATAGTGGCCCATTTCGCTGGGTTTGTGAACACGGACAGTGGCAGTGGGCCTCAGTCGACCCAGTGGCATGAGGCCCATTCAACAGGGGGCCACCCTACGGAAATTGAGTCTGTCATGCACACCTTTGGACTTAATCCACCGGATTCAAATTGGTATATGGACTCCGGAGCGACGTCACATATGACGTCCTCCCAAGGTAATCTCTTGTCCTATTTTAATTTGAGCAATGATAATGGAATAATTGTCGAAAATGGTCATTCAATTCCAATAAAAGATTATGGTTCTAGCAAATTGTCACCACCAAACCCACCCCTAATTTTAAAGAATGTCCTTCATGCTCCCAAATTAATCAAAAACATGGTTTATGTTAGAAAGTTTACAACTAATAATTGGGTATCTGTCCCGTTTGACCCCTTTGGCTTTTCCGTGCATGATTTTCAGACGGGGAAGCTTCTCATGAGATGTGATAGCAAGGGGGAGCTCTATCCAATAAATTTGTCAATACAACAATCCAAGTTTCCTTCTGTTTTTGCAACTTTGGCACCATCTTTATGGCACCAACGTTTGGGACATCCGGGAGAGGCTATTTTGGCTTCTCTTAAACAAAATAATTTTATTTCTTGTATCCAAACACAGACTGTAAATAAGTGTCATTCTTGCACACTTGGTAAACATGTTAAGTTGCCTTTTATTTCATCTACTTCATGCACTCTTTTGCCATTTGATATTTTACATTGTGATATTTGGACATCACCTGTTTTGAGTTCTTCTGGTCATAGATATTATTTGCTTATACTTGATGACTACTCTAATTATTTGTGGACATTCCCTTTATCGAAAAAATCACAAGTGTTTTCAACTTTTCTCACTTTTAGAGCATTCATCCTAACTTAATTTGAACGTGATATCAAAAATATTCAATGTGACAATAGGGAGGGGGAATTTGACAATAAACAGTTTTGGGATTTTTTCAAAACAAATGGTCTTCAGTTTCGTTTGTCTTATCCTCATACTTCATCACAAAATGGGAAGGCGGAATGTAAAATTAGAACCATTAACAATATTGTTAGAACATCTCTTTCTCATGCTTTACTTCCCCCTGTATTTTGGCATCATGCACTCCAAATGGCCACTTATATGTTGAATGTCCTTCCTTATAAGAATCTATCATACCAAGCTCCCCTAAAAATGATTTACCTACGAAAGCCTGCATATCTTCACTTATGAATGTTTGATTGTCTTTGCTACCCCCTCTTTCCATCCACCACAATCACAAAAATCCAAGCCTGGTCTACTCCATGTGTGTTCTTAGGATATCCTACTCATCATCGCGGTTACCAATGTTACGACATTTCTACCAAAAGAATCTTTATAAGTCGTCATGTAATCTTTGATGAAACAATATTTTCTTTTGCTAAGTTACATGCCACAGGGACCCCTAACTATGATTTTTTGGATAATGATAAGCTTTCGTATCTAACACATTTTTTTCACAGCTCGGTACCTATTACTTGTGTTGAACACCATAATTCAGGCCCATTGGGCCAGTCCACCACAACGGGCCCAATTCCAGCTCCATCAATGCAGCCCACTAGACCCTCGGTTTTTCACTCCTCGATCAGTGGCGTCCAGTCCACTGGCCCAACAAACCGTCCGATCACCCGTAGTCAACATGGGATTGTCAAACCCAATGCCAAATATAGCCTTCACACCCAGGTCTCGAAATCACCCTTGCCTCGTAATCCAGTATCTGCTCTAAAAGATCCAAATTGGAAAATGGCCATGGATGATGAATATCATGCTCTAATTACAAATAGGACATGGATTTAATACCTCGTCCATCTAATGCTAATATAATTTGATCTATGTGGATTTTCAGCCATAAAGAAAAATCTGATGGAACTTTTGAGTGGCATAAAGCCCGTCTTGTAGGTGATGGGAAGACACAGCAGGTTGGTGTAGATTGCGGGGAAACATTCAGTCCAGTGGTCAAACCTGCAACTATCAGAACAGTTCTCAGCCTGTCTCTCACAAAAATGATGGTCACTTCATCAATTGGATGTCAAAAATGCCTTCCTCCATGGACAGCTTAATGAGACTGTTTACATGCACCAACCATTGGGATACAGGGATCCTAAATATCCCAACCATGTGTGTTTGCTCAATAAATCATTATATGGCCTTAAGCAGGCCCCCAAGGCTTAGTATAAGCGGTTTGCAGATTTTGTGTCACGCATGGGTTTCTCGCACAGTTGTTCAGATAATTCCCTGTTTATCTATCGTCAGGGTAATCATACTGCTTATCATTTTCTATATGTGGATGATATTATTCTAACAGCATCTTCAGACTCTCTTCACAAGAATATCATGTCACA
Organism: Anisodus tanguticus; assembly: GCA_034509755.1. Taxonomy (NCBI): domain Eukaryota; kingdom Viridiplantae; phylum Streptophyta; class Magnoliopsida; order Solanales; family Solanaceae; genus Anisodus; species Anisodus tanguticus. Next base: position 25,061,901 of record CM067540.1, read on the forward strand.
GCTTAGTTATGAATTTGCTATGAAAGATCTTGGCCCACTCCACTACTTTCTAGGGATTGTTGTGACCCGACATACAGGTGGATTATTCCTCTCCCAGAAGAAGTATGCATCAGAAATCGTGGAATGAGCTGGGATGTCTTTCTGCGAACCTTCGGCAACTCTGATCGACACAAAGTCAAAATTGAGTGCCATCTCTAGCAAACCTTTTGTTAATCCAACGTTATACCGCAGCCTAGCAGGAGCTTTACAGTATCTCACATTCACCAGGCCAGATATTACCTATGCAGTGCAACAAGTGTGTCTATTCATGCATAATCCAATGGAGGAAAATATGCATGCTCTAAAACACATTGTGCGATATATTCAGGGCACTCTGGAGTATGGATTACATCTATACCCGTCCTCTATTTCCAAACTTGTTACTTACACTCCTGTAGATTGGGCAGGTTGTCCGGATACAAGACGATCCACCTCCGGGTATTGCGTCTTCCTTGGTGACAATTTAATCTCATGGTTCTCAAAAAGGCAGGCCACGGTATCACGCTCAAGTGCTGAAGCAGAATATCGTGTTGTGGCCAATGTTGTATCTGACTCATGTTGGATTCGGAACCTGTTACTTGAACTTCATTGCCCTATTCCCACTGCAACAAAGTATATTGTGATAATATTAGTTCAATCCACCTCTCATGGAATCCAATCCACCATCAACGCACTAAACATATTGAGTTAGATATTTATTTTGTATGCGAGAAGGTGGCTCGCGGACAAGTTCGGGTGCTACATGTCCTAACGCGACATCAAATTGCAGATATATTCACAAAAGGACTTCCGCTGATATTATTTGACGATTTTAGGGACAGTCTCATCATTCACCGCCCTCCAGCTTCGATTGCGGGGGAGTGTTAGAATATTATGTTAATAATATTATGATTTTGTATTAATGTAGTATCATGTTATATATGGTAGGTAGTAAAATGTTAATAGGAATAATATGTAAATTAGGTAGAAGATTATTAGGAATTGATTAGGAAGATTAGGCATGATTGACTCTTACTAATTTATGTATATTGTGTATATATTGAACCCTTGAAGGATGAATATAGGGAAGAAAATATTCTACTTACCCTAGAATTCTTACAAAATCTTCATCAAGCTGCAAAATATATCTCCTAAAGCTTTTTTGTACTTGTTGCTATTGAAGATTTATTCATCACATGGAAAGGTCAATTGGGATGATACCTTGACTATTATTAGGTGCCTGAATATTCTTATTCTCTAGATGAGGAGGGAATTTGCAAGACAACTTTTGAGCTTTTCTTTGCATTTGATGAAGTAATTTCTCTTGGGCACAAGGAAAATGTTACTGTGGAACAAGTCAAGCAGTATTGTGAAATGGAGAGCCATGAAGAGAAATTGCATAAGTTAGTTTTACAAAGCAAGATTAATGACACTAAGGATGTCATGAAGCGCAAAGCCGGTGAGATTGATAAAAACAAGGTAGTTCAGGATGCCAGTGCTTCATGTGCCTTAACCTTTTACATTTCTTTCTTGGATTCTTTGAATTCTATTAGAAGATTCAACATGTGGCCATTGATTTGCAGATTGAGAAGAATAGAGGTGAGAAAGGAGGTTTCATGTCTCTGCAATCCATGGGTTCTGGAAGAATTGATACTGGCTTTGGCAGCGATACAAACTTATCTAGTTTAGGAGGCGGTGGTTTTGGCAGTGGTTCTGGATTTGGATCAAGCACTGATTTGGATTCATTTTCCACCAAGTCCAAGGGTTTGTATTTGTTGTACCTTATAAATGTGCTGTGTCTTTAGCTCAAACACCTAGTCAAGGACGCGCATCACTGAGTTTTGCATATTTTCCCTCATGGCTTCTAATATCCGTTGAGCATAGGATGCACAGATCTTTCAATTCTAATTAGTATAACATGTCTATATATTAGGAGGAAAGTTGTAGAACTATATTTTAGAGGAGCAGTGTTGTCAAAGGCGCGCTTGAGCCGTGAAGCGAGGCACAAAACGTGAGCCCTTCGCCTCGCTTAGCGGGTGCTTCGGTGTCGTCATCAAGGCTCTATGGCATATTTTTCCTCTGCCAATGAGCGTAATCCTTTGAAGAGGTGACAATAAACAATTGATATTTCACTTTTCAAAAAAAAATCAATTTCTTTGTCCATATTTTATCATTCATGCTTATAATTATATATCTTCGACTACGCATACACATTTGTATTTTTTTCTCAATTCGCTCTATTCTTCATTAAAGCACACACTTTATTTGCACTTAAAATCCCAACGGACCTTACGAATTTTTTTACGCTTTTCGCCTTTGATAACACTGGAGAGGACAACCCAAGTCACCAATGTGATGAATGCACAGGAAGTCTATAGGGAAGACTAATTGAAGAGAATTAAATGCTTTGTTAAGATTTTGGGCCATTTCTTCACGAGTTCTTATTTTCACAACTTAGCTAAGAAACCTTGGAGGAGAGGGGATTCCTTGGGATGTGTTGTATAGACAACATTTGAGTGCTTAGGAGAGAAGATAAAACACTTGAAAATCATGTCATACCATGGGAAAGGAATGAAACTTAAAGCCTTTTTTCCAGTTAGAACTTTAGTAGAAAAAACAAAGGGGTTGTTTGGGGTGAAAGAGAGAGTTGTTGAACTTTCTTTGGATGAAGATGGGTGAGAATGACCATATTTTTGGCCTTATCTTACCCCTTATGGTCGACAACACTCTTTCCCCAATGGGCCTCTCTTCATATTGTAATTTTATCCACAAAACAACCCTTTAATTTGGGCCACCCATTGCCTTTTAATTTGGGTCTCTCAATTCAAGTAGGTGGATCACCTACTTATCACTACATAACTTCATTAGTAGTTGATACATCCTGGTCCTTTCGTCTTGACAAGTGTCACGTCCTTATATAATAATCACGATGAGTGTTAAGTAGCTCAATCTAGTAGGATAGAAAGTAAGTTGGTGAAGCAGGCACGTCGGGTAAGTAAGTAGCTCATTCATTCATGTTTTTTCCCAATTCTTATTTCCACGTTACAGAGGATCCATCAACATCAACTTAGTCATTTTTATTTTGAATGGAAGCACGGGATGCAAAAATTGGTATGTCTAATATCGTATAACCTCGAAGATAATTCTAATGTACAAGACAAAGAGGACAAACATATGACGAATCTCAACATACAGAACTATGAGGTGTAACATTTATCCCCCCTTAGAGACATTCATCCTCGAATGTGGGGCATACACAAGTATACAAACAATCCTTATGTCTTTCTGAAAATTTTGACGTAGTCTCTCGTATAAATGGGGCCATCCGAATCTCTGTAAACACGCAGAAGATATCCAAACTTGCCTCGTAACGCCATATATTACAACATATATAATATCATACCTCACACAGTCATCAAGCATCAATCATAACAATCACAAATAGAACTCACATTATGCTTATCTCGGAACCCCGACGTTGGCCTGAAATAGGTAAGGATATTTGTGCCTCATATCCTCTTACGCCTCCTAATTACATTATGGAACAAACATATAAGAAGACCTTTAATTATGTGTCATTAAGACAAGATATACATGAATCAACAAACTTATTCAATAGATCAATATCATATATCATTTCACCAAAATAGCTCTCCCATAACAACATTGAGCTAATTTGCACTTTTCCATCCATACAACTTAGCTACAACTTGGACATTCGTTTACATTAGTTTACATACAGGTCATGACAGAAAAAAGAAGAGTAACCTTAATATACCTTTGTTGTTTGCTTAAGCACATGGCGTCGGTTCTGCCCGTTAGCAATTAAATCTACAAAAAAATGTTTATGGGACCATTACTAAGCTTACAAAAGCTAGAATTCAACACAAATGAGCGACTAGCTTGTCTACGAAAATTTGGACAACACCTCCCCTATTCTTTTCACTTTCCTCAAATCAAACAACAAGACCAACATGTAAAGAATGTCAGCAAACATATTAAATCAATATCCAACCTTATATCCATCACAATACATCACCAAAATAGTCCACACCATCTCCCATAACAACATTGTGCTAATTGCACTTTTCCATCCATACAACTTAGCTAGAACTTGAATACACTTCCATAATGACAACCACAACATACTAAGGTTATAAATACTAATTTTAAGCCATAACATACTATCAAAATGACCTCATAATAGTCCAAAGATTTGCAACCTAGAACTCATTCTTCACGAGTTCATTTCTTCACAAGTTCTTATTTTCACAACTTTGCTATGACTCCAATAAGTGCTCAAACAGCAACACGCCAAAGAAATTACATCCACCACTTCTACAATACTTTTAATGAAGAGTAGGTGGTTTAACCTTGGAGGAGAGGGGATTCCTTGGGATGTGTTGTCTAGACAACATTTGAGTGCTTAGGAGAGAAGATAAAACACCTAAAAATCATGTCATACCATGGGAAAGGAATGAAACTTAAAGCATTTTTTCCACTTAGAACCTTAGTAGAAAAAACAAATGGGGTTGTTTGGGGTGAAAGAGAGAGAGAGAGAGAGTTGCTGAACTTTCTTTGGATGAAGATGGGTGAGAATGACCATATCTTTGGCCTTATCTTACCCCTTATGGTCGACCACACTCTTTCCCCAATGGGCCTCTCTTCATATTTTAATTTGGGCCACAAAACAACCCTTTAATTTAGGCCACCCATTGCCTTTTAATTTGGGTCTCTCATTTCAAGTAGGTGGATCACCTACTTGTCACTTCATAACTTCATTAGTAGATGATACATCCTGGCCCTTTCGTCTTGACAAGTGTCACGTCCTTATATAATAATTACGATGAGGGTTAAGTAGCTCAATCTAGTAAGATAGAAAGTAAGTTGGTGAAGCAGACATGTCGGGTAAGTAAGCAGCTCATTCATTCATATTTTTTCCCAATTCTTATTTCCACATTACAGAGGATCCATCAACATCAACTTAGTCATTTTTATGTTGAATGGAAGCACGGGATGTAAAAATTGGTGTGTCTAATATCGTAAAACCTTGAAGATAATTCTAATGTCCAAGACAAAGAGGACAAACATATGACAAATCTCAACATACAGAACTACGAGGTGTAACATTTGTCTTCCCCTTAGAGACATTCATCCTCAAATGTGGGGCGTACACAAGTATACAAACAATCCTTATGTCTTTCTAAAAATTTTGACGTAGTCTCTCCTTTAAATGGGGCCATCCGAATCTCTGTAAACACGTAAAAGATATCCAAACTTGCCTCGTAAGGTCATACATCACAACATACATAATATCATACCTCACATAGTCGTCAAGCATCAATCATAACAATCAGAAATAGAACTCATATTATGCTTATCTCGGAACCCCGGTGTTGGCCTGAAATAGGTAAGGATATTTGGGCCTCATATCCTCTTACGCCTCCAAATTACATTATGGAACAAACATATAAGAAGACCTTTAATTATATGTCAATAAGACAAGATATACATGAATCAACAAACTTATTCAATAGAGTGAAGTACATATACATTTCTAGCTTTCAAGAGTAGAGTTACATTGGATGGACATTCGTTTACGTTAGTTTACATACAGGTCATGAATAAAGAAAGAAGAGTAACCTTAATATACCTTTGTTGGTTGCTTAAGAACACGGAGTCGGTTCTGCCCATTAGCAATTAAATCTACAAAAAAATGTTATGGGACCATAATTTAGCTTACAAAAGCTAGAATTCAACACAAATGAGCTACTAGCTTGTCTACGAAAATTTGGACAACACCTCCCCTTATTCTTTTCACTTTCCTCAAATCAAACAACAAGACCAACATGTCAAGAATGTCAGCAAACATATTAAATCAATATCCAACCTTATATCCATCACAATACATCACCAAAATAGTCCACACCATCACCCACAACAACATGGTGCTAATTTGCACTTTTCCATCCATACAACTTAGCTAGAACTTGAATACACTTCAATAATGACAAACACAACATACTCAGGTTATACATACTGATTTTAAGCCATAACACACTATCAAAATGACCCATAACAGTCCAAAGATTTGCAGCAACCTAGAACTCATTCTTCATGAGTTCTTATTTTCATAACTTAGCTAAGACTCCAATAAACTCAAACACATGAAGAAGAGAAGATTAGTTACCTTATAAAGCAAGAAGAAACCCTAGAACAAGTTTCCTTTAACTTGAGAGTGCTCACAACTTAGCAACAACGCCAAACAAATTTCCTCCACCACTTCTACAATACTTTTAATGAAGAGTAGGTGGTTTAACCTTGGAGGAGAGGGGATTCCTTGGGATGCGTTGTATAGACAACATTTGAGAGCTTAGGAGCGAAGATAAAACACCTGAAAATCATGTCATACCATGGGAAAGGAATGAAAGTTAAAGCATTTTTTCCACTTAGAACCTTAGTAGAAAAAACAAAGGGGTTGTTTGGTGTGAAAGAGAGAGAGAGAGTTGCTAAACTTTCTTTGGATGAAGATGGGTGAGAATGACCATATTTTTGGCCTTATCTTACCCCTTATGGTCGACCACACTTTTTCCCCAATAGGCCTCTCTTCATATTTTATTTTTGGCCACAAAACAACCATTTATTTTGGGCCACCCTTTGCCTTTTAATTTGGGCCTCTCATTCCAAGTAGGTGAGTCACCTAATTGTCACTTGCTAACTTCATTAGTAGATGATACATGCTGGTCCTTTCTTCTTGACAAGTGTCACATCCTTATATAATAATCAAGATGAGTGTTAAGTAGCTCAAGCTAGTAGGATAGAAAATAAGTTGGTGAAGCAGGCACGTCGGGTAAGTAAGCAGCTCATTCATTAATATTTTTTTACCCAAGTCTTATTTCACACGTTATAGAGCATCTGTCAACCTCAACTTAGTCATTTTGATGTTGAATGGAAGCACGGGATGTAAAAATAAGTATGTCCAATATCGTATACCCTCGTAGTTAATTCTAATGTCCAAGAAGAAGAGTTCTAACATATGACGAATCTCAACATACAGAACTACGTGGTGTAATATTTCTCCCCCCTTAGAGACATTCATCCTCGAATGTGGGGCGTACACAACTATACATACAATCCTTACGTCTTTCTGAAAATTTTGACGTAGTCTCTCCTATAAATTGGACCATCTGAATCTTTGTAAACACGTAGAAGATATCCAAACTTGCCTCGTAAAGCCATACATCACAACATACATAATATCATACCTCACACAGTCGTCAAAAATCAATTATAACAATCAGAAATAGAACTCACATTATAATTCTCTCGGAACCCGGGCGTTGGCCTGAAATAGGTAAGGATATTTGTGCCTCATATCCTCTTCCGCCTCCGAACTACATTATGGAACAAACATATAAGAAGACCTTTCATTATATGTCAATAAGACAAGATATACATGAATCAACAAACTTCTTCAATAGAGTGAAGTACATATACATTTCTAGCTTTCAAAAGTAGAGTTACATTGGACGGATATTCGTTTACGTTAGTTTACACACAGGTCATGACAAAAGAAAGAAGAGTAACCTTAATATAACTTTGTTGTTTGCTTAAGCACACGGCGTCGGTTCTGCCCGTTAGCAATTCACTCTACAAAAAAATATTAAGGGAACATTACTAAGCTTACAAAAGCTAGAATTCAACACAAATGAGTGACTAGCTTGTCTACGAAAATTTGGACAACACCTCCCCTTATTCTTTTCACTTTACTCATATCATACAAAAAGACCAACATGTCAAGAATGTCAGCAAAGATATTAAATCAATATCAACCTTATATCTATCACAATACATCACCAAAATAGTCCATACCATCTCCCATAACAACATTGTTCTAATTAGCACTTTTCCATCCATACAACTTAGCTAGAACTTGAATACACTTCAATAATGACAACCACAACATACTAAGGTTATAAATAATGATTTTAAGCCATAACACACTATCAAAATGACCTCATAATAGTCCAACAAGTTGCAGCAACCTAGAACTCATTTTGGGCCATTTCTTCACGAGTTCTTATTTTCACAACTTAGCTAAGACTCCAATAAACTCAAACACATGAAGAATGACCTCCACCACTTCTACAATACTTTTAATAATGAGTAGGTGGCTTAACCTTAGAGGAGAGGGGTTGCCTTGGGATGTTTTTTATAGACAACATTTGAGAGCTTGGGAGAGAAGATAAAACAAATAAAAATCATGTCATACCATTGGAAAGGAATGAACTTAAAGCACTTTTTCCTCTTATAACAATAATAGAAAAAACAAAGGGGTTGTTTGGGGTTAAAGAGAGAGAGAGAGAGTTGCTGAACTTTCTTTTGATGAAGATGGGTGAGAATGGCCACATATTTGGCCTTATCTTACCCCTTATAGTCGACCACACTCTTGCCCCAATGGGCCTCTCTTTATCTATTTATTTGGGCCTCAAAACAGCCCTTTATTTTGGGCCACCCTTTGCCTTTTAATTTGGGCCTCTCATTTCAAGTAGGTGAATCACCTACTTGTCACTTGCTAACTTCATTAGAAGATGATGCATTCTGGTCCTTTCTTCTTGACAAGTGTCACGTCCTTATATAATAATCACGATGAGTGTTAAGTAGCTCAAGCTAGTAGGACAGAAAGTAAGTTGGTGAAGCAGGCACGTCGGGTAAGTAAGTAGCTCATTCATTCATATTTTTTACGCAAGTCTTATTTCCCACAATATAGAGCATCCGTCAACCTCAACTTAGTCATTTTTATGTTGAATGGAAGCACGAGATGTAAAAATAGGTATGTCTAATATCGTATAACCTCGAAGATAATTCTAATGTCCAAGACGAAGAGGACTATAATATGACGAATCTCAACATACATAACTACGTGGTGTAACATTTCTCCGCCCTTAGAGACATTCATCCTCGAATTTGGGGCGTACACAAGTATACATTCAATCCTTACGTCTTTCTGAAAATTTTGACGTAGTCTCTCCTATAAATTGGACCATCTGAATCTTTGTAAACACGCAAAAGATATCCAAACTTGCCTCGTAAGGCCATACATCACAACATACATAATATCATACGTCACACAGTCGTCAAAAATCAATTATAACAATCAGAAATAGAACTCACATTATAATTCTCTTGGAACCCCGGCGTTGGCCTGAAATAGGTAAGGATATTTGTGCCTCATATCCTCTTCCGCCTCCGAACTACATTATGGAACAAACATATAAGAAGACCTTTCATTATATGTCAATAAGACAAGATATACATGAATCAACAAACTTCTTCAATAGAGTGAAGTACATATACATTTCTAGCTTTCAAAAGTAGAGTTACATTGGACGGACATTCGTTTACATACAGGTCATGACAAAAGAAAGAAGAGTAACCATAATATACCTTTGTTGTTTGCTTAAGCGCATGGCGTCGGTTTTGCCCGTTAGCAATTCAATCTACAAAAAAATGTTAAGGGACCATTACTAAGCTTACAAAAGATAGAATTCAACACAAATGAGCGACTAACTTGTCTATGAAAATTTGGCCAACACCTCCCCTTATTCTTTTCACTTTCCTCAAATCAAAAAACAAGAACAACATGTCAATAATGTCAGCAAACATAATATATCAATATGCAACCTTATATCCATCACAATAAATCACCAAAATAGTCCACACCATCTCCCACAACAACATTGTGCTACTTTGCACTTTGCCATCCATACAACTTAGCTAGAACTTGAATACACTTCAATAATGACAACCACAACATACTAAGGTTATAAATATTGATTTTAAGCCATAACACACTATCAAAATGACCTCATAATAGTCCAACAAGTTGCAGCAACCTAGAACTCATTTCGGGCCATTTCTTCACAAGTTCTTATTTTCACAACTTAGCTAAGACTCCAATAAACTCAAACACATGAAGAATGACCTCCCCCACTTCTACAATACTTTTAATGATGAGTTGGTGGCTTAACCTTGGAGGAGAGGGGTTGCCTTGGGATGTTTTTTATAGACAACATTTGAGAGCTTAGGAGAGAAGATAAAACAAATGAAAATCATGTCATACCATGGGAAAGGAATGAACTTAAAGCCCTTTTTCCACTTATAACAATAATAGAAAAAACAAAGGGGTTGTTTGGGGTTAAAGAGAGAGAGAGAGAGTTGGTGAACTTTCTTTGATGAAGATGGGTGAGAATGGCCATATTTTTGGCCTTATCTTACCCCTTATGGTCGACCACACTCATGCCCCAATGTGCCTCTCTTAATCTATTAATTTGGGCCTCAAAACAACCCTTTATTTTGGGCCACCCTTTGCCTTTTAATTTGGGCCTCTCATTTCAAGTAGGTGAGTCACCTACTTGTCACTTGCTAACTTCATTAGTATATGATACATTCTGGTCCTTTATTCTTGACAAGTGTCACTTCCTTATATAATAATCACGATGAGTGTTAAGTAGCTCAAGCTAGTAGGACAGAAAGTAAGTTGGTGAAGCAGGCACGTCGGGTAAGTAAGTAGCTTATTCATTCATATTTTTTTACGCAAGTCTTATTTCCCACGTTACAGAGCATCCGTCAACCTCAACTTAGTCATTTTTATGTTGAATGGTAGCACGGGATGTAAAAATAGGTATGTCTAATATCGTATAACCTCGAAGATAATTCTAATGTCCAAGACGAAGAGGACTAACATATGATGAATCTCAACATACATAACTACGAGGTGTAACATTTCTCCCCCCTTAGAGATTTTCATCCTCGAATATTGGGTGTACATAAGTATACAAACAATCCTTATGTCTTTCTGAAAATTTTGACATAGTCTCTCCTATAAATTGGACCATCTGTATCTCTGTAAACACGCAAAAGATATCCAAACTTGCCTCGTAAGGCCATACATCACAACATACATAATGTCATACCTCACACAGTTGTCAAGCATCAATTATAACAATCAGAAATAGAACTCACATTATGCTTCTCTCGAAACTCGGCGTTGGCCTGAAATAGGTAAGGATATTTGTGCCTCATATCCTCTTCCACCTCCGAATTACATTATGGAATAAACATATAACAAGACCTTTCATTATATGTCAATAAGACAAGACATACATGAATCAACAAACTTCTTCAATAGAGTGAAGTACATATACATTTCTAGCTTTCAAAAGTAGAGTTACATTGGACGGACATTCTATTATGTTGGTTTACATACAGGTCATGACAAAAGAAAGAAGAGTAACCTTAATATACCTTTGTTGTTTGCTTAAGCACACGGCGTCGGTTCTGCCCGTTAGCAATTCAATCTACAAAAAAATATTAAGGGACCATTACTAAGCTTACAAAAGCTAGAATTCAACACAAATGAGTGACTAGCTTGTCTACGAAAATTTGGACAACACCTCCCCTTATTCTTTTCACTTTCCTCAATCAAACAACAAGACCAACATGTCAAGAATGTAAGCAAAGATATTAAATCAATATCCAACCTTATATCTATGACAATACATCACCAAAATAGTCCACACCATCTCCCACAACAACATTGTTCTAATTTGCACTTTTCCATCCATACAACTTAGCTAGAACTTGAATACACTTCAATAATGACAACCACAACATACTAAGGTTATAAATACTGATTTTAAGCCATAACACACTATCAAAATGACCCCATAATAGTCCAATGACCTCCACCACTTCTACAATACCTTTAATGAAGAGTAGGTGGTTTAACCTTGGAGGAGAGGGGATTCCTTCGGATGTGTTGTATAGACAACATTTGAGAGCATAGGAGAGAAGATAAAACACCTGAAAATCATGTCATACCATGGGAAAGGAATGAAACTTAAAGCCTTTTTTCCACTTAGAACCTTAGTAGAAAAAACAAAGGGGTTGTTTGGGGTGAAAGAGAGAGAGAGAGTTGCAGAACTTTCTTTGGATGAAGATGGGTGAGAATCAACATATTTTTGGCCTTATCTTACCCCTTTTGGCCAACCACACTCTTTCCCCAGTGGGCCTCTCTTCATATTTTAATTTTGGCCACAAAACAACCCTTTAATTTGGGCCACCCATTGCCTTTTAATTTGGGCCTCTCATTTCAAGTAGGTGGATCGCCTACTTGTCACTTCATAACTTCATTAGTTGATGATACATGCTGGTCCATTCCTCTTGACAAGTGTCACGTCCTTATATAATAATCACGATGACTGTTAAGTACCTTAAGCTAGTAGGATAGAAAGTAAGTTGGTGAAGCAGGCACGTCGGGTAAGTAAGCAGCTCATTCATTCATATTTTTTCCCAATTCTTATTTCCCACATCACAGAGCATCCGTCAACCTCAACTTAGTCTTTTTTATGTTGAATGGAAGCACGGGATGTAAAAATAGGTATGTCTAATATCGTATAACCTCGAAGATAAATCTAATGTCCAAGACGAAGAGGACTAACATATGACGAATCTCAACATACAGAACTACGAGGTGTAACATTCCTCCCCCCTAATAAATATTCATCCTCTAATGTGGGGCGTACACAAGTATGCAAACAATCCTTATGCCTTTCTGAAAATTTCGACGTAGTCCCTCCTATAAATTGGACCATCTGAATCTCTGTAAACACGCAGAAGATATCCAAACTTGCCTCATAAGGAAATACATCACAACATACATAATATCATACCTCACACAGTCGTCAATCATCAATTATAACAATCAGAAACAGAACTCACATTATGCTTCTCTCGGAACCCCGGCGTTGGCCTGAAATAGGTAAGGATATTTGTGCCTCATATCCTCTTCCACCTCCGAATTACATTATGGAACAAACATATAAGAAGACCTTTCATTATGTGTCAATAAGACAAGATATACATGAATCAACAAACATCTTCAATAGAGTGAAGTACATATACATTTCTAGCTTTCAAGAGTAGAGTTACATTGGATGGACATTCGTTTACGTTAGTTTACATACAGGTCATGACAAAAGAAAGAAGAGTAACCTTAATATACCTTTGTTGTTTGCTTAACCACACGGCGTCGATTCTGCCCGTTAGCAATTCAATCTACAAAAAAATGTTAAGGGACCATTACTAAGCTAACAAAACCTATAATTTAACACAAATGAGTGACTAGCTTGTCTACGAAACTTTGGACAACACCTCCCCTTATTCTTTTCACTTTCCTCAAATCAAAGAACAAGACCAACATGTCAAGAATGTCAGCAAACATATTAAATCAATATCGAACCTTATATCCATCACAATACATTACCAAAATAGTCCACAACATCTCCCACAACAACGTTGTGCAAATTTGCACTTTTCCATCCATATAACTTAGCTAGAACTTGAATACACTTCAATAATGACAATCACAACATACTGAGGTTATAAATACTGAATTTAAGCCATAACACACTATCAAAATGACCTCATAACAGTCCAACAAGTTGCAGCAACCTAGAACTCATTTCGAGCCATTTCTTCACAAGTTCTTATTTTCATAACTAAGCTAAGACTCCAATAAACTCAAACACATGAAGAATGGCCTCCACCACTTCTACAATACTTTTAATGAAGAGTAGGTGGATTAACCTTGGAGGAGAGGGGATTTCTTGGGATGTGTTGTATAGACAACATTTGAGAGATTAGGAGAGAATATAAATCACCTGAAAATCATGTCATACCATGGGAAAGGAATGAAACTTAAAGACTTTTTTCCACTTAGAACCATAGTAGAAAAAACAAAGGGGTTGTTTAGGGTGAAAGAGAAAGAGAGAGATGCTGAACTTTCTTTGGATGAAGATGGGTGAGAATGACCATATTTTTGGCCTTATCTTACCCCTCATGGTCGACCACACTCTTTCCCCAATGGGCCTCTCTTCATATTTTAATTTTGGACACAAAACAACCCTTTAATTTGGGCCACCCATTGCCTTTTAATTTGGTCCTCTCATTTAAAGTAGGTGGATCACCTACTTGTCACTTCATAACTTCATTAGTACATGATACATGCTGGTCCTTTCCTCTTGACAAGTGTCACGTCCTTATATAATAATCACGATGAGTGTTAAGTAGCTCAAGCTAGTAGGATAGAAAGTAAGTTGGTGAAGCAGGCACGTCGAGTAAGTTAGCAGCTCATTCATTCATATTTTTTTCCCAATTCTTATTTCCCACGTTACAGAGCATCCGTCAACGTTAACTTAGTCATTTTTATGTTGAATGGAAGCACGAGATGTAAAAATAGGTATGTCTAATATCGTATAACCTCGAAGATAAATCTAATGTCCAAGACGAAGAGGACTAACATATGACGAATCTCAACATACAGAACTACGAGGTGTAACATTCCTCCCCCCTAAGAAATATTCATCCTCTAATGTGGGGCGTACACAAGTATGCTAACAATCCTTATGTCTTTCTGAAAATTTCAACGTAGTCCCTCCTATAAATTGGACCATCTGACACGCAGAATATATCCAAACTTGCCTCATAAGGAAATACATCACAACATACATAATATCATACCTCACACAGTCGTCAAGCATCAATTATAACAATCAGAAATAGAACTCACATTATGCTTCTCTCGGAACCCCGGCGTTGGCCTGAAATAGGTAAGGATATTTGTGCCTCATATCCTCTTCCACCTCCGAATTACATTATGGAACAACATATAAGAAGACCTTTCATTATGTGTCAATAAGACAAGATATACATGAATCAACAAACATCTTCAATAGAGTGAAGTACATATACATTTCTAGCTTTCAAGAGTAGAGTTACTTTGGATGGACATTCGTTTACGTTAGTTTACATACAGGTCATGACAAAAGAAAGAAGAGTAACCTTAATATACCTTTGTTATTTGCTTAACCACACAGCGTCGATTCTGCCCGTAGCAATTCAATCTACAATGTTAAGGGACCATCACTAAGCTTACAAAAGCTATAATTTAACACAAATGAGTGACTAGCTTGTCTACGAAACTTTGGACAACACATCCCCTTATTCTTTTCACATTCCTCAAATCAAACAACAAGACCAACATGTCAAGAATGTCAGCAAACATATTAAATCAATATCGAACCTTATATCCATCACAATACATTACCAAAATAGTCCACAACATCTCCCACAACAACGTTGTGCAAATTTGCACTTTTCCATCCATACAACTTAGCTAGAACTTGAATACACTTCAATAATGACAATCACAACATACTGAGGTTATAAATACTGAATTTAAGCCATAACACACTATCAAAATGACCTCATAACAGTCCAACAAGTTGCAACAACCTAGAACTCATTCCGAGCCATTTATTCACAAGTTCTTATTTTCACAACTAAGCTAAGACTCCAATAAACTCAAACACATGAAGAATGACCTCCACCACTTCTACAATACTTTTAATGAAGAGTAGGTGGTTTAACCTTGGAGGAGAGGGGATTCCATGGGATGTGTTGTATAGACAACATTTGAGAGATTAGGAGAGATGATAAAACACCTGAAAATCATGGCATACCATGGGAAAGGAATGAAACTTAAAGCCTTTTTTCCACTTAGAACCATAGTAGAAAAAACAAAGGGGTTGTTTAGGGTGAAAGAGAGAGAGAGAGAGATGCTGAACTTTCTTTGGATGAAGATGGGTGAGAATGACCATATTTTTGGCCTTATCTTACCCCTTATGGTCGACCACACTCTTTCCCCAATGGGCCTCTCTTCATATTTTAATTTCGGCCACAAAACAACCCTTTAATTTGGGCCACCCATTGCCTTTTAATTTGGGCCTCTCATTTCAAGTAGGTGGATCACCTACTTGTCACTTCATAACTTCATTAGTACATGATACATGCTGGTCCTTTCCTCTTGAAAAGTGTCACGTCCTTATATAATAATCACGATGAGTGTTAAGTAGCTCAAGCTAGTAGGATAGAAAGTAAGTTGGTGAAGCAGGCACGTCAGGTAAGTAAGCAGCTCATTCATTCGTATTTTTTTCCCAATTCTTATTTCCCACGTTACAGAACCCCATTACAGTCCGTCAAGTTTAGCAATTCAAAACTAATTTTCATATTATTTCTTCATCAATTCTTACCTCCATAACTTAGTCAAGGCACCAATAAGCTTTACCACAACATATCTAAGTTGATACTCACATGTTACAGCTATATAATAACATGAAACTACTCCAAATAACCCATAACACCACAACAACTTCCTACTCATTTTCTAGCTCCTACTTCACAAGTTCTTCACCAAACAACCTATCTAGAACTTAGATAAACTCAAATACATGAAGAATGGAGGATTTCCTTACCTATATCAGATCTTGTAGGGATGAAACAATGGTAGTATCTTTCCCTTGATGACCATCAACTTGCTTCACTTATGATCCTTCAAGATTGGAGATTACCCTTTAACTTGAATTGAAAGAAGAAGAAGATTATTGGCAACTTCTTACGGGTTTGGAGTAGAACAATTTGGAGAGAATTTCTTGGCTCTCTTTTATGTTTCAACTACTTGGATATTATGATGAGAGAGGTCTTGATTCAGCCCTAAAAGGGCCCTCTTTGTTGACCTACACATATCCATTTAGGTGGACTAATTTGGGCCATTCCTTTTAGCAAGTAGGTGACACACCTATTTGTCACCTACTTGCATAATTAATAGGTGTCACTTGCTGGGCCATTGAATTTAACACGTGTCTCATCCTTACTTCGTAGTTAAGATATGTATCAAGTAGCTCAAGCAAGTAGGACATAAGGTAAGTGGGTGATGAAGGCACATCGGGTAAGCAAGCAACTCATTTTTATTTGCCCAAAATCTCATTTCTCATGTTTAAGTGCATTCATCAACCTTAACTTAGTCGTGTATATGTTGAATTGAAGTACGGGATGTAACAATAGACATGTCTAATATTGTATAACCTCAAAGATAATCCTGATGTCCAAGACTAGAAAGACTAACATACGACGAATATCAACGAGCAAAACTACGAGGTGTAACATCCTTCCCCTCTTAGAAATATTCATCATCGAATGGGAAGTATACATAAGGGAATAATTAATCCCTAAGGTTTCCTAAAAAAAATTGACCGAATCTCCCCTATAAATGGGACTATCCGAACCCTGCCAACAAGTAGAAGACATCCAAACTTGCCTCATACGTCCATACAACAACATATACATATCGTCGGCCTCATGTGGCCGTCAAATATCAAGCATAACTATCTGAAGTGGGAACTCACCTCATGTATGCACACGTCTGCTCTCGATTAGGGTATGCTTCACTCAGAAAATCGGCTTTAGTTTAAAATAAATGAGGATTTATACTTCATCTCCTCTTCCGCCTCCTACTTCATTTCTTCTACGTTCTTATTTCGCCATAGAACCTTTACAGAGGCTACTTCCTTTGTCCTTAGCTTGCAGACTTGTCAATCTAAGATAGAAATAGGAACCTCTTCATATGATAAGTCCTTTGTAACCTTCACATCGTCAATCGGTACAATCTGGGAAGGATCCCCAACACATGCTCTCAACATAGAAACATGGAAGATCAGATGAACAAACTCTAACTCGGGAGAAATGTCCAATTCGTAAGCCACTTGGCCTATTCATCGAATTATGCGATATGGCCCAATGTACCTTGGGCTGAGCTTTCCCTTTTTTCCAAATCGCATTACACCCTTCATAGGAGAAATGTTCAAAAAGATACAATCATCCACTTGGAACTCTAAGTCCCACCGTCGTACATCTGAATATGACTTCTGATGACTCTGAGCGGTTAACAGCCGTCCTTGGATAAGCTTCATATTCTCTATGGCTTGGTACACTAGGTCAGGCCCAAATAATTCTAATTCACCTACTTCAAACCATCCTATAGGAGATCTACATTTATGTCCATACAAAGCCTCATATGGAGACATTTTGCTACTAGCATGATAACTATTATTGTACACAAATTTAATAAGGGGTATATGATCATCCCAACTTCCCTTGATGTCCAATACACAAGCTCGTAGTGTGTCTTCGAGCATTTGAATCGTACACTCGGCCTGCCCGTCTCTCTAATGGTGAAAAGTTGTGCTAAGATTAACTTGAGTGCCTAAACCTTTATGAAATGATCTCCAGAAATTAGTTGTGAATTGTGCACCTCGGTCTGATATAATAGAAATAGGCATACCATGAAGGCGAATAATCTCTTTAACGTACAACTTCACGTAGTCCTCGGTTATGTAGGTAGTTTTGATCGCCAGGAAATGAGCTGATTTGGTCAGTCTATCAACATCTCCCAAATAGAATCAAACTTATGATAAGAGCAAGATAAATCCGTAATGAAATCCATATTAATCATCTCCCATTTCCATATCGGGATCTCAATGTTCTGAGTCAAGCCGCCGGGATTTTGGTGCTCTATTTTACTTGCTGACAATTAGGACACTGAGCTACAAACTCTACAATGTTCCTCTTCATGTCATTCTACCAATACATACCTTTGAGATCATGATACATCTTAGTAGATCCAAGGTGAATGGAATATCGTGAGTAGTGGACCTCCGTCATAATCTTGTCTCGTAATCCCGCTACATTTGGAACACACAAACAGCCCTGGTGACTGAGAACCCGATTTCCTTCAATCTCAAAGGATATGGTCTTCTTTTCTTGAATACCCACTCTGATGTTTCCTAAAATAGGGTCTTCCCACTGACATTCCTTAACTTTCGATATGAGGGACGACTCTGATGTATTCCGAATCACAAAGCCACTATTTTCCGAACCCATTAATCAGACTCCAAACCTAGCTAACTGATGGAGCTCTCTTATCAACTTTTTCCACTGGGCCCGCATCGGAATCGAGCTAACCATAGACTTGCGACTAAGCGCGTCCGCTACAACATTTGCTTTACCAGGATGATATAAGATGTCCACATAATAATCCTTCAACAATTCAAGCCACCTTCTTTGTTTCAAGTTCAACTCCTTCTCCTTAAATATATATTTCAGAATCTTATGATCCGTAAAAATGTCTACATGAACACCTTACAAATAGTGCCGCCAAATTTTCAATGCATAGACCACCGTGGATAACTCCAAATCGTGTGTCGGATAGTTCTTCTCATGTTTCCTCAATTGCCTTGAAGCATAGGCGATCCTTACCATATTGCATCAACACGCATCCTAAACCCATTCCTAAGGCATCATAATACACAATATAGCCTTTCAGACCCTCTTGGAGAATAAGAACTGGTACCGATGTTTGTCTGTCCTTTAACTCCTGGAACTTTGTGGCCTTTTGTGTCAACCTGGTCAATGGTGTTGATATGGTAGAAAATCCTGCTACAAACCTCCTATAATAGATAGCTAAGCTAAAAAGTTACGAACCTCTAATGGAGTCATGGGCCTCGGCCAATTCTTCACCGCTTCTACCTTCTGAGTGTCAACTCTTGTACTTTAATCTGACACCATATGACCAAGGAAAGCTACTGAATTCGACCAAAACTCACACTTGGAGAGCTTAGCATAAAACTTATGATCCCAGAGTGTCTGTAGTACTACCCATAAGTGATCTGCATGCTCCGCCTCCGAGTGAGAATAAACCAGAATATCATCTATAAATACTATCACAAATACATCCAGAAATGGCCAAAATACGTTGTTCATTAGATCCATAAATGTTGCCGGCATGTTTGTGATCCCGAATGACATTACTAAGAACTCGAAGTGCCCATACCTTGTTCTGAAAGCCATTTTCTGAATGTCCTTCTCCTTAACCCTTAGCTGATGGTACCCTGACCTTACGTCAATCTTTGAAGCATTTTGCACCCTGTAACTGATCAAACAAGTCACCAATTCTGGGAAGGGGGTAGTTGTTCTTAATAGCGGCTTCATTCAGATGTCGATAGTCAATACACATTCACAACGAGCCATCTTTCTTTCGTACAAACAATACCGGCGCACCCCAAGTGGATATGTTGGGCCTAATGAAGCCTTTGTCAAGCAGATCCTTTAATTGCTCTTTTAATTAATTCTATTCAGCTGGATCCATTCTTTAAGGAGGAATAGATATCGGCTGAGTGTCTGGTAATACATATATACCGAACTCAATCTCCTTTTCGGGAGGAAGGCCTAGAAGTTCGTCTGGAAATCATCTTTCTTGCCTTAAGGTATGAAATAAACCTACCCTTTAGCGTCGAAGTATTACCCTTCCATTCAAGGACTGCCTCACATGCAAAACTAAATCTAACAATATTTGTTCGAGAATCAACATTAGCGTAGCACGACGCTAGCTAATCTATGCCCATAATAATATCAAAATCAACCATTTCTAACTCTACCAGATTCGCTAAAGTCTGATGGCTATAAATTAACACTGCACAATTTCGATAGACCCGGCTAGCAACTACCGACTCACCAACTGGTGTAGATACCTCAAATGGCTCTCTTATTAACTCAGGCACCATGCCAATGTTACAGGCAATGAAAGGGTGATATATGATAGATTGGAGCCTGGATCTAACAACGCATATATATTATGTGAAAAGACTGATAATATACCTGTAATAACATCAGGTGAAGACTCCTGATCCTATCGATCCATCAGTGCGTAAATGCGATTCTGGCTACCACATCTTGCCTTCCCATGGATTCAGCAGCAGTTCGAAAGGTTGCCATATTCGGGAATATCTGGATCTATGTTGATTTTCAACCCCCCGAAGCATTTCGTCAATTACTACGCCCTTCTTTCTCTCTGGGTGCCTAGGTATCCACCCTAAGCTTTTCCTCTCCAACTCACTAACCAATTCAGGCCAATTAGAAGACAATCCACCGAAGCTAGTTGCTCCACCCCTACCTCTACCTCACCTGATAACCGGGATAACCATAAGAATAACACACATCTGATCCTTATTGGCACAGCCCCAAATGGGCCTTACCATACTGCTCACATCAAGTCAAAGGCGACCTCATCTGACTAGAATCCCCTCTATAATAGGACTCTGATGCTCGTGAACTCTGACCTGGTCCAGTTTGAGAAAATTAATCATTCATCGACCTTGAAAACAGTGATGGTGCACTAAATTCCGGGTAGGATGGGAGCCTATAAAATGTGGCCTAGCCCCACCTCTAAACTCTCCTATGTCACCTATGGACCGGGCCCTTTTATGCTGGCCCCTATCACGCTCTTGATCTACCCGTTGTTGTCTTTTACGATCCTCCAGATTTTATGCATAAGCCTGAATGCGAGCAATATCCATATTCAGATTCATAGAAGCCATAGTACACTCATTAACTAAGTGCGGCCCCAAGGTTGTAACAAACCTATGTACCCGATCGCTCATCTCAGCTATGATCGTAGGAGCATATCTGGCCAATGAATTAAATAGAAAGCTATATTCCCGAACACTCATATAACCCTGCTCAAGACGTAAAAATCTATCATGTCTGGCCTATCGGAGCTCAATCAGAAGTCAATGCTATAAGAAAGTCTTCAAAAACTCTCTCCATCCTGCTGGTGGGGCACGAGGTCCCCTAGAATGCTCCTATGTCTCATACCAGGTCACCATGACATCCCACAATCTATAAAAAGTAAACTTTACCAACTCAGTATCGGTGGCATCCATTACCCGCAAGGTACGCTGAATCTAATCCAGAAAATTCTGTGAGTTCACGTTCAGGTCTATTCCCGTAAATATCGGAGGGTCCAAGTTGATGAAATCCCATGTTTTCGCACTAACTGTTATATCAGAAGGACCGGTAGTCTGAAATTGGGCCTGAGCGGCCACCAATCGAGTCAATAACTGCACATCACTTCACATATCAAGATCCTCATCCAGAGTATCAGGTGGAGGAACTGGGGTACTGCAACCCCACTAAGCTCCTCTGGAGGTGGTGGAGTCAGGGAATCCTGTAGATGAGTCACACTATGGGCCTTACTCTGGCCCTCACCAACGGGTGGCACTAGGCTGGTACTCTCGTCCGCAACTATATTCAACGACCTATTACTCTGAGACATCTTCCTTGCTGTAGGCATTTCTAAAATCATAAACACAAGACGGATTAGGAGTGAAATGCTTATAGCTCAGCTCTACTGCATGATCTAGAACAAGAAGGAAAGGTAACCATCCTAAATGCCTCGTAACCTCATGTTTATAAGTATGGTGCACAACACACCCATAAATAAGATTCTACTAGGCAGGGCTTGCAGACTCTCTAGGATAAACCTGCTCTGATACCAAGTTTATCACGACCTAAACCGGAGGGCCATGAAGGGCACCCGAACCTTACTTTCCGAGCACCACTATACATACATTTACCATATAATCGTAAATAAGCATGGGCCACGATATAAGTTTTAAAGTCAAGGGCATCAAGTGCCAACTGAATACATAAGCTGAAAGTCTGTAAACATGTCTTTAGGACAGAAATAAAGACAATAAAGGAGATAGAGCAATCCAGGGCATGCTGGAGAAGGCATCCTTACCCTGACAGCTGGGGATCAACCGCTTGAACTAAGACACATCGTCTCGAGCTAGTCGTTGGGTCTATATCTGCACCATGGAAAGATGCATCAAGTGTATCATGAGAACACATCGTACCCCCATAGACATCATAGGCCGACAATGATGAAAAGTACATAATCAGAGATATATATCAAGTTGACACCTAGAAATCCTATTCTAATCAGTTCAATAATACAAGGTCACATAGTCCACACAATGATTCATAGAGTTTACATATTTCCTTATTTCAATAAGAGTCCATAATTAATCACCTAATCTAGTTTCCAAAGAGTTCCACAACAATTCAAGTGTCAATTAAGAAGAATATTCCTTTCATATCCATAATTTAGTCAAGTCATCAACAATCACTTGAAATACAAGTCCATAATAAATAACCAATGAGATGGAATATATATGTATGATATGAATGCAATGCATATGCCATGTACCTTTATCGATCTTGGTATATAGTACGTCAAGGTTTTAATATGATCTGTACACCCATGAGGTACCCGTGATGTCACGACCCAAACCGGAGGGCCATGATGGGCACCTAGACCTTACTTTCCGAGCAGCACTATACATACATTCACGATATAATTGTAAATAAGCATGGGCCATGAGGGCCGTCATAAGGTAACCTGCTGACTCATAGAATAATAAGTTGAAAAGGTGCAAGACCGAAATGGCATATATGTATATACATAGATGTTGGACATGACCGTACGAGCCGATAAGGCTACCATACATGATTATACAACAAAAACATAGGCCGAGGAGGCCACATAACATTTGACTGCAATATAATTGTCTACAACCTCTATTGGAATACATGACATCATAAGGTTGGGACAGTGCCCTGCCATACCCATATGCATATCAAAAAAAACGTAGCAAGACTAGACTGCAACTCCAGAACAAGTAGAGTGCTCTAATATAAGCTGAACAAGCAACTTACTGGTGCGGACCATCGCCCTATCTACCTAAGCCTGCGGGCATGAAACGCAGTGTCCCCCAACAAAAGGGACGTTAGTACGAATAATGTACTGAGTATGTAAGGCATGAAAAATAGCATAATAGAGGCATGGAGGTAACCTAAGACAAGAAATAATCAACATGTATAGAATGTCTCTAAGGGCCATAATATGCCTAAGTCTCGTACATGTGCGTACATAATTCCTGGTCATACATATACATATGCGCATATAATTCCATCAAGCCTCTGTCGGCATCCCATCATATCATATCAACATATGTTGGCATAATCATCATCATATACAAGTTGATCAGGTGGTGGTGCGTATATGACATCATAACCTTTCCCATACCCCATATATATATCACATAGCATAGCATATATAACGCATGTGAGGTCATGGTATATACATGTATATAATGCATGAATAATACTAAGACACCCTGAGTCTATCAGCGAAAGTTGAGAACATTAGCGTCTAACATACCTAAGAGTGGAGCCTTTATGGATATTGTTCGTTTACGTTCGTTTCATTCTGATGATGTCAAAAGAAGGAAGAGTAGCCTCAACATATCTTTATTGCTAACGACTCCACATACTTCCCGTAGTACTTTAACCTACATCAAAGTATTAGAACTATGGTTAATGCATGGAAGGACCCAAAACACATTTCTAAGCTAGTATCTCTCTTATGCAAAATCGGGCAGCACTTCCCCTACGTTTCCTCACTTTTCCAAATTCAAAACAGCACAAACAACGATATTAACAATATCAATAACCAATCCCATCCATTCAGCCCCTCAACAACGTAAGAAAAATTCCGACAATTCAAACAATAGTATAACGAGCGGCAAACTTGATTTGTGATTAAACAACTATAGTTTTAAACCCCTTCTTCTTTCCAGAATTTATCAACAACATTAACCACAACATATTCAATTATCCCTACTGATCTTCAGCCACAATACCACTTTAAAATGACCCCATAACAGTCCCACAAGTTCAGTAACTCAAAACTGATTTTCAGATAATTGCTTCATCAATTCTTACCTCCATAACTTAGTTAAGGCACCAAATAAGCTTTAGCAAAACATATCCAAGTCGATACTCACATGTGACAACCATATAATAACATGAAACTACTCCAAAAACCCATAACACCACAACAACTTCCTACTCAATTTCCACCCCATACTTCACAAGTTCTTCACCAAACAACCTAGCTAGAACTTAGATAAACTCAAATACATGGAGAAGGGAGGATTTCCTTACCTATATCAAATCGTGTAGGGATGAAACAATGGTAGTATATTTCCCTTGATGACCATCAACTTGCTTCACTTCAGATCCTTCGAGATTGGAGATCTCTTTAACTTGAATTGAAAGAAGAAGATTATTGGCAACTTCTTAAGGGTTTCGAGTAGAACAATTCTACTACTTGGATATTATGAGGAGAGATGTCTTCATTCAGCCTGTAAAATGGCCCTCTTTGCTGACCTACAAATGTCCATTTAGGTGGACTAATTTTGGCCTTTCCTTTCAGCAAGTAGGTGACACACCTACTTGTCACCTAATTGAATAATTAATAGGTGTCACTTGTTGGACCGTTGAATTTAACATGTGTCTCATCCTTACTTCGTAGTTAAGATATGTATCAAGTATCTCAAGCAAGTAGGATAGAAGGTAAGTTAGTGAAGCATGCACGTCGGGTAAGCAAGCAACTCATTTTTATTTTCCCAAAATCTCATTTCCCACGTTTAAGTGCATTCATCAACCTTAACTTAGTCATGTATATGTTGAATGGAAGTACATGATGTAATAATAGGCATGTCTAATATCATATAAAATCAAAGAAAATCATGATGTCCAAGACTAGGAGGACTAACATACGATGAATCTCAGCGCGTAAAACTACGAGGTGTAACACGCGAAGTCCATATACCCATCCGCTCAGGAATAACTCATCGGATCACAGAGCCCAACTCTTGGCTATAATATTATCATGTTGCAGGAGTGCAACTCCGATTCTCGTGTATCAATATCATCTCAATATTGCCATAATCTCATAAGTGTTCTTACCTTTCGGGCCTCTTGGGCTCACAGCATATCCATACCACTCTCATATCAATATCACAGATCCATGAGTGCATGAATACAAATGATAGTATAAGACATGATATAATGATACAATGAGACACAACCAAATAAGAGATGAAATATTCACATGCTTTCAAGAATTCATTACACGTATACAATCCAAGTACAATTCAAGATATCATATCAAAAGCATATGTGATGAGTAAACATATCAAACAACTATGGCGACAAGCCCACATATGGCGATAAGCCCAAATAATCAGCAGTCGGAACCAGCACAAAGCTGATTACCCAAAATCCATCATCACAGTTCAACATCGGTACCCACTCAGACGTTCATCACAACCGTCTGAGTGGGACTCCCAAACACAACCAATACCCCCTTAGTATTTATAACTAATTATGCACTTCTATCGAAGCCTCGAAAAACTAAGTCGTATCCTACCTCAAAGACGAGCAGGAGAGCTACATGATCAAGTCTCGGTGACAGTCTTGCGCTTCCACGTATATATACTATACATTAAAATACCAATCCGGACCCACGTCACCAAGACTCAAACTTTAAAACCCAAAAATGATGAATACATACTAAGTAGTCATCTCCCTGAGTTAATTTGATATCAACACACATTCTATCCTTAAATTAAGACTTAAAACATGATAATCTTACACAATCCAATCCTAATTCATGATATTAACCGAATTTGATCCATAAACCTCTATTAAAACAATAGCATAGCTTTCTTAATCTCATAGAAACTTGCAATTCATTTTCCCCCAACTTAATAATACACTTCATCGCTATTAATGAACTTAGAAACATAAACCTAAGTCAATAATTGAAATAAAATCTTACCGCATAGTTGAAATTGCTTCTAGGGTTCTGAAAAATGCTCCAAGACGGTGCTGGTTTCGAAATATTACAAATTGGAAAAATATTTTGACTTAGGAGATTTTATAGGACACACGATACAATACTTTCGCCCCAGCGGAATCGACTCCGCTGGAGCAAACTCGATGTAGTTAAAGAAACCCCCATTGAGGTGGTGTCACTTGACACCTCACCTAAGCGCCACGGTGAGCACAACTCAGCAAGAGCGTACTCGCCCTTGCGTACAAACACTCTGATACGACGGAAATCCACACATTATTGGCTCTCACTTCGGTGAGCCAACCTCTCGCCATGGCAGACACGCCAGAGCAGAAACTGGTGATGTTGAGGCGAACGTCAGACACCAGACACCAGATCATAGAAATAGCCAAAAACAAACCAAATATGCTCATCTAAGGTAAACAGTGCTATGAACTCGCTCGTACCCTTAGATTTCACATATAACTGAGCTAAGACATACTTTTCAAAAGAATCATCTGGGAAAATCAAATATCTAAATTTCATAACTAAAGCCACAAAACACATCTGATTGCCTCGAAAAGAGAAGCAATGACTCGACTAAGTCTTAAATGATCCTCCGGAACTTTCGAAAGCGACAGAACTTGGAAACGAACCCATCTAGATAAAAGTCAACTTTGAGTCAAATTAACCAACTCTAAGTTTCTAGTTTTAGATTTTTCATTCGGAACTCGTATAAATGGACCTCGAGATCCATGCCACCTATACCCGCGCATCACAAATCCCATATAGAGTCTACAGGAAGGGTCAAAAAATAAAATAAGGGTCTTTAGCTAAAAATTACAAAATGCATCGTTATTGTTTTGCCTTTCTTCATTTTATTTAAAAAGCGCTATAAGAAGTGAATCGATAATTTTAACAAAACTTATAAGAGGACTGATTGTCATGACCCAAATCGGAGAGCCATGACGAGCACCCGGACCATACTTGCCAAGCACCACTAGACATACATTCACCACATAATCATAAATAAGCATGGGACACGATGGCCATCTCGAGGTAACTTGCTGACTCATAGAAATAATAATCTAAAAAGGTGAAAGCCAGATAGGGCATCTATGTATATACATAGATGTTTATTCATGACCGTACGAGCTGACAAGGCTACCATAGATGACTATACAACAAAAACATAGGCCGAGGTGGCCACACAATATCTGACTGCATCATAACTACTTACAAGCCTCTACTAGAGTACGTGATATCATAAGGTTGGGACAGGGCCCCGCCATACCCATATGCATATCAAAAATACCGTACTAAGACTAGACCGCAACTCTGGGACAAGTAGAGTGCTCCAATATTAGCTGAACATGCAACCTACTGGTGTGGATCGTCGCCATGTCTACCTGAGCTTGTGGGCATGAAATGCAGTGTCCCCTAAGAAAAAGAGGCAGCAGTACAAATAATGTACCGAGTATGTATGGCATGAAAAATAGCATAATAAAGGCATGAAGGTAACGTAAGACCAGAAAAGTATCAACTTGTATAGAATGCCTGTGAGGGACATAATATGCCTAAGCATCATACATGTGTATATACAATTCCTGGTCCTACATATACATATGCGTATATAATGCCGTCAAGCCTCTATGGGCATCCCATCATATCATATCAGCCTCTTTGGGCATAATCATCATCATATACCAGCTGGTCAGGTGGTCGTGCATATATAACGCCATAACCTTTCCCATACCCCATATACATATCATATAGCATAGCGTTTATAACGCATGTGAGGTCATGGTATATACATGTATATAATGCATGAATGATACTATGACACTTTGAGTCTATCGGAGTGACGTAAGGTCGGTGCCGCTCCGATTAACATTATGAAACTAACATTATTAACATAACTTACTTTGAAGAACCAACAAGTCATAAGATAAGATCACTATCATTATATAGAAGTCAAGAACATCAGCCACTAACATATCTAAGAGTGGAGCCGTTATGGATATTATTCATTTACGTTCGTTTCATTCTAATCATGCCAACAAAAGGAAGAGTAGCCTTAACATACATTTGTTGCTAACAACTCCACATAATGCATGTAGTAATTCAACCTACATCAAGGTATTAGAACTATGGTTAATGTCATGGAAGAACTCAAAACACATTTCTAAGCTAGTAGCTCTCTTAAGGAAAATCGGGCAACACTTTCCCTACATTTCCTCACTTCCCCTAATTCAAAACAGCACCAAACAAGAATAACAATATCAATTATCAATCACATCCATTCAGCCACTCAACAACATAAGAACAACTCCAACAATTCAAATAATAGTGCAACAAGCGGCAAACTTGATTTGTGATTAAAAAACCTTCTTCTTTCTAAAATTTATCAACAACATTAACCACAACATATTCGATTATATCTACTGATTTTCAGCCACAATACAACTTTAAAATGACCCCATAACAGTCCCACAAGTTCAGCAACTCCAAACTAATTTTTCAGATTATTAAAACACGTTTCTGACTTGTCTTTTATTTCAAATCGAGCAACAAAACAAATAGTACATAATTGAGCCTCTACTCATGTAATCCTGCAATAAATTTAACTTAAAAACAAGTTCACAACAAGCCAGCAGTGGCAGAACAACAAAGAACATACTACTCTTTCGGAACTTGCAAGGTCTAGTCTTTCCGATCGAGCTACAACTTATAGAAGCTTAGGGAAAGAGAAGAATAAAAATACCTTGGACTGAGTAGAACCCACAAAACCTAGGTCCTCTTCACCTGAAAACAACCTCCAACACAGCTACAAGAAAGAGGAATAGAAACTAGCAAGCAACCCAGGTTTTCTTCGGCACTAGATTCACTTGTAACCTTCGAAATCACTTAGGGTTTGATGGAACTTTCGGGAGAGGAGTTGCAGGGTTTTTTCTCTTATTTTGATCTGAAAATTATGATGAAAAAATGAGAGAATCAGCCCATATAAAGGTCTCCTTGGCTGCCCTCAATCTGCCCTTTTTTGGGGATTAATCCTTACCTTTCCTTTCAAGCAAGTAGGTGATGCACCTACTTGCATAATTAATAGGTGTCACTTGTTGGTCCGTTGAATTTAACACGTGTCTCATCCTTACTTAGTAGTTAAGATTTGTATCAAGTAGCTCAAGTAAGTAGGACGGGAAGTAAGTTGGTGAAGATTCGATGACTAACATTCGATGAATATCAACATACAAAACTTTGAGGTGTAACATTGATATCTTTCCATTATGTAAGAGTACTATTTTAGAAAGTATCTCAAGGCAAGCCAAAGCCGAGTTAAAGATTTGGAATGTTTTGGCAGAGCTTGGTAACGTTATATTAACAGAAGTGAACGACTGGATGTCTAAAGGATAGACGATAGAGGAATAACCATTGAGAGTCCAACAAAAGAGAATTTTCACGATCGAGCTTCATAATGGAAGTCATACTCGTCAAGGTCTAATGTATTAGACGAATATGCCACCACATGCACATGAGTAATGCTGGAATTTCCTTAACAAAAGGAGTATATTCGGGGGGAGCGACATAGTAGAATGACAAGTAGAAGGGTGTTCCACTTAATTAAAAAAGACAAGGGGAGTACTATTGACACTTAATTTTTACCCTCCAATAATCCTATTTAATTATTCAAGATTCCCGAGTCACGGACGGAGTAAAATATACTTTTTACAAGACGAATATGATTTTACAAAATTATTCTGGGAATATTTTGTCATTTCATTTGACAAAATATCATCTGGTATATTTATTATATATCATGTCCTAATTGTACCATATTTTGATCATTAGTTATGATTTTAGAATTTTAATGGATTATTATAAACTTAATTGTCTTAAAATTCTCAATTTAAAGAGATCAATAGTTCATTCCGTCAAAATCTAGAAATTGTCTAATTAAATACGATATTGGAATTACTTATTAATTTTAAAGAAAGTTTCTTAAATTAAAAGGATTTTGTATTATTTAAATTTCTTAAATCCCAATTAGTATCAGATTTAGGCTTAAAACAAAGCTTTTGATTTAATTAGGTTATTATTAAAATTATTTGGTCATCTTTTAATTTAAAAAATGACCACATCTGCAAAGTACGTTCCTCGCTAATTAAAGCATGCAAAACCAATTGGGCCATATCTATTAATTTTAAAAGGAACGGTCGAGCCCAAGCCAAAAAGGCCCAGACCCGGCCCAAATGTTTGGGCGTAAAAAGGCAAGAAGCGCACCCTTTGACATTTTCTCGACCCAAGGCTCCTTGAAGACCTATCCACACCTCAAGGTCATCCTCTATTGCCAAGAATGGCAAGGTCAACTGTACGCCCCTTTTTGCCTCAATGTAGTTAGGCCGAAACGGGTAAGGGCATTAACGGCCCTTACCCTTATCCTCCAGCACGCCACTGTAACCCCACCACCCTCCACAGGTGAGCTTACCCCTCTCTCTGTTACTTTTCTACAATATTTAATTAGTTTTATCTTATTTGATTTCAAATACACGATTTTCATTGGTTGAGAACAATATGGAGGGAATTTTCCCTCCAAATTGTGTTCTCATACATCGATCCATTGGGGTCTGCTAGGATTTTTAATGATCCTATAAATTCACCCCTTTGTTCTTCATTTTAAGAGGTCCCCGTCTGAAACTTCTTAGGCTTCCATATTTTCAGAGCCCTTTTCAAGTTAAATTTTACTAGTTTTGCTTAATTTGGAATCCAAGCCCTTTGGTGGACCCATACATAGCTTAATTAGTCAGTCACAACTAAAACCTCTTTGTTTCATGTTTATTGCGAGTGTTCGAGGTACGAGATTGAAGAATCATGCTTAGCCTTCGATCCTAGGCTCCTCCACACAAGGTAACCCTATTCCTTTTAAATTACTATTTAAACTATATCATATGACCTTTTATTAGGTGTTTGTATGATTAGATTATCATGTTTAGTTGATGGTTAGCACTGTTAGGGTTTATCTTAATTTACTTAGGTCTACTATGATTCACAATATGAATGTGCATGTTTCTATTGGATAACTGATAGCATTCAAAGAATGTTGGAATTAGTGTGTAGGACAAACAAGGATAAATAGGTTGTAATATGTTGTTTAGATAAACTTGTAATAAAATAGGTAACTTGTTTGGCCTGAAATTGGCTTTTAAGACTGTTTCAATGAATCTCTGAGCTCAAAAATATGAAATCTGGTTCTTTCATTTGCGTTTTCTATCTAGCTTAGATTAAATGAGTTTCACATGTGATATGTTGACATAATGACAAACATGTGTTAATTATTTTGTTGGAACAAAACTTAATCTAAGTTAGAATGGCTTTTACGACATGTTAGCCTAATACTTGAGTCATGTGAATCTGCTACTTGTATCAGCATTGTTTGTTTATCTTAACTATGTATGTGTTTTCTTCTAAACCATGAAATGACAGAATGATAGTATTGTGT
This sequence comes from Anisodus tanguticus, assembly GCA_034509755.1. Lineage (NCBI taxonomy): Eukaryota > Viridiplantae > Streptophyta > Magnoliopsida > Solanales > Solanaceae > Anisodus > Anisodus tanguticus. Next base: position 25,093,892 of record CM067540.1, read on the forward strand.
GAGTTAAAAAATGTCTGCCTTAGGATCCTCACTAATGTTTAGGCTAAGTAGTTACCTACATATTCTAATGTGGCACTACCCTGCTTATATGTGTTCCTATTTCATGTTAGTTCACATGTCTTAGTCTCAACTATCTTTTATAACCATGTCATGACCTTCTTTTTATGGATTTGAGCCTAGTTAAATGGTTTGTCTGCACTTTAGCCTAGGTTATATGAATGTTGAACTCTTATGAAACTTAAGATAATATGAAACTGTGTCAACATTCCATGGCTGAATGTCTTGTCTGCATCTGCATGCATATCCATTTTGAAAATGTTAGTTTAATGCCTAAGCCACTAGTCTAATACATGTTGAAATGAAGTCTGAAACCTGTGAGGTACCACAACAATACTTATCCTCTTGTGTATATGTTATTTCTATCTATGTTGTATACATCTAGTTTAATTCTTAAAAAATGAAAATCGGGAATTGATTATTTAGATGCCTAATATCAAAATCATGCAAGCATGTTAAAAATGGGAATTGAGGGTCTGTTGTACAGCATGTGTGCAAACTCATCTTGGCTGCCTTCATTCACTGTATACCAAGTCTTTGTTTAGAGTGTATATCTGATATGCACAAGGATATACATATTGTTTACAAGATATACTCAGTATACAAGATATACATATCTAGTGTATCTCTCATGCGTGTCCCTTGAATATCTCTGCTTGTATGTCTCTTGGGCCTGGCCCAATCCTTTGCTTTTCAAAGTCATCTTTTTGTTTTACCTAATACGTATTATGGGTTTGGCCCATTTGTTCCTTCTTTCATGTTATTTCATTGACTGTTACTGTTAATTGGGCTATGTCTTTTCACTTCATCCTTAACCATGAACAACATTCATATAATTGTCGCATGTTTGTCTTACATAATTTACTTGTAAATTACTCTTGGTTTTGTATGTGATTAAGTTAGATAGGTTTGGGTACATTCCGACTGTTACTTTTCTTTCCCCTCACCTCTCTTGCACGCATGGAATACGTGTTGCTTGGGCCAGTGCATTGCCAACCCAGTTGGGCTAAAATCCAAACTTCATCTTCATCGAGTCCGATAGGTTGCAGTGTATTAAAAGACCCAACTATGGGTGAAAATAGTTAACAGATGGGCTTAGGTAGGCCCATCAGCCTAAACTCATTTCTATCCTTCCATATTTTTATATATATGTATGTAATTGTTTGTATAAAAAATACTTTACATATATATTATTGGAACCTTCTTATGGTTACGACTTTGGATAGGCAAACGATACGTACATCATTTAGTTAGAGTCACTAAAATTGATTTCAAAAGATTAAAAGGAGTTTAGACACATTTTGGAACTTGAAATGATTTCGGGAAATGAATTGAGGTTAACTTGGATAAATTTGGAATTGATTTGGACGTCAATGAAAAATTGGACTGTTTTGGACTCATTTTTCTTTAAGAAATCAGACCATGACACTCCTTAAGGGTTGGATTCTAAAAGTGACAAAATGTGCTGCTGAATTGTAATAATAACTCAGATCTGAAACTTTCTGGAATTGGACCGAATTGGACATTGCAGCCAATTTTGCAGGCCGACTGCCCAAACAAAATGATTTAAAACAAAGACCTAAAACTTTCTTGGAGTTGAGTTGGATATGGGCTTTGGGATAATGATAGAATGGTGTTTAGGTCCAGAGACTTTGAGATGACCCCGACCTTAGCAGGTCCAACCATATGAAAGGTAGTATAATCAACACCATAAGACTCCACTAATCTGAGATTTTGCAACCTCTCCTAAAAGCTAACCTCCTCATACCCATCATCCTCGGGATCCCCATCATATATGGGAGGATCTAACTTCTTGAACCTCTCGAACATCTTTTGCTCCTCAATAGACATTGTAGGCAGTGCATTTGGAGGTGTAGATAGACTAGGTACAGTCACACATAAGAACTGAGGAACCCTAGTAGGTGCTGGATGAACCCCTGGTATTCGAAATTCGAGCATAGTAGCATGGTCAGGAGTCTTTCCTCCAATCCTGGTATGTGAACCATCAGAAGTGGACGGCTGAATAGCCTGAGCTATAGTCTCCAAAAAGCTCATCATGCAAACTAGAGTATCCTGTAGTACTGGCGTACCAATGAAACTTGAGGGCACTTGAGATGGTCTTGACCAGTTAGCCTGACCCTGTTCCTCCTCATCAATATGAACCTTGTCATCCTCTGAAATATCATCTAGCTCTGGAGACTGCTCTATTACGAGCCTGAGCAATTGCAAGTGCTCGGCCTTGGACTGCAACTGCTCTACCTCTACCTTTCCCCTAGCCTCGTGCACCACCTTTAACAACGGGTACGTGTGCAGGTGAGGGATCCTAATCTCCTCGTGCGGCTGATCGAGTCCTCACCATTTGTGAGAAAGTGAAATAAAAGTGATTTAGAATCCAATCATAGTCAAAAACACGAAAGAATGAAAGAAATGAAATTTCCTAAATATCTTATAGCCTCTCAAAGATAGGTACGAAGCTCATCGTACCAATCTGTAAGACTCTACTCGACATCGCTCCTATACTCATGAGACCATAAACCTAGTGCTCTGATACCAATTTGTCAGGACCTAAAATCTCATTGTTCTGTGACGGCACCTATCCAAACCCGTAGGTGCACTCTAATCATTCAACATAATAAAATATAAGTAAATGCGGAAAGATAAAGGAACAACAAAAGTATTATCAAGTCTTGGAACTTAATACATAAACATGCAAGTAACCCGTCCGATAGTCATGAGTATAGAGCTCTAAATAAGAATACAAGTCTTGAAGTGAAAGACATATGCTGTCTGAAAATACAAAATACAAAATAATATATAATCAGAAAGGAATTTCAGTGTTGGGAAAGAATTTGCGGCTCATCCTAGACTACTCTAGAAATCTCCAAAGGTCGGCTTTTGAGTTGCTCTGCTCTGGTCCGGCTCAGTACCTGCACATAGAGTGCAACAAGTGTAGAGTGAGTACGAGAAGCATGTGTACCCAGCAACATCGCCGACCGACCCTAACTATAACGGTGGCAAGGGTATGTACTTTCTGATTTTCTCTGTTGACACCCAATTTTGTCCCGTCTTTTTCGATTTATTTGCAATTTTAAATATTTTTACACCTCAAAAACAATTTTAATATAGGTATATATATATATATATATATATATATATATATATATTATTATTATTATTTTCAATATCATTATTTATTATTATTATTATTCACATGTTTTACTATCATTTGCCTTTTTAAAAATCATAATCATAATTTTACCCTAATATTCTATGTTATTCTATTTTTTCGCAAAACGACATCGCATTTTCCATTTTAACCATTTTAAATATTTCGCAAATATTATGTTTTATTATTATCACATCGTTATATCTTATTTTAAATAATTTACATTTCTTCAAAGCATCTTTTAATAATAACCCCCTTTTTATTTTAACCAACTCCCCATTTTATTCCCCCTTACCAAAACATTCTACCCAACCCACAAATTACAGCCCAAACGTACACCCCAAACCGTGGCCCAAAACCAATTCGCCCAGCCCAATCCTAATTAAAACCCCCAACGTCCAACACCAACCCAAAAAACCCAACTAAACCTAAAATCAACCCAAAACCAAACGATGCCTCAAAAAACCAGCAGTCCTTCCACCGACGTTCCACATTACCCGCCGGATAATCGCCTTCGTCACCCAACACTGTAATCGACCTCTCCCATCACATCCCCTGTCATCTTCCCCATTTTAAGACACTGAAAAGTAGCCATAACTTGTTGTCCGTGAAAGGAGAACTCGAAGAGCTTCCAGTTCAAAGCTCATTGTATGTTCAAATTCGATAGGTAAAGGCACCAATCCATACCCTTTTATCATCATCTCTTCCTTTTCAGAAATCAGGAAAAACCATCACTTTTTCCCCTTTTTCTTTGAATTCAAAATTCGAACTAAAGCTTCTTGAATAAGCTGTTGAAATCCCTCGATTTAGGCTATAAATACATCCCTTTGGGTTGTGTTTGGGGGGGCTTAAGGTTTTTTTGGAGTAGGAAAAATCCTTTCTGTTTTGAACAGGTTTTCAGAGATGATTTGATTCAGAAAAACCCCCCTCTTTTACCCTCAGTTTCGGCTCGACAAAGCCACAAAAACACTTAAGCTTTTGTTCTTCTTCAATCGCATAAGCACAACTTCTCCGAGCGGATTTGACGATTCGAGGCGACGTCTCGGTTCGCTGCCCGGAAAAGGTTAGTAAGTTCAAATTCCCCTCAGTCTTTATTTTTCCCTTTGGTGTGTTGTTAATTTAGCTTAGTTATCTGGTTGTTTAACTTCTAGATTATAGTTTAAATCAGTTGATTTAATTGAGTAAATAGCCCTTAGTTATACTATGCTGAGCATGTTGTGTTGGCAATATCTTAGTTATTAGTTTGTTTGTATGCTGAGCATGTTGTATTGGGTTCATCAGAAAAATGCATGTTAAATGCTACATGTTAGATAATGCTTTGGACTATTATATGTGCTGGTTTGATATCTTACTTAAGCTAGGATCATAGCCCTTGATTAACATTCTTACACTATGTGTAGAGTCTAGTTTTAGAATTTGTCTATGCCTCTTTAAGTATGCTCTAATAGATTAGGTTTGTTTGATTTAAGATTGTGAAGATGTCTTGGTTTCTAGACTGTTTGTATGGTTTAAGCAAGATAATAGGATACAAAATGAGCTTTGAATTCTAATTTGTATAGTTAGGAGAATGTTTTGCTTATTTTTTGGAGTTATATGATGGTATATGCTTGTATCTAGACCCCCATTCTTCTTAACCTATACCTATAAGACTTTAAATGTGCCCTGTTAAGGCTTTGATTTACTTATTGATTCAAAGATATTTCTAGCAACCATGTAAACTATCTCTAATCTAAACAAGAACCTTAGGTAATGCCTAAGCATGTCTGTAAGTGTCCAGATTTAGCATGACTGATCCCATATGCCCCTAGCTATATTCTTAAAGGGTTATTTTTGTACCTTGCTAGTCCCATTCTTATTTGAGATAGTCACATGCTTTCTCTCACATGCTAAATGAATCTTATGTTGGTATATGACTCCAATACTCGGGTGCGCCTCAGTTGGATCCATGGTTTTATTTTATCATGTTGTGTTGTTTTAAGTTTAGGTTGATTGGTTCAATTTGAGTAAGTGTCTTTGTCTACATTATTCTGGTTCTTGCTTACCATCTTCAAGAGATTAATATGACTAGTTAGGCTTAAATCCTAAATGCACCTGCCTCTATTCATGATGAAACACTTAAGATATCTATGTATTTGTCATGTCTGTATATCCTTGTGGTTTGTGAGTGATGTGATGCATATTAGTATCCTCTGTGAATATTCATTTAGCTTGCCTAAATCTGTATAAAATGAATCTGAGACAACTAATATATGGCCTTTAGCATGTCTGTGGATTTCTGGATATGATTAACTAGGGATAAGTTAAATAATATTGAAACATGTTTGTTCTTGTTAGAGTTCTTGTGCTTAATTTAACATGTCTTAGATATTTCTTTGCTTTTGATATAATAGTTTGTTGACTTAAGGTTTATTTGATAACCATGTTGGGTCATGCCACGTCTAATCTGAAGTAGCATTATGTCTCATACAGCCTAAGTTATGATTGTGTATGTCTCTGTGTCTGTGGCCTTGCACACTTAAGTTGTTAATTTTTTATGACTATGAAAGTCTCTTCTATTTGCCTCCCATGTTTATCCTAAGTTGGTTGTGCATATATCTTTGCTTATCTTAGTGTAAGTTTGTTTTTGTGCTAGCATGAAAATCCTTTTGGAGCCATGCGGTTAGTGTATGTTGCTTACCTTAATAAAATGTGCATTTTGGCCTATCTTAGACAATTCTGTGTCTAAAAAACATCATCTTTTGGACAGTCAATTCTGTTTCAGCATGCCTGTCAACCTGTTTAAGTGTTAAGTGCCTCCATATCATCATATAAAGTCTTTTAAGTTATCTTATATCATGCTCTATTTACTAAAATTGTTGAATGATATATGTATTAACATTTTGTGTGTATTGGAACTAGTTTGTGTCGTGTTACATTACTGCCCATGTCTGCATTCTATGTTTACTGCCGAATGTTTTCTTTCATAGTTGCCTTGTCTGAACTTTCCTATTGTATTTCTTTGCCGGCTAAAAGCCAAGGCAAGCTTCGAGTTTGGTTTAGCCTTCTTCGATAGCCTACCATGCCTAAGGTTCTAGAAACATTTTGAATCTTGTTGCGACATCGGAAATGAATGGTGGTAGACCCCTTTGTCTTCTTATATTTCAAATTTGAGGTTTAGAGTGATAGGTCTTTAAGTTTACCTTCCTCTTTATGTCTTTGCTGTGCTACCAGTAGTTGTGGTATCCTGTTACACCTTGAGATTCTGGATATATGTCATATTTAAATAGTTCTTGTTATGGGTTTGTTTCCTTTTGGCTGCTGATTCTGAGACTGCCAGTTGCTGTAATATTTGGGCTGATTACTGCACTTTTGAGCCATTATTCTGCTGCTGCGTTTTCCGCGCACAGCTGCTGCAATCTTGGCCATTTACACCTCATTTTGGAAATATTTTACTGCTGCATTTTGAGCATATTTGATGTCTTATCACTGTTGTATTTTTTAGCCCAAATTGTTGTTGTTTTCTTGGCTGAAAACAACTACTTTAAGACTGTTTCGGACAACCCACTAATGTGTTTCAAGCCCACTGCTTCTGTGTTTTCAAGCCCACTGCTGCAGTATTTTTTGAACCCAATTGCTGTTGTTTTCTCGGCTGAAAACAGCTGCTTTATGACTGCTTCGGACAGCTGCATTATTTCTGAAATTTTTTACTGATTTGAACGAATGCTGCACTTAGGCCAATGAAATTGAATTTGAGGTCACACCCCTTCGAAAATGGCCTCTCAGTTTCAGTTTGTTGTTTTTGGTATATTTTGCTGATTTGAACATGACACTACACTTGGGCCAATGAAATTGAATTTGAGGCCGCACCCCTTCGAAAATTGCCTCTCGGTTTCAGTTTTCTGGTTTTGGTATATTTTGCTGATTTGAACATGATACTACACATAGGCCAATGAAATTGAATTTGAGGCCGCACCCCTTCGGAAATTGCCTCTCGGTTTCAGTTTGCTGTTTTGGTATATTTTGCTGATTTGAACATGATACTACACTGGCCGATGAAAATATCCGTCAATTTTTTAGGCCTTCACAGTTGGAAAGACGGAAATAAAATTTCTGGGCAAGGATGAAACTTAAATCCTTTTTTTTCATTCGAGAGACCAACATGTTCGGTAGGAAGGCAACTAAAATGACCAACGAGTCATGTGTTCGCAACCACGACGTGATTGGAATGATCTTTTCAAAATTTAAGTCAGAACCCTCTGTAATCAAAACATTTAATGTTTTGGATACCGATCCGAAGTTTATTTATATTCAATTGTTTTCTAACCGTTTGTTCTTGACAGCTTGCAAGGGACTCAATTAAAGAAGACAAAATACCCCTCGGAGATTACTTATTTTGTTGTTGTTTTTACTTTCTTTAATTTAGTTTTATTTTATTCTGTATTGTAATATTATTCATTGTACTTGTTAAATTATTGAAATGCTTAGAATAGGTAGACTTAGAATTAATTAATAGGGTAGTCTAAAATTGGAAATCCCACGTTAGCTCATTTATTTTTAGGCTCGTCATGCATATTCAAAATTTTCAAAACAACTTTGATCATCTTCTATTCACTTTATTAATTGTACAAATAAGTTTATCTTTTTTTTCAATTTGCAATTCAAAATGATTTCCAAAAAAATACTTCTTTGGCATTATAAATAATTTTCTTTTCTCCTTACTATTGATTGTCACAAATGCATACTTTTTAAACTTTACATGTATTTTTCTTTAATACTATACAAATGCATACTTGTACAAAATGCATCTTTTTACTAAATACTCGCAACATCATTTTAACTTTATATTTTTAAACATGTATTTTCTTAGTACAATAATTAACCTGAGTTTGACTGGATAACCACAAGTTAGCGGATCTTAAAGGATGTCTAACTCATTCCCTTTAGGATAATAAAGAACCCTTATCTAGAATCTCATTAGTTTTGCAGACCATAAAACCTGAGTTATTTTGCAGCATTTAGTTAACATTCAGGTGCCCTAATTCACCGTAGAATAATTAGGTGGCGACTCCTCAACAAAGCATTTTTATCCAATCCAGAGGGAATCGACGCTATTGCGTCGCGAAGCCCTAGACGGTTAAAAATGGGCGCGATATTCTCTACTAGTTAGTTAGTTAAGTATAAAGACCATTCAATTATCCAAGCCTGCCAGTAGTCTCTATATTGCAACAAACACGAGTACTATCAAGGTTTACAAGTCTTATCACAGTTTCCAACAGTATTACCAGATCAGCCTAAACCCTATTCAGGGCCTCTAGTCCCATCAAGTCTCACAACTACACCTCACAAAAATTATAGGTCTCAAGTATCAGTATTTCTTCTATCAAATGCCATAAGATAATACAGTTTACTAGAATCAACACCGAGTACACACATCATCAAGTACATATCAAAATATGAATGAATGTAATGCAGATGATATGTATGTATGCAACGGTCATATATATCCGGTATAGACACGCTTTTGCAGTAGGTGTCACGTGACCCATGGGGGACTCATGAGGTCCATATACCTATCTGATCCCATCGTATTCTAGCTCTGTGACGTAGTGTCATCATCAGTCATCACTCTTGTATCATGTACCAAATTCAATAATCGGCCTCTCAAGCCCCTTTCATCAGTATCTCAATAGTTTAAATGCCCAATATAATATGAATGAATGATATGGATATGAGTACACCATGCAACAACATAATAAATACAATCAGTATTATCAATTTCTTTTCAAGTATTCAAATGAGATGTAGAGTGATGAATGCATGACAAGTTAAATAAATAATAAGATATCAAACCTGGCTGCCAACCCAAATAATTAGCAATCATACCAAACCTAAGCGGACTTATGCACCACGCTCACAACCCGAAGGCTAAACTCATAATATATGTCATTGTTACACCTCGTAATTCTTCATGCAAAAAATAAACGTATAGTTAGTCGACTTGAGCTTCGACAACCTGAGAAGCTTCCCGAGGGTACCGTATGACATGTATGAGTATTACGAGGTATAGGGAAGGTTGGAAGTCAATTGGATTAACGAAAGTACATCTCGACCAAGTTCGACAAAAATTAGGCGATACACTAAGCTTTCTTCCCCACGGAAGCTGATCTGCTTCATGGATCAGGCCGCAGATCAAAACCCAAACTTCCCCACCCCACTACCACCATGTGCGTTGGGTTCTGCGGCCTCATATGGTGGTATGTGAGTAGACCCACCACATATAAGAGGCGGTGGGTGACCCTATTTAAAGCCATGGACGGTGGATCTTTCATTTCATTTCAATTTTTATCCAAACTCTTCACAAATAGTCTCAAGCTTCTCCTTACGGTTCTTAGGTTATTAAGGAACCATTTCATATCATATTGAAGGCAAATCATCCTTAGATCCTCACTAAGAAGCTTGGGGAACATCTTAGAAGCAAGATGGAATAAGGATTCTCTTGGTGCTTGGAAAGAAGGTTATGGTGAAAGTTCTCTTGGTTGATTTAAGGTATGTTATTGATAGTATTAAGCTTCTTATAGCTTTGTCGAAAATTATGGATAATTGAAACTTGTGATAGTTGAGTTAAAATTCCATGAAAGAGCTTTTATGGACCTTGGATTGTTATTGATCAAATTTTGACACGATTATAGCTTGAAGTTGAAGGATATGGTGTTGGAAGATTATGGAGTGTATCTCCTTGTTGTTAGTGTTGTGTTGATGTTGGTGCTATTGGTATTCTGTTGAAGAGGATGATATAACATAAGTGATAGCCATCAAACTAGAGAAGTATGCATCTTAATTGTTCGTCAAATTGCCGCAATGAATCGATTCTTAGTTTGTTTATCGTATCTTAATACAAAACCTCTATATTGTGTAGATAATCACTCTTAAAGCATCCGAGGTTTTTCATGATGTCACTTACTAAGTGACGTAGGTATGTAAGGCTATCACCTTCTTTCAAAAGCATGAAATCCAAAGTATTTGTCGTTTTCAAAAAGAAACGTTGAAAGATTTGTTCTATTAATATATCATTTATCCCTCATCGGGAATCATTCCCTTGTTATTGTTTTAATTTTGTATTTCTAGCTTATTGGTTGCTCATCCAAGTATCATATATCTCCGAGTAAGAGTCCTTCAAAGAGTAATCATTTAGTTGATCAAAGGTTAATTCATAATAGAGTTGAAGAGTTTTGAGTTTCAAAGAGACCTTAAGTTCTATTATTATAATATATACATATATATACATATTGGGATTAGACAATGGATAGTTGTACATGTACATTATACACACCCCGGGCTATAACCAGAGGGCAGACACTTATATGTGCATCGATACATATACCTCAGAGTATTACCTGAGGGCAGGATATATTACATAACTGGAGCTATACACTGAGGGCATATTATGTAGTAAGACCTATCGATAAAGGGTTCATTTTAGTTTCAGAGTTTCATTGTTCGCTCTACGTGGCATGCAAGTTATCAGAGATCATATTGCTTTTATAGATTTCTTTACAACTTCCATTTTTATATTGCTATTCATGAATTACATACCGGTACATTTTCATACTGACTTCCCTTTTGTTACAAGTTATGTAGTTTTGGGGTTGTTCATATATATGGTTATGGCATTATATATGTTATGGCATTATATATGAACCACCCCAAAACTACATAACAAGTCCACCAGCTCATTTATAACTTCAGCCATCAACCCATGAACTTGTAGCAACTAAAACACATATAAATATTAAAGTAACTCATACATATGAAGTAGAAGGAGGGACTTACCCTGTTGTCCAATTTCTTGATTTTTCTTTACTTGCTGCCCTTTAAATTTCTCCCAAATAACTTAACCTTGGGGGAGAGGGACTGCCTTGTGCTGTTTGGTTTGGAAACATATTAAGAGTTTAGCAGAGAAGAGAAAACACATGAAAACACTTCCACAACATGGGAGAGGAATAAAACTTGAAGTTTGGCCACTAAGAACCCTAAGAGAAAGAAGGGTGGCTGTTTTGGGTTGGGAGAAAGAGAGAGTTGTGAATCTGTTTTGGTGATAAGGATATGTATAAAATGACCAGATTTTGGACTTAAAAGGAGCTTTGGTCGAACTCCCTTGCCCCTTAATGGGCTTCCCTTTATGGATCACATTTGGCCACACTAGCCCCTTTAATTTGGGCCTCTCATTTCAAGTAGGTGGCTCACCTACTTGTCACTTACTTAGGCTAGAAGGTTACTAATTAGATATAAACATGTGTGTCATCCCCATTTAATAAATAGGATGTGAAACAAGTAGAACATTTAAGCAAATAGGACGTGTAAGAAAGTAGCTCGAGTAAGTAGGACAGATAAATAGTAGATCAAACACGTAGGACGTCTAAGAAAGTAGGTGAAACACAAAGGTGAAACTAGTAGGTCGTCTACCTTTGTCCGACATCTTATTCGTTTATGAATTTCATTTACTTTAACTAAGCTTAACATAATATATACACTTGGACACTATAACCTCATTCTTCCACATTCAAGTAACTTTGTCGATTTCAACATAGTTGTATACATGATGAGAAGTATGGGGTGTTACAATAGACTACCACCACGAGCTTGTCGGTGAAAGATGGTTGTTGATTACTTTCGAACATGGCTTAGATGCTGTAATGACTCTAAAAGTCATTTTTCTTATTTTTCTTAGAAATCTTTAAATTACCCTTCCTGATTCTTTATTTGCTTGTTTGTGATTTGTCGAGATGGGCGGCTCGATTTCCAAGGTGAAGGGAAAGGTTTTGGACCTTTTGGGTATCTTTGAATGCTAAGTTAAGAGAATAGAGGAGTTTGACTCATAGTTGACTTTTACATAAATGTGCTTTTTTATATTCATCAGTTCCATTAGCTCCGGGATGACGATTATGACTTAGTTGAGCCTTTGGTTCGGTTTCTAAGGTAGCCAGGTGTGTTTCTGGGAGTTTGGTTATGAAATTGTAAAACTAGAAGTTAAGGGTTTACTTTGGTCAAATTCGAGCCTTAGAACCATTTTCTAAGAATTCTGAGTGCGCGACCAGGTGTGAAATGTGTTTTATGATGAGAATGCATGTTTGGTTTGTATCCGGGAGGTCTCGGGAGTGTTTCCAGTGTTTGACGGGGACTTTGGTAATCTTTGGCGATTGCTCTTTTCTGGTGTTTGCACCAGCTAGCCCTTGTCCGCTTTTGCGTGTCCACCTCTGCAGAGCTTTGGCTCGCAATTGCGAGATTTCCCCTTTAGGTGATTATATAGAAGTCAAGAACATCAGCCTCTAACATATCTAAGAGTGGAACCGTTATGAATATTATTCGTTTACGTTCGTTTCATTATGATCATGCCAAAAGAAGGAAGAATAGCCTTAACATACTTACTGCTCTATGATGCTATCTTTTACCTACGAACCTTGGAAACATTTGAGATTCGTAACAATGAGAGTTGGATTACGGTCGAGGACTTGATACGACACAAATAATATCACACAGGGGGAACAACTTTGTAGAAGTTAAAGACCTGTGATACTTCATTCTTTGGAACTCACATTAAAGGAAGGAATCAAATGACAAGAATTTATGTCGCTGGATACGATAGGAATATACCTATTGTTCTACGACCCTATTATGACACCTTCGGAAACCAATATCTAGTCTTGTGGACCATTCTACCTTGGATAGACTATGATCATCTACATCAATGTGATTTATCTTAAAAGAAGCTCTATTCCCAACAATGGTAATGTGGATGCTTATGACATAATTCTTCTTACGTTACGTTCTATAACTCCTTAACGATCATCTAAACTCTTAACCATATAATGACTTGTTACTATACATTGACATCACGTGAAAGGAACACACGAGCATGAACAATAGAGTCGCGATACTTTACTCCTAGGAACTCAACTAGGAAGGGTCTAATAGGACTTTATCTCGCTAAATGCGAGATGGACATACACACTCACTTTACTATATTCCTTATTGGTGCTTCCAAAACTTGTGTTCTAACATAAGGTCTTAACTTCAAGAAGGCTATAGCGTTTATGTTAACTTAGTTGTCATATAATTCATCTTACGTAGCAATCTATGATGTCCACTAGTGATACTCTGAAAGCCAACACCTAATTCATCTCAAGTAAGATACTACAATACGATAACAGTAATTTGGATATTATCGATATGACTCATCTTAAATAACAAACTATAATCCGTTAAAGATAATCTAGAACCCATCAATTTCATCTTCACTAGGACCTATAATCCATCTAAACCCATTTGAAGCTAATACGTAATTCATCTTACTTTACACTCTACACCCCATAACACTTACTTAGACGTTAGCTGTGAGATATCATCTACCTAGAGCAACGTATTGTAGTCCCATACATAAAGCATGTAGCTTGCTACATACCATACCTTAGACTTAGATCCATAATTCCCCAACTATTAACTGAAAGTCATCTTATAGTCGTCCTACACATCGCCCATCTTAGGTGACATTCTATAACCTCTTTAACTATGCTTATAAAATGTTACCATCATTAACGAGTATGGTTCACATCTCGTTATCAACTAGCAATCGTCAACAAGTAAATCCTTTTCACTTATACAACGGGTCACTAAACCACATAACAACTATCAAACATGCAAGGTTCTCTTTTCCTCATAATCTAATAGTCTTCACACTACGGAAGTTCTTTTGAGGGTGCCACTAAAGTTCATACTTACTCTCTGCTAGAAACACGTGGATACTAGTACGCTTATAAAACTCAACTCTTCGGGGAAATACCTTGGTAGGACATCTAAGAAGCTATTACACATATGAGTGGAACAACTCTTACTAACCGTCATTATGCTATCGGGTGTCTCACGAGGGAATCGATGTGCCTCGTATACATTTTCTAACAAGAGTAAAAGACTTCTAATAGATATATGATACTCGTATTATAGAGGTGGCACCAAATAGGGCTTACATGAAACTGTTCAATGCATACGTAGAGCACCTCTAGTGTTCTATTTTGGAATCGTACTCTATAGGCTACAAGTGTAGTCCCATCTAAGTGGAAATTCTATCCTCTTTGCGACAGCTCGTACCTTAATTTATGAGATGAATACGCTTGAGTAACGACCATGTGTGAGCATATAACATCTCTTTCATTTCACTTTGTGTGCTAGGAACATCATCATACTTAAGTGGAATTCTAATCCCATCATAGAAACATGGAACTCGACTCTTAGGAGTAAATACTTGAATACTAACTAATTACAGACAGATAGCTCTTCTTAAGAGACTCATGAGACTTGGAACATGGAACTACTACACTTGGACGCTCTAAATTTCATGGTTTACATAAGAAACAATGTCGTATATTGTGCCATAGTGGCGAGTCAAGAAAATAGCCTTACGTACCTTTAACTTCCACCCTCGGATACCAATGAAGAACTCATCCTCCTTTTACCATCAACTACAATAAGGAAACAACACTACTGTTAACAACCATAAATACAAGAACCTACTGACGAATGACAAACTAAGCTATACAAGCCTCTATAACATATATCATCACCTAGCTCCCTTCCAATCCTTGAAACTTCCTAACTAAACACATTAACAGATACATAAACATCTCCAACCCCTTCATATAATAAAAAAAACCCAACTTTACCACCAAGCCAGTCCCAATACACTGTATAGGAAAATCAACACTTCAACCACATTATCTAGTCATTTAACTTACAACTTGTATCTTCTAAGCATATTTAAATCATCAAACTAACTTATATACAACATGCTAATACTTCCAGCACCCGCACACACCAAAACAATCCCAATATGATATACCACATAGTTAGTAACTCAACTACATAAATCAATCTCAACTTACAAACTAGCTAATGAGCGACAAGCTCGTTTTATGACAACTCGGACAACATCTCCCGTGTTTCTTTTACTTTCATCAAGTTCAAAACAACAACAACAACAACAACAATAATAGTCAACAAATACATCTATATCCCCTTTATACAATCAAATCAGCCCCAGCATACTACATGACATGTCCAGTAACTCACCTGCAACATCCAACCACCAACTTGTAACAACTCAACACATCTAGAGCTTAAACAAAGTCATACACATGGGGGAAGGGAGGTATCTTAACTTTCTATCCAATTCCTTACGTTGTCTCAAATTGCTTCCCTTTAACTTTCCCCAAATAACTAGAATAAGAAAGACAATTCAGTGTTAATAATGTGAACTAGTGTTAATCCATGTTAGAGGATGATGTTTAACTGATCACTTCATAATAGAAACTCTTTTGGGAATTGAGGAT
The DNA here is from genome assembly GCA_034509755.1 of Anisodus tanguticus. Classification (NCBI taxonomy): domain Eukaryota; kingdom Viridiplantae; phylum Streptophyta; class Magnoliopsida; order Solanales; family Solanaceae; genus Anisodus; species Anisodus tanguticus. The sequence goes on from CM067540.1 coordinate 25,109,474, forward strand.
TATTCTAGGGTTTGTAATTGGGGCTTTTTACCAATTCATGAAATTGAGGATCTAATCAGGTTTAGTTATCAAATTAACTTAAGGATATGACTACCTAGTATGCTATTGTATTAATTGGGTAATAAAGTTCATATTTTGTTAATGTGGGCCCGGGGTACCTTTATAGTTTAACTTGGGGATTCTAGTTTTTCTTATAGAAATGGGTACCATTAGACCTGCAATCTCATATAGTTAATATAATTTATTAGAGTGGGCTCATAAGGAGGCTTAAGGGAAAGGATAAGTTGTTGTTTGATTCTTCAACTTCGAAACAACCAAGTTAAGACTTACTAGACTGTAATATAGCGTTATGTGTTGATATGTTATATGTTAATTAATGGGAGTAATGGGGAATTGGGGGTTCCGTAGTAGTGAGGTGACGAGCACTTGTACGGGTACCGTTGTACTTAAAGGTTAACTTAAGGAACTCAGAATGATATACATGATTATCACACCCCAAACTATAGGGTATGTCCGGCACCCGGTGCCACACTGGCACCGAGTGTACCACTCAGTTAACTAGGTCTCTTTACAAATAAAACTTCCGATCGATGAGACTGTACTGGAACATAACATGAATAAGAACACTATAGGAGGGCCAATAATGGCACACTCTGTAAGATAAGGATGAAACTCAACCTATAATGGTAACGCAAGGGGATCAACCCAACATATATACATAAACATGGTTGACTGGGGCGCAACACAAGTAAACAAAAGATAGTCAGTCCAAGATGACCATACATCAACAATTGTACATACTAGACAAGTCTATGAGGCTCTCTACGAGTACATGTACTATGATACGGTCGGGATATGGCCCTTACCTACCCACTATGTACATCTTTATGCAAAACATACTCAATATCTGACCAAGAAGCTCCGCGAAAGGTAAAGCTTACTCACTGATGGTTGAACTTGACAGCTCAAATTAAGGTGGTCTAGTAGAGCCCCTATCAGAACCTGCGGCATGAACTCACAGTGCCCCGAGCAAAAGGGACATCACTACGAAATAAATGTACCGGTATGTAAAGCATGAATAGCAATATAAAAATTTAAGCTATAAAGGAAGGAATAAAAGCAATATGATACTCTGATAACCTGCGTGCCACGTAGGGTGACTCTGAAACTGAAATGAAACCTTTGTCGATAGGCCTTACTATACAATCTACCCTCAGCGTATAGCTCGACCTGGTTAATATGTCACTGCCCTCAAGTAATAGTCTGAGGTATATGTATGGATGAACATATAAGAGCCTGCCCTCCGATTATAGCCCGGGGTATTTATAATATACATGTACAACTGCCCACCAGCTAATCGCAATGGTGATGTGAGTAATATGTATATATATATATATTTATATATAGTAATAATAGAACTTAAGCCATCTTTGGAACTCAAATCTCTTCAACTCTATTATAAAATAACTTTTTATCGACTCGATGATTACTATTTGAAGGTCTCTTTCATGGATATATATAATACTTGGATGAGCAACCAATAAGCTAAAATACGGAATTACAATGATAACAAGGGAATGATTCCCGATGAGGAATAAACGATATACGAATAGAACAAAACTTTTAACGTTTCTTTTTGAAAATGATAAACACTTTGGATTTCATACTTTTGAAAGAAGGGGATAGTCGTACATACCTGTGTCGCTTAGTAAGTTGCGTCACGCAAACCAACGGATTCTTTAGAAGTGATTATCTACATAATATAGACGTTTTGTATTATGATACGATCGACAAACTAAGAATCGATTCATTGGGAAAATTTGACGAACACATAGGATGCACACTTCTCTAGTTTGATGGCTATCACTCATGTTATATCATCCTCTTCAATATACCAATAACACCAACATCAACACAACAACAACAACTACAATAACAATAAGGTGATACACTCCATAATCTTCCAACACCATAACCTTCAACTTCAAGCTATAATCATGTCAGATTTGATCAATAACACAATCCAAGGTCCATAAAAGTTCTTTCATGGAGTTTTCACTCAACTATTACAAGTTTACTTTATCCATAATTCTCAAAAAAGCTATGAGAAGCTTAAGATTGTAAAGAACATCAATAACTTACCTTAAATCAGCCAAGAGAACTTGCACCATAATCTTCTTTCCAAGCACCAAGAGAATCCTTACTCCATCTTGCTTCTAAGATGTTCCTCAAGCTTTTTAGTGATAATCTAAGGATGATTTGCCTTCAATATGATATGAAATGGGTCCTTAATAACCTAAGAAACCTAAGGAGAATCTTGAGAGTGTTTGTGAAGAGTTTCGGTCGAAATTGAAATAAAATGAAAGAGCTACTGTCCATGGCTTTAAATGGGATCACCCGCCGCCTACTATATGCGGCTGGGTTTGCACCACATACCACCATATGCGGCTGCAAAACCTAACACATATGGTGGTAGTGGGGTGGGGTAGTTGGGGCTTTGATCTGCAGCCCGATCCGCGAAGTGGAAGGGCTTCCGTCGGGTGGAAACCATGGTGTATCGCCTAGTTTTCATCAAATTTTGCCAAGATGTACTTTCCTTAATCCATATGACTTTCAACCTTCTGTATACCTATATAATACTCATATAGGTCATACGTGACCCTCGGGAAGAGTCTCGTGTTGCCAAAGCTCAAGTCAACTAACTATTCGAGGGTCGTTACGCCTGGAAAATTGAATTTAACAAGCTTTGTTCGGGAATCAACATTGGCATAACAAGAAAGCCAACCAATCCATATCCATAATAACATCAAATTCCACCATTGATAGCTTGTCTAGATCACCCAAGTTAGGACGATTACAAACTATCACAGTACAATTTTTATAAACATGCATTGTCACAATCGTCTCACCGACCGGTGTAGCTACTTCATAAGTCTTAGACAATAACTCGGGTTCAAATCTAAGTTTACTAGCAACGAAGGGCGTGACATAGGACAAATTGGAACCTACGTCTATTAATGTATAAACATCATAGGTGAAGACAAATAGTATAACTATAACAACATCCTGAGATGACTCCAAATATTTTTGACCCGATAAAGCATATATGTGGTTGTAGACACTGCCTGAACTAGAGGCTCCTCTTCTGCCTCTGCCTCAATCTGTTTAGGTCTGTGGCCCACCACTCTACGGGCGTACACTTGACGAAGATGTGGTTGTCGATCGAGCTACATTACCTCTATCTTTGCTCTGACACTGACACATAGAGTGGCCAGGACTCCCGCACTAATAACACAAATCAGAACCCTGACGATACTGTCTCGTGTGTGTCATACCACACTAGCCATATGGCGGCAATGGAGGCCTCGTCTGTCCCAATCCTCATTGCCTCTAAGCACCAAAAGCTATCAAACTCTGTCCAGGTCCTAACTGAGATACCTGTCATACCTCGGCTCCTAAAACTGGGATTGAGCATTATTAGAAAACCGAGACAGACGCTTGGGAAATTGCTGCCCGGAGGTACCTGCTGCCTCTCCGAATGACCCAGCTGACCTGGCCCGCTTGGTCAACTCCCTTTCTACACTTCTATCATCTTAAAGCTACCATTTGCGGTCCTCGACACTCTAAGCATATGCATGTATTCTACCAATATCCATATCCCTATTTAGCAAGGCTGCCATACATTCTCCAATCAGATGCGGGTCCAAACCTGTTTCAAATAGATGAACTCGAGCCCTCATTGTGTCCATAATATTCGAGCATACCTAGCCGCAAATTGAACTGCAGAATATATTCTCTTACACTCTTTCCCTCATGTTTGAGGTTTAAGAAGTGCTCCACCTTGGCATCTCGTACGTCTAATGGAAAGTAATGATCAAGAAAGGCTTCTGAAAACTCCTCGCACACAGCTGAAGGTGCATCAGGTCCTCGACACCATTCCCAGGCCTCATAACATCGAATAGCCACATCTTGAAATAAGTCACGAGGGTCCGCATTTGGATCACTCCTAGTGAATACTGACGGATACAACTTGAGAAATTCGTAAGTCCTAGAATTCCCGATGCCATAAAAAACCCAGTTCCTATAGAAGCCCTTATCTGACGTTGTTGGGTAGAAACTATCTGTGCTAATAACTGCACGAAACTTTGCCACTCCTTGCTTAGAAGACTCCGGTGGAGGAACCAAATTCTGTGGAACTGGATGTACTTTGTCCTGAGGAGCTGGAGGCACTGCACCTCCTTTAATCTCCTCATGTGGGGGTGGAACAGGTGATACGTGGGAATGAGACTCTCCATGAGATTCAACTCTATCAACTTGGTCGGTCGGGCATTACTGGCACCTTCACCCCTATCAGCACCGGCCAGATGACTAGTGGTAGCTCTCGTAGTATCTAGCATTACTAAAAAGGTGATTAGAGCACGAATTAGACTCAAAATCATGTAACTCAACTTTGTAGCATGATCTATGAAGTAATAGAACAACAACCATCCCTAAATGCCCGACAGTCTCTTATTTTTAAGTGTGGTGGACAACACACCCATAAACAAGACTCTATTAGACACGGCTCATAGACTTTCTAGGACTGACTTGCTATGATACCAAGTTTGTCACACCCCAAACTAGGGGGCGTAGGGGGTGTAGCCGGCACCGGTGCCACACCGACCCGAGTGTACCACTCGGATAACCGGGTCCCTTTATGAATACATTATCCAGCAGACAAGACTGTACCGGAACATAAAAAGAAAACAACACCATATGAGGGCTGACAAGGCCACACTCTATAAGATAAGGATGAAACTCATGCTGTGATGGTAATGCAAGGGGATCAACCTGACATATATATATATAATAAGGGCATACTGTGCCGCAACATAAGTCAACAACATATAGTCTAGCCGAAAAGGTCATACATCAACAACTTTACATACTAGAAAAGTCTATGAGCCTCTATGAGTACTTGTACTGTCATTTGGTCAGGACAGGTCCCCGACCTACCCACTATGTACATCTCTATGTAAAACATACTCAATATCTAACCAGAAAGCTCCAGGAAAGAGGAAGCTTACTCACTGATGGCTGAACTCAACAACTCCTATTGAGCTGGTCTAGCAGATCCCCTATCTAAACCTGCGGCATGAACACATAGCGCCCCTAACAAAAGGGAAGTCAGTATGAAAATGTACCGGTATGTAATTCATGAATAGCAATATAAAAATGGAAGTTGTAAAGAAATCTATAAAAGAAATATGATCTCTGATAACTTGCATGCCACGTAGAGCGAACAATGAAACTCTGAAACTAAAATGAACCCTTTATCGATAGGTCTTACTACATAATATGCCCTCAGTGTATAGCTCCAGTTATGTAATATGTCCTGCCCTCAGGTAATACTCTGAGGTATATGTATCGATGCACATATAAGTGTCTGCCCTCTGGTTATAGCCCGGGGTGTGTATAATGTACATGTACAACTATCCATTGTCTAAACCCAATATGTATATATATGTATATATTGTAATAATAGAACTTAAGGTCTCTTTGAAACTCAAAACTCTTCAACTCTATTATGAATTAACCTTTGATCAACTAAATGATTACTCTTTGAAGGACTCTTACTCGGAGATATATGATACTTGGATGAGCAACCAATAAGCTAGAAATACAAAATTAAAACAATAACAAGGGAACGATTCCCGATGAGGGATAAATGATATATTAATAGAACAAATCTTTCAACGTTTCTTTTTGAAAACGACAAATACTTTGGATTTCATGCTTTTGAAAGAAGGTGATAGCCTTACATACCTACGTCACTTAGTAAGTGACATCATGAAAAACCTCGGATGCTTTAAGAGTGATTATCTACACAATATAGAGGTTTTGTATTAAGATACGATAAACAAACTAAGAATCGATTCATTGCGGCAATTTGACGAACAATTAAGATGCATACTTCTCTAGTTTGATGGCTATCACTTATGTTATATCATCCTCTTCAACATAATACCAATAGCACCAACATCAACACAACACTAACAACAAGGAGATACACTCCATAATCTTCCAACACCATATCCTTCAACTTCAAGCTATAATCGTGTCAAAATTTGATCAATAACAATCCAAGGTCCATAAAAGCTCTTTCATGGAATTTTAACTCAACTATCACAAGTTTCAATTATCCATAATTTTCGACAAAGCTATAAGAAGCTTAATACTATCAATAACATACCTTAAATCAACCAAGAGAACTTTCACCATAACCTTATTTCCAAGCACCAAGAGAATCCTTATTCCATCTTGCTTCTAAGATGTTCCCCAAGCTTCTTAGTGAGGATCTAAGGATGATTTGCCTTCAATATGATATGAAATGGTTCCTTAATAACCTAAGAACCGTAAGGAGAAGCTTGAGACTATTTGTGAAGAGTTTGGATAAAAATTGAAATGAAATGAAAGATCCACCGTCCATGGCTTTAAATAGGGTCACCCACCGCCTCTTATATGTGGCTGGGTCTACTCACATACCACCATATGAGGCCGCAGAACCCAACGCACATGGTGGTAGTGGGGTGGGGAAGTTTGGGTTTTGATCTGCGGCCTGATCCATGAAGCAGATCAGCTTCCGTGGGGAAGAAAGCTTAGTGTATCGCCTAATTTTTGTCGAACTTGGTCGAGATGTACTTTCGTTAATCCAATTGACTTCCAACCTTCCCTATACCTCTGTAATACTCATACATGTCATACGGTACCCTCGGGAAGCTTCTCAGGTTGTCGAAGCTCAAGTCGACTAACTATACGTTTATTTTTTGCATGAAGAATTACGAGGTGTAACAATGACATATATTATGAGTTTAGCCTTCGGGTTGTGAGCGTGGTGCATAAGTCCGCTTAGGTTTGGTATGATTGCTAATTATTTGGGTTGGCAGCCAGGTTTGATAGCTTATTATTTATTTAACTTGTCATGCATTCATCACTCTACATCTCATTTGAATACTTGAAAAGAAATTGATAATACTGATTGTATTTATTATGTTGTTGCATGGTGTACTCATATCCATATCATTCATTCATATTATATTGGGCATTTAAACTATTGAGATACTGATGAAAGGGGCTTGAGAGGCCGATTATTGAATTTGGTACATGATACAAGAGTGATGACTGATGATGACACTACGTCACAGAGCTAGAATACGATGGGATCAGATAGGTATATGGACCTCGTGAGTCCCCCATGGGTCACGTGACACCTACGCAAAAAACGTGTCTATACCGGATATATATGACCGTTGCATACATACATATCATCTGCATTACATTCATTCATATTTTGATATGTACTTGATGATGTGTGTACTCGGTGTTGATTCTAGTAAATCGTATTATCTTATGGCATTTGATAGAAGAAATACTGATACTTGAGACCTATAATTTTTGTGAGGTGTAGTTGTGAGACTTGATGGGACTAGAGGCCCTGAATAGGGTTTAGGCTGATCTGGTAATACTGTTGGAAACTGTGATAAGACTTGTAAACCTTGATAGTACTCGTGTTTGTTGCAATATAGAGACTACTGGCAGGCTTGGATAATTGAATGGTCTTTATACTTAACTAACTAACTAGTAGAGAATATCGCGCCCATTTTTAACCGTCTAGGGCTTCGCGACGCAATAGCGTCGATTCCCTCTGGATTGGATAAAAATGCTTTGTTGAGGAGTCGCCACCTAATTATTCTACGGTGAATTAGGGCACCTGAATGTTAACTAAATGCTGCAAAATAACTCAGGTTTTATGGTCTGCAAAACTAATGAGATTCTAGGTAAGGGTTCTTTATTATCCTAAAGGGAATGAGTTAGGCATCCTTTAAGATCCGCTAACTTGTGGTTATCCAGTCAAACTCAGGTTAATTATTGTACTAAGAAAATACATGTTTAAAAATATAAAGTTAAAATGATGTTGCGAGTATTTAGTAAAAAGATGCATTTTGTACAAGTATGCATTTCTATAGTATTAAAGAAAAATATATGTAAAGTTTAAAAAGTATGCATTTGTGACAATCAATAGTAAGGAGAAAAGAAAATTATTTATAATGCCAAAGAAGTATTTTTTTGGAAATCATTTTGAGTTGCAAATTGAAAAAAAAGATAAACTTATTTGTACAATTAATAAAGTGAATAGAAGATGATCAAAGTTGTTTTGAAAAATTTGAATATGCATGACGAGCCTAAAAATAAATGAGCTAACGTGGGATTTCCAATTTTAGACTACCCTATTAATTAATTCTAAGTCTACCTATTCTAAGCATTTCAATAATTTAACAAGTACAATGAATAATATTACAATGCAGAATAAAATAAAACTAAATTAAAGAAAGTAAAAACAACAACAAAATAAGTAATCTCCGAGGGGTATTTTGTCTTCTTTAATGGAGTCCCTTGCAAGCTGTCAAGAACAAACGGTTAGAAAACAATTGAATATAAATAAACTTCGGATCGGTATCCAAAACATTAAATGTTTTGATTACAGAGGGCTCTGACTTAAATTTTGAAAAGATCATTCCTATCACGTCGTGGTTGCGAACACATGACTCGTTGGTCATTTTAGTTGCCTTCCTACCGAACATGTTGGTCTCTCGAATGAAAAAAAAGGATTTAAGTTTCATCCTTGCCCAGAAATTTTATTTCCGTCTTTCCAACTGTGGAGGCCTAAAAAATTGACGGATATTTTCATCGGCCAGTGTAGTATCATGTTCAAATCAGCAAAATATACCAAAACAGCAAACTGAAACCGAGAGGCAATTTCCGAAGGGGTGCGGCCTCAAATTCAATTTCATTGGCCTATGTGTAGTATCATGTTCAAATCAGCAAAATATACCAAAACTAGCAAACTGAAACCGAGAGGCAATTTTCGAAGGGGTGCGGCCTCAAATTCAATTTCATTGGCCCAAGTGTAGTGTCATGTTCAAATCAGCAAAATATACCAAAAACAACAAACTGAAACTGAGAGGCCATTTTCGAAGGGGTGTGACCTCAAATTCAATTTCATTGGCCTAAGTGCAGCATTCGTTCAAATCAGTAAAAAATTTCAGAAATAATGCAACTGTCCGAAGCAGTCATAAAGCAGCTGTTTTCAGCCGAGAAAACAACAGCAATTGGGTTCAAAAAATACTGCAGCAGTGGGCTTGAAAACACAGAAGCAGTGGGCTTGAAACACATTAGTGGGTTGTCCGAAACAGTCTTAAAGTAGTTGTTTTCAGCCAAGAAAACAACAACAATTTGGGCTAAAAAATACAACAGTGATAAGACATCAAATATGCTCAAAATGCAGCAGTAAAATATTTCCAAAATGAGGTGTAAATGGCCAAGATTGCAGTAGCTGTGCGCGGAAAACGCAGCAGCAGAATAATGGCTCAAAAGTGCAGTAATCAGCCCAAGTATTACAACAGAATCGGCGTCTCGAATCGGCAGCCAAAAGGAAACAAACCCATAACAAGAACTATTTAAATATGACATATATCCAGAATCTCAAGGTGTAACAGGATACCACAACTACTGGTAGCACAGCAAAGACATAAAGAGGAAGGTAAACTTAAAGACCTATCACTCTAAACCTCAACTTTGATAATCTTCTATTCACTTTATTAATTGTACAAATAAGTTTATCTTTTTTTTCAATTTGCAACTCAAAATGATTTCCAAAAAAATACTTCTTTGGCATTATAAATAATTTTCTTTTCTCCTTACTATTGATTGTCACAAATGCATACTTTTTAAACTTTACATGTATTTTTCTTTAATACTATAGAAATGCATACTTGTACAAAATGCATCTTTTTACTAAATACTCGCAACATCATTTTAACTTTATATTTTTAAACATGTATTTTCTTAGTACAATAATTAACCTGAGTTTGACTGGATAACCACAAGTTAGCGGATCTTAAAGGATATCTAACTCATTCCCTTTAGGATAATAAAGAACCCTTACCTAGAATCTCATTAGTTTTGCAGACCATAAAACCTGAGTTATTTTGCAGCATTTAGTTAACATTCAGGTGCCCTAATTCACCGTAGAATAATTAGGTGGCGACTCCTCAACAAATCATTTTTATCCAATCCAGAGGGAATCGACGCTATTGCGTCGTGAAGCCCTAGACGGTTAAAAATGGGCGCGATATTCTCTACTAGTTAGTTAGTTAAGTATAAAGACCATTCAATTATCCAAGCCTGCCAGTAGTCTCTATATTGAAACAAACACGAGTACTATCAAGGTTTACAAGTCTTATCACAGTTTCCAACAGTATTACCAGATCAGCCTAAACCCTATTCAGGGCCTCTAGTCCCATCAAGTCTCACAACTACACCTCACAACAGTTATAGGTCTCAAGTATCAGTATTTCTTCTATCAAATGCCATAAGATAATACAGTTTACTAGAATCAACACCGAGTACACACATCATCAAGTACATATCAAAATATGAATGAATGTAATGCAGATGATATGTATGTATGCAACGGTCATATATATCCGGTATAGACACGCTTTTGCAGTAGGTGTCACGTGACCCATGGGGGACTCATGAGGTCCATATACCTATCTGATCCCATCGTATTCTAGCTCTGTGACGTAGTGTCATCATCAGTCATCACTCTTGTATCATGTACCAAATTAAATAATCGGCCTCTCAAGCCCCTTTCATCAGTATCTCAATAGTTTAAATGCCCAATATAATATGAATGAATGATATGGATATGAGTACACCATGCAACAACATAATAAATACAATCAGTATTATCAATTTCTTTTCAAGTATTTAAATGAGATGTAGAGTGATGAATGCATGACAAGTTAAATAAATAATAAGATATCAAACCTGGCTGCCAACCCAAATAATTAGCAATCATACCAAACCTAAGCGGACTTATGCACCACTCTCACAACCCGGAGGCTAAACTCATAATATATGTTATTGTTACACCTCGTAATTCTTCATGCAAAAAATAAACGTATAGTTAGTCGACTTGAGCTTCGACAACCTGAGAAGCTTCCCGAGGGTACCGTATGACATGTATGAGTATTACAGAGGTATAGGGAAGGTTGGAAGTCAATTGGATTTACAAAAGTACATCTCGACCAAGTTCGACAAAAATTAGGCGATACACTAAGCTTTCTTCCCCACGGAAGCTGATCTGCTTCATGGATCAGGCCGCAGATCAAAACCCAAACTTCCCCACCCCACTACCACCATGTGCGTTGGGTTCTGTGGCCTCATATGGTGGTATGTGAGTAGACCCAGCCACATATAAGAGGCGGTGGGTGACCCTATTTAAAGCCATGGACGGTGGATCTTTCATTTCATTTCAATTTTTATCCAAACTCTTCACAAATAGTCTCAAGCTTCTCCTTACGGTTCTTAGGTTATTAAGGAACCATTTCATATCATATTGAAGGCAAATCATCCTTAGATCCTCACTAAGAAGCTTGGGGAACATCTTAGAAGCAAGATGGAATAAGGATTCTCTTGGTGCTTGGAAAGAAGGTTATGGTGAAAGTTCTCTTGGTTGATTTAAGGTATGTTATTGATAGTATTAAGCTTCTTATAGCTTTGTCGAAAATTATGGATAATTGAAACTTGTGATAGTTGAGTTAAAATTCCATGAAAGAACTTTTATGGACCTTGGATTGTTATTGATCAAATTTTGACACGATTATAGCTTGAAGTTGAAGGATATGGTGTTGGAAGATTATGGAGTGTATCTCCTTGTTGTTAGTGTTGTGTTGATGTTGGTGCTATTGGTATTCTGTTGAAGAGGATGATATAACATAAGTGATAGCCATCAAACTAGAGAAGTATGCATCTTAATTGTTTGTCAAATTGCCGCAATGAATCGATTCTTAGTTTGTTTATCGTATCTTAATACAAAACCTCTATATTGTGTAGATAATCACTCTTAAAGCATCTGAGGTTTTTCATGATGTCACTTACTAAGTGACGTAGGTATGTAAGGCTATCACCTTCTTTCAAAAGCATGAAATCCAAAGTATTTGTCGTTTTCAAAAAGAAACGTTGAAAGATTTGTTCTATTAATATATCATTTATCTCTCATCGGGAATCGTTCCCTTGTTATTGTTTTAATTTTGTATTTCTAGCTTATTGGTTGCTCATCCAAGTATCATATATCTCCGAGTAAGAGTCCTTCAAAGAGTAATCATTTAGTTGATCAAAGGTTAATTCATAATAGAGTTGAAGAGTTTTGAGTTTCAAAGAGACCTTAAGTTCTATTATTACAATATATACATATATATACATATTGGGATTAGACAATGGATAGTTGTACATGTACATTATACACACCCCGGGCTATAACCAGAGGGCAGACACTTATATGTGCATCGATACATATACCTCAGAGTATTACCTGAGGGCAGGACATATTACATAACTGGAGCTATACACTGAGGGCATATTATGTAGTAAGACCTATCGATAAAGGGTTCATTTTAGTTTCAGAGTTTCATTGTTCGCTCTACGTGGCATGCAAGTTATCAGAGATCATATTGCTTTTATAGATTTCTTTACAACTTCCATTTTTATATTGCTATTCATGAATTACATACCGGTACATTTTCATACTGACTTCCCTTTTGTTAGGGGCGCTATGTGTTCATGCCGCAGGTTTAGATAGGGGATCTGCTAGACCAGCTCAATAGGAGTTGTTGAGTTCAGCCATCAGTGAGTAAGCTTCCTCTTTCCTGGAGCTTTCTGGTTAGATATTGAGTATGTTTTACATAGAGATGTACATAGTGGGTAGGTCGGGGACCTGTCCTGACCAAATGATAGTACAAGTACTCATAGAGGCTCATAGACTTTTCTAGTATGTAAAGTTGTTGATGTATGACCTTTTCGGCTAGACTATATGTTGTTGACTTATGTTGCGGCATAGTATGCCCTTCTTATATATATATATGTCAGGTTGATCCCCTTGCATTACCATCACAGCTTGAGTTTCATCCTTATCTTATAGAGTGTGGCCTTATCAGCCCTCATATGTTGTTGTTTTCTTTTTATGTTCCGGTACAGTCTTGTCGGCTGGATAATGTATTCATAAAGGGACCTGGTTATCTGAGTGGTACACTCGGGTCAGTGTGGCACCGGGTGCCGGCTACACCCCCTACACCCCCTAGTTTGGGGTGTGACAAACTTGGTATCATAGCAAGTCAGTCCTAGAAAGTCTATGAGCCGTGTCTAATAGAGTCTTGTTTATGGGTGTGTTGTCCACCACACTTAAAAATAAGAGACTGTCGGGCATTTAGGGATGGTTGTTGTTCTATTACTTCATAGATCGTGCTACAAAGTTGAGTTACATGATTTTGAGTCTAATTCGTGCTCTAATCACCTTTTTAGTAATGCTAGATACTACGAGAGCTACCACTAGTCATCTGGCCGGTGCTGATAGGGGTGAAGGTGCCAGTAATGCCCGACCGACCAAGTTGATAGAGTTGAATCTCATGGAGAGTATCATTCCCACGTATCACCTGTTCCACCCCCACATGAGGAGATTAAAGGAGGTGCAGTGCCTCCAGCTCCTCAGGACAAAGTACATCCAGTTCCACAGAATTTGGTTCCTCCACCGGAGTCTTCTAAGCAAGGAGTGGCAAAGTTTCGTGCAGTTATTAGCACAGATAGTTTCTACCCAACAATGTCAGATAAGGGCTTCTATAGGAACTGGGTTTTTTATGGCATCGGGAATTCTAGGACTTACGAATTTCTCAAGTTGTATCCGTCAGTATTCACTAGGAGTGATCCAAATGCGGACCCTCGTGACTTATTTCAAGATGTGGCTATTCGATGTTATGAGGCCTGGGAATGGTGTCGAGGACCTGATGCACCTTCAGCTGTGTGCGAGGAGTTTTCAGAAGCCTTTCTTGATCATTACTTTCCATTAGACGTACGAGATGCCAAGGTGGAGCACTTCTTAAACCTCAAACATGAGGGAAAGAGTGTAAGAGAATATATTCTGCAGTTCAATTTGCTGGCTAGGTATGCTCTGAATATTATGGACACAATGAGGGCTCGAGTTCATCTATTTGAAACAGGTTTGGACCCGCATCTGATTGGAGAATGTATGGCAGCCTTGCTAAATAGGGATATGGATATTGGTAGAATACATGCATATGCTTAGAGTGTCGAGGACCGCAAATGGTAGCTTTAAGATGATAGAAGTGTTGAAAGGGAGTTGACCAAGCGGGCCAGGTCAGCTGGGTCATTCGGAGAGGCAGCAGGTACCTCCGGGCAGCAATTTCCCAAGCGTCTGTCTCGGTTTTCTAATAATGCTCAATCCCAGTTTTAGGAGCCGAGGTATGACAGGTATCTCAGTTAGGACCTGGACAGAGTTTGATAGCTTTTGGTGCTTAGAGGCAAGGAGAATTGGGACAGACGAGGCCTCCATTGCCGCCATATGGCTAGTGTGGTATGACACACACGAGACAGTATCGTCAGGGTTCTGATTTGTGTTATTGGTGCGGAAGTCCTGGCCACTCTATGTGTCAGTGTCAGAGCAAAGATAGAGGTAATGTAGCTCGATCGACAACCACATCTTCGTCAAGTGTACGCCCGTAGAGTGGTGGGCCACAGACCTAAACAGATTGAGGCAGAGGCAGAAGAGGAGCCTCTAGTTCAGGCAGTGTCTACAACCACATATATGCTTTATCGGGTCAAAAATATTTGGAGTCATCTCAGGATGTTGTTATAGTTATACTATTTGTCTTCACCTATGATGTTTATACATTAATAGACGTAGGTTCCAATTTGTCCTATGTCACGCCCTTCGTTGCTAGTAAACTTAGATTTGAACCCGAGTTATTGTCTAAGACTTATGAAGTAGCTACACCGGTCGGTGAGACGATTGTGACAATGCATGTTTATAAAAATTGTACTGTGATAGTTTGTAATCGTCCAAACTTGGATGATCTAGACAAGCTATCAATGGTGGAATTTGATGTTATTATGGATATGGATTGGTTGGCTTTCTTGTTATGCCAATGTTGATTCCCGAACAAAGCTTGTTAAATTCAATTTTCCAGGCGTAACGACCCTCGAATAGTTAGTTGACTTGAGCTTTGGCAACACGAGACTCTTCTCGAGGGTCACGTATGACCTATATGAGTATTATATAGGTATACAGAAGGTTGAAAGTCATATGGATTAAGGAAAGTACATCTTGGCAAAATTTGATGAAAACTAGGCGATACACCATGGTTTCCACCCCACGGAAGCCGATCCACTTCGCGGATCGGGCTGCAGATCAAAGCCCCAACTACCCCACCCCACTACCACCATATGTGTTAGGTTTTGCAGCTGCATATGGTGGTATGCGGTGCAAACCCAGCCGCATATAGTAGGCGGCGGGTGATCCCATTTAAAGCCATGGACAGTAGCTCTTTCATTTTATTTCAATTTCGACCGAAACTCTTCACAAACACTCTCAAGATTCTCCTTAGGTTTCTTAGGTTATTAAGGACCCATTTCATATCATATTGAAGGCAAATCATCCTTAGATTATCACTAAAAAGCTTGAGGAACATCTTAGAAGCAAGATGGAGTAAGGATTCTCTTGGTGCTTGGAAAGAAGATTATGGTGCAAGTTCTCTTGGCTGATTTAAGGTAAGTTATTGATGTTCTTTACAATCTTAAGCTTCTCATAGCTTTTTTGAGAATTATGGATAAAGTAAACTTGTAATAGTTGAGTGAAAACTCCATGAAAGAACTTTTATGGACCTTGGATTGTGTTATTGATCAAATCTGACATGATTATAGCTTGAAGTTGAAAGTTATGGTGTTGGAAGATTATGGAGTGTATCACCTTATTGTTATTGTAGTTGTTGTTGTTGTGTTGATGTTGGTGCTATTGGTATATTGAAGAGGATGATATAACATGAGTGATAGCCATCAAACTAGAGAAGTGTGCATCCTATGTGTTCGTCAAATTTTCCCAATGAATCGATTCTTAGTTTGTCGATCGTATCATAATACAAAACGTCTATATTATGTAGATAATCACTTCTAAAGAATCCGTTGGTTTGCGTGACGCAACTTACTAAGCGACACAGGTATGTACGACTATCCCCTTCTTTCAAAAGTATGAAATCCAAAGTGTTTATCATTTTCAAAAAGAAACGTTAAAAGTTTTGTTCTATTCGTATATCGTTTATTCCTCATCGGGAATCATTCCCTTGTTATCATTGTAATTCCGTATTTTAGCTTATTGGTTGCTCATCCAAGTATTATATATATCCATGAAAGAGACCTTCAAATAGTAATCATCGAGTCGATAAAAAGTTATTTTATAATAGAGTTGAAGAGATTTGAGTTCCAAAGATGGCTTAAGTTCTATTATTACTATATATAAATATATATATATATACATATTACTCACATCACCATTGCGATTAGCTGGTGAGCAGTTGTACATGTATATTATAAATACCCCGGGCTATAATCGGAGGGCAGGCTCTTATATGTTCATCCATACATATACCTCAGACTATTACTTGAGGGCAGTGACATATTAACCAGGTCGAGCTATACGCTGAGGGTAGATTGTATAGTAAGGCCTATCGACAAAGGTTTCATTTCAGTTTCAGAGTCACCCTACGTGGCACGCAGGTTATCAGAGTATCATATTGCTTTTATTCCTTCCTTTATAGCTTAAATTTTTATATTGCTATTCATGCTTTACATACCGGTACATTTATTTCGTAGTGATGTCCCTTTTGCTGGGGGCACTGTGAGTTCATGCCGCAGGTTCTGATAGGGGCTCTACTAGACCACCTTAATATGAGCTGTCAAGTTCAACCATCAGTGAGTAAGCTTTACCTTTCGCGGAGCTTCTTGGTCAGATATTGAGTATGTTTTGCATAAAGATGTACATAGTGGGTAGGTAAGGGCCATATCCCGACCGTATCATAGTACATGTACTCGTAGAGAGCCTCATAGACTTGTCTAGTATGTACAATTGTTGATGTATGGTCATCTTGGACTGACTATCTTTTGTTTACTTGTGTTGCGCCTCAGTCAGCCATGTTTATGTATATATGTTGGGTTGATCCCCTTGCGTTACCATTATAGGTTGAGTTTAATCCTTATCTTACAGAGTGTGCCATTGTTGGCCCTCCTATAGTGTTCTTATTCATATTATGTTCCAGTACAGTCTCATCGATCGGAAGTTTTATTTGTAAAGAGACCTAGTTAACTGAGTGGTACACTTAGTGCCAGTGTGGCACCGGGTGCCGGACATACCCTATAGTTTGGGGTGTGATAATCATGTATATCATTCTGAGTTCCTTAAGTTAACCTTTAAGTACAATGGTACCCGTACAAGTGCTCGTCACCTCACTAGTACGGAACGCCCAATTCCCCATTACTCCCATTAATTAACATATAACATATCAATACATAACGCTATATTACAGTCTAGTAAGTCTTAACTTGGTTGTTTCGAAGTTGAAGAATCAAACAACAACTTATCCTTTCCCTTAAGCCTCCTTATGAGCCCACTCTAATCAATTATATTAACTATATGAGATTGCAGGTCTAATGGTACCCATTTCTATAAGAAAAACTAGAATCCCCAAGTTAAACTATAAAGGTACCCCGGGCCCACATTAACAAAATATGAACTTTATTACCCAATTAATACAATAGCATACTAGGTAGTCATATCCTTAAGTTAATTTGATAACTAAACCTGATTAGATCCTCAATTTCATGAATTGGTAAAAAGCCCCAATTACAAACCCTAGAATAATCCTCAATTCCCAAAAGAGTTTCTATTATGAAGTGATCAGTTAAACATCATCCTCTAACATGGATTAACACTAGTTCACATTATTAACACTGAATTGTCTTTCTTATTCTAGTTATTTGGGGAAAGTTAAAGGGAAGCAATTTGAGACAACGTAAGGAATTGGATAGAAAGTTAAGATACCTCCCTTCCCCCATGTGTATGACTTTGTTTAAGCTCTAGATGTGTTGAGTTGTTACAAGTTGGTGGTTGGATGTTGCAGGTGAGTTACTGGACATGTCATGTAGTATGCTGGGGCTGATTTGATTGTATAAAGGGGCTATAGATGTAGTTGTTGACTATTATTGTTGTTGTTTTGAACTTGATGAAAGTAAAAGAAACACGGGAGATGTTGTCCGAGTTGTCATAAAATGAGCTTGTCGCTCATTAGCTAGTTTGTAAGTTGAGATTGATTTATGTAGTTGAGTTACTAACTATGTGGTATATAATATTGGGATTGTTTTGGTGTGTGCGGGTGCTGGAAGTATTAGCATGTTGTATATAAGTTAGTTTGATGATTTAAATATGCTTAGAAGATACAAGTTGTAAGTTAAATGACTAGATAATGTGGTTGAAGTGTTGATTTTCCTATACAGTGTATTGGGACTGGTTTGGTGGTAAAGTTGGGTTGTTTTTATTATATGAAGGGATTGGAGATGTTTATGTATCTGTTAATGTGTTTAGTTAGGAAGTTTCAAGGATTGGAAGGGAGCTAGGTGATGATATATGTTATAGAGGCTTGTATAGCTTAGTTTGTCATTCGTCAGTAGGTTCTTGTATTTATGGTTGTTAACAGTAGTGTTGTTTCCTTATTGTAGTTGATGGTAAAAGGAGGATGAGTTCTTCATTGGTATCCGAGGGTGGAAGTTAAAGGTACGTAAGGCTATTTTCTTGACTCGCCACTATGGCACAATATACGACATTGTTTCTTATGTAAACCATGAAATTTAGAGCGTCCAAGTGTAGTAGTTCCATGTTCCAAGTCTCATGAGTCTCTTAAGAAGAGCTATCTGTCTGTAATTAGTTAGTATTCAAGTGTTTACTCCTAAGAGTCGAGTTCCATGTTTCTATGATGGGATTAGAATTCCACTTAAGTATGATGATGTTCCTAGCACACAAAGTGAAATGAAAGAGATGTTATATGCTCACACATGGTCGTTACTCAAGCGTATTCATCTCATAAATTAAGTTACGAGCTGTCGCAAAGAGGATAGAATTTCCACTTAGATGGGACTACACTAGTAGCCTATAGAGTACGATTCCAAAATAGAACTCTAGAGGTGCTCTACGTATGCATTGAACAGTTTCATGTAAGCCCTATTTGGTGCCACCTCTATAATACGAGTATCATATATCTATTAGAAGTCTTTTACTCTTGTTAGAAAATGTATACGAGGCACATCGATTCCCTCGTGAGACACCCGATAGCATAATGACGGTTAGTAAGAGTTGTTCCACTCATATGTGTAATAGCTTCTTAGATGTCCTACCAAGGTATTTCCCCGAAGAGTTGAGTTTTATAAGCGTACTAGTATCCACGTGTTTCTAGCAGAGAGTACGTATGAACTTTAGTAGCACCCTCAAAATAACTTCCGTAGTGTGAAGACTATTAGATTATGAGGAAAAGAGAACCTTGCATGTTTGATAGTTGTTATGTGGTTTAGTGACCCGTTGTATAAGTGAAAAGGATTTACTTGTTGACGATTGCTAGTTGATAACGAGATGTGAACCATACTCGTTAATGATGGTAACATTTTATAAGCATAGTTAAAGAGGTTATAGAATGTCACCTAAGATGGGCGATGTGTAGGACGACTATAAGATGACTTTCAGTTAATAGTTGGGGAATTATGGATCTAAGTCTAAGGTATGGTATGTAGCAAGCTACATGCTTTATGTATGGGACTACAATACGTTGCTCTAGGTAGATGATATCTCACGGCTAACGTCTAAGTAAGTGTTATGGGGTGTAGAGTGTAAAGTAAGATGAATTACGTATTAGCTTCAAATGGGTTTAGATGGATTATAGGTCCTAGTGAAGATGAAATTGATGGGTTCTAGATTATCTTTAACGGATTATAGTTTGTTATTTAAGATGAGTCATATCGATAATATCCAAATTACTGTTATCGTATTGTAGTATCTTACTTGAGATGAATTAGGTGTTGGCTTTCAGAGTATCACTAGTGGACATCATAGATTGCTACGTAAGATGAATTATATGACAACTAAGTTAACATAAACGCTATAGCCTTCTTGAAGTTAAGACCTTATGTTAGAATACAAGTTTTGGAAGCACCAATAAGGAATATAGTAAAGTGAGTGTGTATGTCCATCTCGCATTTAGCGAGATAAAGTCCTATTAGACCCTTCCTAGTTGAGTTCCTAGGAGTAAAGTATCGCGACTCTATTGTTCATGCTCGTGTGTTCCTTTCACGTGATGTCAATGTATAGTAACAAGTCATTATATGGTTAAGAGTTTAGATGATCGTTAAGGAGTTATAGAACGTAACGTAAGAAGAATTATGTCATAAGCATCCACATTACCATTGTTGGGAATAGAGCTTCTTTTAAGATAAATCACATTGATGTAGATGATCATAGTCTATCCAAGGTAGAATGGTCCACAAGACTAGATATTGGTTTTCGAAGGTGTCATAATAGGGTCGTAGAACAATAGGTATATTCCTATCGTATCCAAATGACATAAATTCTTGTCATTTGATTCCTTCCTTTAATGTGAGTTCCAAAGAATGAAGTATCACAGGTCTTTAACTTCTACAAAGTTGTTCCCCCTGTGTGATATTATTTGTGTCGTATCAAGTCCTCGACCGTAATCCAACTCTCATTGTTACGAATCTCAAATGTTTCCAAGGTTCGTAGGTAAAAGATAGCATCATAGAGCAGTAAGTATGTTAAGGCTATTCTTCCTTCTTTTGGCATGATCATAATGAAACGAACGTAAATGAATAATATTCATAACGGTTCCACTCTTAGATATGTTAGAGGCTGATGTTCTTGACTTCTATATAATCACCTAAAGGGGAAATCTCGTAATTGCGAGCCAAAGCTCTGCAGAGGTGGACACGCAAAAGCGGACAAGGGGTAGCTGGTGCAAACACCAGAAAAGAGCAACTGCCAAAGATTACCAAAGTCCCCGTCAAACACTCGAAACACTCCCGAGACCTCCCGGATACAAACCAAACATGCATTCTCATCATAAAACACATTTCACACCTGGTCGCGCACTCAGAATTCTTAGAAAATGGCTCTAAGGCTCGAATTTGACCAAAGTAAACCCTTAACTTCTAGTTTTACAATTTCATAACCAAACTCCCAGAAACACACCTGGCTACCTTAGAAACCGAACCAAAGGCTCAACTAAGTCATAATTGTCATCCCGGAGCTAATGGAACTGATGAATATAAAAAAGCACATTTATGTAAAAGTCAACTATGAGTCAAACTCCTCTATTCTCTTAACTTAGCATTCAAAGATACCCAAAAGGTCCAAAACCTTTCCTTTCACCTTGGAAATCGAGCCGCCCATCTCGACAAATCACAAACAAGCAAATAAAGAATCAGGAAGGGTAATTTAAAGATTTCTAAGAAAAATAAGAAAAATGACTTTTAGAGTCATTACAGCATCTAAGCCATGTTCGAAAGTAATCAACAACCATCTTTCACCGACAAGCTCGTGGTGGTAGTCTATTGTAACACCCCATACTTCTCATCATGTATACAACTAAGTTGAAATCGACAAAGTTACTTGAATGTGGAAGAATGAGGTTATAGTGTCCAAGTGTATGTATTATGTTAAGCTTAGTTAAAGTAAATGAAATTCATAAACGAATAAGATGTCGGACAAAGGTAGACGACCTACTAGTTTCACCTTTGTGTTTCACCTACTTTCTTAGACGTCCTACGTGTTTGATCTACTATTTATCTGTCCTACTTACTCGAGCTACTTGCTTACACGTCCTATTTGCTTAAATGTTCTACTTGTTTCACATCCTATTTATTAAATGGGGATGACACACATGTTTATATCTAATTAGTAACCTTCTAGCCTAAGTAAGTGACAAGTAGGTGAGCCACCTACTTGAAATGAGAGGCCCAAATTAAAGGGGCTAGTGTGGCCAAATGTGATCCATAAAGGGAAGCCCATTAAGGGGCAAGGGAGTTCTACCAAAGCTCCTTTTAAGTCCAAAATCTGGTCATTTTATACATATCCTTATCACCAAAACAGATTCACAACTCTCTCTTTCTCCCAACCCAAAACAGCCACCCTTCTTTCTCTTAGGGTTCTTAGTGGCCAAACTTCAAGTTTTATTCCTCTCCCATGTTGTGGAAGTGTTTTCATGTGTTTTCTCTTCTCTACTAAACTCTTAATATGTTTCCAAACCAAACAGCACAAGGCAGTCCCTCTCCCCCAAGGTTAAGTTATTTGGGAGAAATTTAAAGGGCAACAAGTAAAGAAAAATCAAGAAATTGGACAACAGGGTAAGTCCCTCATTCTACTTCATATGTATGAGTTACTTTAATATTTATATGTGTTTTAGTTGCTACAAGTTCATGGGTTGATGGCTGAAGTTATAAATGAGCTGGTGGACTTGTTATGTAGTTTTGGGGTTGTTCTTGTGGTTCTCTTAGGTGCTGTACATATGGTGGTTGGATGGTTTTGTTGTTGTTGTGAATTGAGCCAGTGGGATGTGGAAGAAATAGGGGAGATGCTGCCCATTTTATTGTATGATGAACTTGCCCTTGATGGTTGAATGATATAGTTACTAGTAGTGTTGTATAACATGTTGGAACTGATTTCGTGGTATGTGGGGCAGTTCCTATCATGTTATGTTGCTGGAGATTCATATAATTATAGTTATATATCATTGATGGTGTTACAAGAATTAGAAAGGAGATAGGCTTGGATAATCCCGTAGAAACGCTTGTAAAATGAGCTTGTCGCTCATTAGCTAGTTTATATGTTGAGATTGATTAATGTAGTTCAGTTACTAGCTGTGTGGTATAGCATATTGGGATTGTTTTGGTGTGTTCATGTGCTGGAAGTATTAGCATGTTGTATATAAGTTAGTTTGATGATTTAAATATGTTTAGAAGATACAAGTTGTAAGTTGAATGACTAGATAATGTAGTTGAAGTGTTGATTGTCCTATATAGTGTGTTGGGACTGGTTTGGTGGTAAAGTTGGGTTGTTTTATTATATGAAGGGATTGGAGATGTTTATGTATGTGTTAATGTGTTTATTTAGGAAGTTTCAATGATTGGAAGGGAGCTAGGTGATGATATATGTTATAGAGGCTTGTATAGCTTAGTTTGTCATTCGTCGGTTAGTTCTTGTATTTCTGGTTGTTAACAATAGTGTTGTTTCCTTATTGTAGTTGATGGTAAAAGAAGGATGAGTTATTCATTGGTATCCGAGGGCGAAAGTTAAAGGTACGTAAGGCTATTTTCTTGACTCGCCACTATGGCACAATAGACGACATTGCTTCTTATGTAAACCATGAAATTTAGAGCGTCCAGGTGTAGTAGTTCCATGTTGTAAGTGTCATGAATCTCTTAAGTAAAGCTATGTGTCTGTAATAAGTTGTTATTCAAGCGTTTACTCCCAAGACTCGAGTTCCCAGTTGCTATGGTGGGATTGGAATTCCCCTCAAGTATGATGACGTTTCTAACATACAAAATGAAATAAAAGAGATGTTATGGGCTCACACCTGGTCATTACTCAACCATACATCTCATAAATTAAGTTACGAGTTATTGCGAAGAGGATAGAGTTTTCCTCTTAGGTGGGACCACACTTATAGCCTATACAGTATAATTCCAAAACAGAATTCTAGAGGTGTTTTACGTATGCATTTAACAGTTTTATGTACTCCCTATTTGGTGATGCCTCCATAATACGAGTATCATATATCTATTAGAATTCTTGTAGTCTTCTTAGAAAGTATATACGAGGCATAGTGGTTCCCTCGTGAGACCCCCGATAGCATAGCGACGATTAGTAAGAGTTGCTCCACTCATATGTTTAATAGCTTCACAGATGTCCTAATTGGTATTTCCCCAACGAGTTGAGTCTCATAAGTGTATTAGCAGCCACGTTTTCCTATGAGAGAGTAAGTATGAACCATAGTGGAACCCTCAAAAGAACTCCCGTAGTGTGATGACTAGTTGATGAGCCTTGCATGTTGATAGTGTTGTCTGTTCTAGTGACCAGCAGCAACCAGTGAAAAGGATTTACTAGTTCATGACTACTAGTTTATAATGAGATGGGAATCTTACTTGTTAACGAAGGTGATAGCCTATAGTATAAACGAAGAAGTTACAGTAGGTTGTCTAGGATAACTATGTTTAGAATGACTATAAGACAACTCTCAGATAATAGTTGGAAGATCATAGATCTAAGGTTAAGGTATGATAGGTACAGGACTACAACAGGTTGCCTAATGTAGACGATATCTCATGGCTAATGTCTAAGTAAATGTTGTGGGGGTGTAGAGCATAAGGTAAGATGAATCACGTAATTAGTTTCAGATGTTTGTCGATGGTTTATAGGTCCTAATGAAGATGAATTATGTGGATGGGTTCTGGATTATTGTTAATGGATTATAGTTCATTAATTAAGATGAATGATATCAACAATATCCAAATTACCATTATAGAATTGTAGTATCTTACTTAAGATGAATTAGGTGTTGGCTTCTAGAGGATCACTAATGGATGATAAATTAATGCGTAAGACGAATTATATGACAGCTAAGTTAATATAAACGTTATAGCATTCTTGAGGATAAGACATTCTAGGGAGTTAGAATACAAGTTTTGGAAGCACCAATAAGGATTATAGTAAAGTGAGTGCATATGTCCATCTCGCATTTAGCGAGATAAAGTGCTATTAGACCCTTCCTATTTGAGTTCCGAGGAGTAAAGTATCGCGACTCTATTGTTCATGCTCATGTGTTCCTTTCACATGATGTTAATGTATAGTAACAAGTCATTATATGGTTAAGAGTTTAGATGATCATTAAGGAGTTATAGAAGGTAACGTAAGAAGAATTATATCATAAGAATCCACATTACCATTGTTGGGGCATAGAGCTTCTTTTAAGATAAACCACATTGACGTAGATGATCATAGTCTATCCAACGTAGAATGGTCCACAAGACTAGATAATGGTTTCCGAAGGTGTCATAATAGGGTCGTAGAATAGTAGGTATATTCCTATCGTATCCAGCGACATAAAGTCTTATCATTTGACTCCTTCCTTTAATGTGAGTTCCAAAGAATGAAGTATCGCAAGTCTTCTACTTCTATAAAGTTGTTCCCCCTATGTGATATTATTTATGTCGTATCAAGTCCTCAACAGTGATCCAACTCTCATGGTTACGAATCTCAAATGTTTCCAAGGTTCGTAGGTAAAAGAAAGCATCATAGAGTAGTTAGTATGTTAAGGCTACTCTTCCTTTTTTTGGCATGATCAGAATGAAACGAACATAAACGAACAATATCCATAATTGCTCCAGTCTTAGATATGTTAGTGGTTGATGTTCTTAACTTCTATATAATGATAGTGATCTTATCTTATGGCTTGTTAATTCTTCAAAGTAAGTTATGTTGATGATGTTAGTTCCATAATGTTAATCAGAGGATCATCGACCTTACATCACTGTGATAGACTCAGAGTGTCTAAGTATCATTCAAGTATTATATACATGTATACACCATGACCTCACATGCGTTAAATACACTATGTTATATGATATGTATATGGGGTATGGGAAAGGTTATGGCATTATATATGAACCACCACCTGATCAGCTGGTATATGATGATGATTATGCCTACAGAGGCCGATATGATATGATGGGATGCCCACAGAGGCTTGATGGCATTATACACACACACACACACACACACATATATATATATATATATCTGTATGACCAGGCATTATGTACGCACATGTACGATACTTAGGCATATTATGGCCCTTAGTGGCAATTCAGAGTTTCAGGTTGATTCTTCCCTATTTCTCCTTACAGTTGATGTTCTTTCATATGATTATTTCTGTATGCCTTACGTATTCGGTATAATATTTATGTACTGACGTCCCTTTTGCCAGGGGCACTGCATTTTTTATATTTCACATTGCAGGTCCAATCGTGCAGGTTGGCAGACTGGTTTGCTTGACGGTGGAGATCATCAGTTGAAGAGTTGTAAGCTCCAATTTCACATGGAGCCAAGTCAGGTCTAGTAATTACATTGATGTTAGAGATTATGGGTAGCTTTGGGCCCTGTCCTAGCACTTGTATTAGGCGTTCAATAATAGGTACTCATAGAGGCTTCATATATAGAGTTAGTGGGTTATTTTATATTCAATTGCATACCATGGGCCAGTGTCCACGTTCATGTACAAAAGAATTTTTGTTCACAGAATTCATTTGTGTTACAAGTGTGTCATTTACCCTATTACAAGATCACAGTAGATGCATGTAAAGCATGGTCCATCCAAATCATGTTTTGGGGTGTGACATCTACGGTGTGCAAAAGGGGTAATTTTTCATAAAGCCTCTTGTGTTGAGCTGGAGGCTTGGTTTCTTGAGATTAAGGTGTGCAAAAGGGTTGATTTTGAGTTCTTGAGGCAAGCTTCAGCTTCTTCTCCATGTATATAAGTTCATATGAGTTTTGGAGTGTCGTTTGTTAAGAGCTTGTAAAGCTATAGTCAGAACTCGTAGAGTTGTGTTATGTTGTTGTTGTGCATTACGTATAAGAATATGGATATGGTGTTGAGTTGATGGATATTGTTGTAGATGTTGTGAGTAGAGAAGAAGGGTAAGGAATAAGCTCGATGGGTTGCTTGAATGTTGATGCACCATAGATGAAAAACATAACACCTTATGCACTCTAGGTGTTTGATAAAAGGTCTCAATGATCTAATTCTAAGTATTGAAGTTATGGAATTGAGAATGAAGAAAGTAATAGAAGAAAGATGAAGGTGTTATTAGAAAGTTGAGCTCGTAGCTCGTTATAGCTATTATAAGCTTTCCATTAACATGATGATAGTCCTATTAACATTCTTGTGGATTGAAGTGCTATGGATTATACGTGTGTCGATGAGTGAATCGACAAAAATGTATGTAATGGATATCCCTACTTTCTATAGAATGATTATGTACCTAAAATGGTACTCAATAGAAGAATATTAAATAAGTATTCAAAAATGAGCTTGTGCCTCTTATTCAGACATTCTTGAGATGCTATTATTTGTCCCTTATTGGGAGTACTTTCTGCCCTAGAGCTTATTCTCCTCATTAGTTAAGTATATATAGATCATAGGACCTATTCCTTGGTTGACGACAATTGTTTACTGCTTTGTGATATGTTTAATTGTTTGACACCTTGTTGCTTATTCCACAAAGCCTATAGAAGGCCTGGTACATCATATGCTTGTTCCATAGAGCCTTGTTATGTCCTGGTACATTATATTTATCCCATAGAGCATCGCTATGGCCTGGTACATTGCGTATACCACAATTCCCCTAGTGGCCTAGTATGATTATGATATTCCCATAGAGCCTTGTGAAGGAATGGTACGCTATACTTCCCACAGAGCCTCATTAAGGCTTGGTACGTTATACTTTCCCACAGAGCCTTGTTAAGGCCTGGTACGTTATACTTATCCACAGAGCCCCAATAGGGCCTAGTACGATGTTGATATTAGTATATATGCTAGCAAGAAACATGTAGGTACATCCTTATATTTCCCTTCTATATCTCTGACATGTTTTTCTATTATGCTTTCTATTTTAGTTTAGCTTTCAGTTATTCAGTTGCCTTACATATTTAGTACATTTATTCATATTGACGTCCCTTTATCGGGAACTCTGCATTTCATGCGTGCAGGTCTTGAGAGAAAGATAGACATGACTTTTAGGTCTAGATAATTGATATGTATACATAGATGATGGGTAGAACGGGGCCCTGTTCTGACCACACTACAATTGTATTCTCTTTAAAAGATTGTATACATGTCCTGTGTGTATAATACGTCAGCATGGTGGCCTTGTCGGCCCTCGTATATATATATATATATATGTATGTTTTGGGTTTACTGTTGTAGACATCTATGGTGGCTTGTTGGCCTAAAATATTATGATTAGTGTACATATTTCTTGCAAAACTTTAGAGCTCACGAGTTACAGATGGTACGCTCGGGGTCAAGGCACCGGGTGCCAACCATGCCTCCCAGGTTTAGGGTGTGACACCATGTCTAATAACTATTTTCTCTCTAGTGATAATGCCTTATTTGATGATGATGAGTTCATTTCTAGTGATTTGCATAGTTGTTTGGAATGTGGTGATGTTGATGTAGCTTTTTTTAGTGGCTATGAAATCTATGACAACCCACTTTAGGATATTGATAAACTTTCCCTTGAGGGAAGTTTTGTGTTGAGGAATTGTCTTTCACTTGTATAGGTAGATCATCTTGATAATGTTATAGACATGCCAAGAGAGAATGCATCTCTAATTGAGGGGAGGATTGACTTGCTTGACTACTTGCGGAATTGTTACACCCAGTATTTTAGCATTAGTATCCATCGTGAGTAAGTTAAGGTGAAGCTGAAAGGTTGATGACATTAAAAAGTATAATGATGATTTTAAATGAGTGTTAAGTAAATATCGTAAGAGTTCGAGGTTAAGAGAATCAAAGAAAATAAGTTCATTGAAATTGTAATAACCCGCACTTTTGGGGTAATACTAGGAGTGCTTAACATAATAATAAGGTCGTGTATAAGGTATTTGAATCGTATAATAGTTGTATGTTAAGTGTTGAAGTCGATCAAGTTGCAAAACAAAAGTTGGCAAAGTGTATTGAAATTTGGGTCAGATCTCACTAAGCTTTTTTTCTATTATAATTGGAGTTATGGGGTTATACACCCAACAACTTTAAGGTATAAAAGTCTAGTTTTCAATGAATTAATCAGTTCATCGATACAACGCCGGAATAGAGAGATATTCACATTTTTACAAGACTGCACATGCAAGATTTCTATTATATGATAGCTCTTATTCATTTCATTAATCAAGATTTCTATCTCCTATACACCCCTAAACCCTCTCCAAAGGCTTAAATATGATCCTAGAGTGAAATCAAAGATAAACAACGCAAATCAAACATTGAGAATCATGTGGTGCTCATTAGATTGCTCATCCTCTTCTTGTGGTTGATTTGAGGAATCCTTCAAGGTGAATAAATCTCAGTTTTGGGGTTGTTCATGATGTTTAAGGTAAGATTCACCCTCTTCTAATTTATTTCATCTTATACAAGCCGTAACTAGATTGTTTGTTGAGAACTTGCAAAATATAAGTCGGAAATCATTTTTGAGTTGTAGTATATTGGAATGTTTTGAAAATTTTTCCAAGTGAAAGTAAGCTATAATCTGAGTTGTTTTGGTGGTATTTAAGGTAAGAAATCCTTTTCCCTTGATGTATATGAGCTGATTCTAGTTATAGTTGTGTTAACTCCATGGAAAAATGTGGGATAGCAACAAAAAGTTATAAACTAGTGTTGAATGTTGTTGTAGTGGGTTATTGGGACAGTTTTTGTGTTGTTGAAGGAATAAACGTGTGATTGCTAGTTCTTGATGATGTTTTTTGTGTTTTGGTGATGTGATGAACTTGGGGATATATAAGATAAATAGGGGATATGCTGCCTGTTTCATTATAGAATAAGGTTGTCATTCGAAATACGATACGATTGTTATATCACTTGTAATGTGACGATAGCATCATTTCATTGTTGTAGATTCAAGTGCGGCACCTTATGCTTATTGTGGTGATTGTATAGAGGGTCGCAAGTTATGTTAAGGCTACCCTTTCTTTATTTTGGCATGACCCATATGTAAATGAAACTTGAACGAATGTCCATCCAAAATGACTCTACTCATGATTAGCTAGAAATGCTTATGTCCTTCACTCTATTGAAAAGGCTTATTGATTCATATTAAGTCTTGTCTTGTTGACTCATATTAAAATATATATTTATATTTTAGCTTCATAACGATATTCGAAGGTGTAACGACCTTACATCACTCTGACGTGTTCAGAATATATTACATGTCTCTCATGCATGTATAAATACATATGTATATGATATGACTTCATACCCCGAGCTATAATCAGCGGATACGACACCTAGTGTGCGCTATATATATATGTATTTCCACCATTGATTAGTTGGTTATTATGATGATGATGATGGTTATCCCTAAAAAATGACTTATATATATACATTGAGGATCATGACGCCCACAGAGGCCTATGGCATTATATACGCACATGATTTATGAGGCATTATATACGCATATATAATGTATGTTGCATATCATGTCCCACAATGGCAAGTCTCGAGTTACTGGTTGATCCTTCTTGAGTCTTTTAGATTGATGTCTTAATTATGCTCCCACATGCCTTTCATATTCAGTACAGTATTCATACTAACAAACCTTTTATTAGGGGACGCTGCATGTCATGCCCGCATGTTCAAGTAGATTATAGGACGAGCCTTCTCAGTAGGTTACTAGCTTAGTAGAATGTGTTGGTCCACTCCACTTGTTTCCGAGTTGTCGTTCAGAGTTGGTATGCTTATGTACATATGTATTATGGGTATGGCAGAGCCCTGTCCCGATCTTATGATGTTTATATACTCTTAGAGGCTTGCAGACAATTGTCCTGTGTATAGTATAGTTATGGCGTAGATTGTCTTTCATGGCGGCCTTGTCGGCCCATATATATGTATATATATCCTTTTGAGTTGACTATCATGAATGAGTTTATATTCCCTTTATGGATGTATGTTGATGTGGCCTTATTGTCCTACGATGAGTCTAATGATAAACGAGAAAGAATAATATATGTTGGTGCTCGATTGAGTAAGGCACGTAGAGCCGATCGCGACTCTCTGATTTGGGTTGTGACAAACTTGGTATCAGAGCAGGTCTGTCCTAGAGAGTCTGCAAGTCATGTATAGTAGAGTCTTGTTTATGAGTGTGTTGTGAACCACACTTATAATCAGAAGGCTATGGGGCATTTAGGATGGTTACCTTTCCTTCTTATTCAAGATCATACGATAGCGCTGAGTCATAAGAAATGGAACTCTTAACCCTTGACCTTTGTCTTGTTTTATATTCGGATATGTATTCCACTGGAAGTTCTACAACTATCTAGAGGGCTAAGGCAGTGACAAGAGAAGGTGTGAGTTACTCCATTGAGGAGGACCCATCCGAGATTTAAAGTGGGTCATTTTTCAGGGTGCTCCGACCCTATTGGCACTAGAGGGGCTGAGGGAAGCTCCTTATTTCTCTGAAACAAGAGATTAAAGTCATCTTCCTCCTTTTCAGGACCACCAGTTCCACCACCAGCCTCAACTAGCTAGGACATGAAAACAACGGTGCATATATTGACATAGTTGGTTGCCTCCCAAACTCAGCGCCATGTTAGAGCACCTGATGGTGTTAGAAACTTTGAGGGATCTGGGAGAGTAGTACTAGCAGTCCGTTAATCAAGATTTACTGATATTTACAGAACATGATCTAGATAAGGGTAGTAGATAGTCCAAGAGGTCCAGAGTAGTGGGTGACTATAGAGGATTACTGAGCGCCAATAGGGCGCAAATGTAAGTGGAGTAAACAACACTATCTCCACCGGTTGTACCTGATCAAGGCTCTCCGATAGGGCCATTGCAGGCTTTGCAAGCGTTAGGACCACAAGGCTAGAGTAATACATGTTGGGTGAGACCATCTTGCAATCAGTGCGGTAGGGGACATACCAAACCATGTCGTATTAGTTCTGGGGGGCTATTTTTGTTATGGGTGTAAAACTTCATAAATTTGGGTTAGTTGTGAATGTGTTAAATGAGTATTAGTGTGACAATTTAACAATGTGAAGTACTATGCATATGACTTTGGGTGGAAATGGTTGTTTTGAAATCAAGACGAGTAGTGAGGTGCTTGAGATTCGATAGAATCAGCTATGTTTACAGCAGGTCTATCTTATAGACTGATATTGTGAAAATATGTTGAGAATTGGAGAAATATTCGATCATGCAAGTTGTATCCCTATGAAATACCTTTCCACTCATATATGGTGGAGCTCTAAAGGAGCTACGTGCTAGGAGTTATGGCCATTTAACTGAGATGTTGTCAGTAGCATCGAAAAATGTAAAAATTCATCTAAGTGTAAAATGGATAGGGGAGCTTGCCCGGCGAAGCCCAGAGTGAGACAAGACCTATCTATAGACATCGCCAAGCGAGACAGGGGGTCCAAAATGCCAATCCTATAAATATAACACTTAATCCAAAAAATCATTCACCAACTCGTCCAACCTCGTAGAAAACCCTCCCAAGTGCGTTTTTCTCTCCTCTCAACCACCCACAACAAGGTAAGTTTGTTCCTAATGATTCCTTAGTATTTATGACACTAAATCATGATCAATAGCATGCTTCCTCACCAAAAAACATAGGAATAACAAGTAATCATTCTCCAGCGATTTGAAGATAGGGTTTGAGTGTTGTTCGTCAGAGAAGCAAGATAATCCATTGGATTGGAGCATTTACATGTATGTGAGTCTAACTCTCTACGTGTGGAAACTTTATTAATCATCCCCATGCCTCATTCATCAAGATTACTACCAATTACTTTAGACTTTGAAGATTATTCCCTAGTTCATTAAAAGACTAGAATGTCTATTTTTAAGATCATAACATCATAGTTGTTCATAATTATCACTATGATTGTTGTGAACTCAGTCTGTATTCTTTATAGAGTCACGTTTGATATTCTATGAGTCTCAGACTATAAAAAAGTTGTACATAAAGACTACTCTAATATCCATGAATAGTTCATGAATCCATGTCCCAAATCAGTATAGAAGTAGTGAGTATTTTATATCAGAAATTTAGTATGAATTCATGTCCAGTATCTCATATTAGTATAATCCAGTTTACTATGAACATTTAATGCTTCAAAATTCATAATCAGTTTATGACTACATGTCTCAGTCTAATCAATTCAATACTCATTTAACTTACTCATTAAGTTCATTTTCACTATTATTTCTAATATTATTACGATTATTACAGAATTTAAAGTAATAACAAACAAGTATTATAAACACAAGTATTATAACCATTTTAATTTAAATCAATCTATAATCTCTTCCAGATTCTTAATATCATAATCATAGAAATCCTACTTATCAAAACCATAATCACAGAAATTAACTTATTGAATACACAATTAAAACATACTGGTAAAGAAACCATACCTTTTGCAGTAATTTTTGGATCACCGGAAATCTCAACTTCACCCTGGCAGCCTTCCCCTTTCTTGCTTCTCCGCGTTATGGGTACTACGGCCTAGGTGCTTAGGAGGTTTCTACAGTTTGCTTAATTTATTAAACATTTAGTCTAGAATTCACGCAACTATATGTTTAAATAATGCAAGTTCAACCATGAGGACCAAGACCCATCAATCGAGGACGAATGATCCCACAAAGGAGATAATGTAACACTCCGTAGATCCAGGTTAGGTGTGAATGTGTTGAATGAGTATTAGTGTGACAATTTAACCATGTGAAGTGCTATGGAGATGAGTTTGGGTGAAAATGGTTGTTTTGAAATCAAGATGAGCAGTGGGTGCTTGATATTCGATAGAATCGGCTAAGTTTATGGCATATCTATCTCATCTTGTTACTGTTCTCAGTTATGCATGCTACTACTCGATGACAAGAAGCCCTGCGGAGGGTAGATGAGGAAGCAGAAGATGGTGCCAGTCAAGCACCACCCGCTGACCCGGGGAGACATGAGCACCAAAATGAGGCTATATCTCGGGCCTCCAGGACTCTACCCCCCAGCCTCCCCCACCACCACCACCACCTCTAGAGGGGCAAAGGGGAGCTGATGCACCTCCAGTTCCTCCTTCGATTTCCCCTGATCAGGATCTAGATATGAGGAGTGTGGTGCAACTATTGACTCGACTTGGGTGGCCTCTCAGGCCCAGCTTGGAATTTCAGGGCTGTAAGTGCGAGAGTTTGGAATTTCATTAACTTGGACCATTCGGTATATACAGGGACAGATCCCAATATGGACGCACATAATTTTATAGATAGGATGCAGTGAATCTTACGAGTTATGCATGCGATGGATGTTGACACAGTGGAAATGGCTTCCTACATATTACGGGATATGGCCACAACTTGGTTTGAGACCTGGGAATAGACTCGGAGACCCCAATCCCCACCTTTACACTTGAGGGAGTTCTCTTAAGCATTTTTACAGAAGTATCTATCGGTCGAGCTTCGAGGAGCTAGGCGTGACAGGTTCTTACACTTAAAGTAGGGTAATATGAGCATTCGATAATATAACATGTAGTTCAATTCCTTGGATAGGTACACTCTCATGAGTATTGCTGACATGACCGACCGGGTACATTAGTTTGTTAATGGTTTGAGGCCACACTTGGTGAATGAGTGCACGACAGCTTCATTGAATCCGAATATGGATATTTCCCGCATCTAGGCCTAGGCACAAAACTATGAAAAACTGTAAGAGGCAACAACGGGTTGATCGAGAGTATGATAGGGGACAACACAAGAGGGCCCAGTCCGCAGGTGATAAAGGGAGGTTTCGAGGCGTATCTAGGCCTCAGTTTTCTAGGTGCCCATCTTATTCGACGACCAGTGCGCTACCGATGTTTCAGGGACAACGTCATTTGCCGACTGCTTATTCTGGTCAGGGTCAGATTTCACGGGCATCAGGCCTGCAATATAGAGGAGATTCAAGCGAATTCAGGACACTTTTATCCCGATGTGCTCAGTATGGCAGGGCTCATATAGGGAAATGCCGTCAAGAATCGTATGTATGTTATTATTGTGGTTACCCGGAGTATTTTGCTAGGGATTGCCCGATGAGAGGTAGAGGATATATGGCACAGCCAATAGGATCTGTAGCAGCTTATTCGTCATTAGTACATCCTACTAGGCAAGGTACATAGAATTCGGCTAGTAGGGGCAGAGGAATAGGAGCGACATCTAGTTTGAGCGGTCCTAGATATGCATCTATGTTTTTTCAGGTTGACATGACCTTGAGTCATCTCCATATGTGGTTACAGGTGTCACGCCCCAAACATGAGTTAGACGGACCATGCTCTACATGCATCTACTGTGATCTTGTAATAGGGTAAATGATACAACTTGTAAAACAAATGAATTCTGTGAACAAATGTTTTTTGTACATGAACGTGGCCACTGACCCATGGTATGCAATTGAATATAAAATAACCCACTAACTCTACCTATGAAGCATGTATGAGTACCTATTATTAAATGACTAATACAAGTGTTGGGACAGATCCCAAAGCTATCCATAATCTCTAATATCAATGCAATTACTAGACCTAATTCGGCTCCAGGGGAAATTGGATCTTGCAACTCTTCCGTTGATCATCTGAACTATCTAGCAAACCAATCTGCCAACATGTACAATTGGACCTGCAATGTGAAATATAACAAATGCAGTGCCCCCGACAAAAAAGGATGTCAGTACAGAAAGACAGTACTGGATACTAAGGCAGACTAAAATAATCATCTAAAAGAGCATCAAGTGTAAGGAGAGACAGGGAAGAATAAACCTGAAACTATGAATTACCACTAAGGGCCATGATATGCATATGCATATTGTATGTAACTCCGTTGTACATATATATGCGTATATAATGTCATCAAACCTCTGTGGGCATCCCATCATATCATATCGACCTTTGTGGGCATAATAATCATCATATACCAGCTGATTAGGTGGTGGTGTGTATATAACGCCATAACCTTTCCCATACCATATATACATATCATATAGCATAGAGAATATAACTCCTATGAGGTCATGGTATATATATGTATATAATGCATGAATGATACTAAGACACTAAGAGTCTATCGGAGTGACGTAAGGTCGTTGCCCTCTCCATTAGCATTACAGAACTAACATCATCAACATAACTTACTTTCAATAATCAACAAGCCATAAGATAAGATCACTATCATTATATAAAAGTCAAGAACATTAGCCTCTAACATATCTAAGAGTGGAGCCATTATGGATATTGCTCGTTTTATGTTTGTTTCATTTTGATCATGACAAAAGAAGGAAGAGTAGCCTTAATAAACTTATTGCTCTATGTTGCTTTATTTTACCTATGAACCTTGGAAACATATGAGACTCGTAACAAAGAGAGTTGGATCATTTTCGAGGACTTGATATGACACAAATAATATGTTGCAGGATATGATAAGAATTTATCTAATGATAAGAAGGAAGGAATCAAATGATAAGAATTTATGTTGTGGGATACGATAGAAATATACCTACTATTTTACGACCTTATTATGACACCTTCGAAAACCATTATCTAGTCTTGTGAACCATTCTACCTTAGATAGACTGATCATCTACGTCAATGTGGTTTGTCTTAAAAGAATCTCTATACCCTAACAATGGTAATCTGGATGCTTATGACATAATTCTTCTTACATTCCATTCTATAACCCCTTAACAATCATCTGAACTCTTAACCATATAATGACTTGTTACTATACAATTGACATCACTTGAAAGGAACACCAGAGCATGAACAAGAGAGTAGCGATACTTTACTCCTAGGAACTCAAATAGTAAGGGAACATCTGATAGGACTTTATCTCGCTAAATGCGAGATGAACATATGCACTCTTTTTACTATAATCCTTATTGGGTTTTCTCCAAGCCTGCAATCTAGCTCCCTATGTTGTCTTATCCTCAAGAAGGCTATATTGTTTATATCAACTTAGTTCACCTTATGTGACAATCTCTAAACCATTAACGATCACCTAAAAGTTATCATATAATTCATCTTAAGTAGTAATATATTATCCATTAGTGATACTCTGGAAGCCAACACTTAATCTTTCTTAAGTAATATACTACAATCCTCTAATGGTAATTTGGATATTACTGATATCATTCATCTTAATTAATGAACTATAATTCATTAATAATAATCTAGAAACCATCCACATAATTCTTCTTCATTAGGACCTATAATTCATCAATAAACATCTGAAACTACTTACGTGATTCATCTTACCTTAAGCTCTACACCCACGCAACATTTACTTAGACATTTTCCATGAGATATCATCTACATTAGGCAACATGGTGTAGTCCCGTACCTGTCATACCTTAACCTTAGATCTATGACCCTCAAACTATTATCTGAGAGTCGTCTTATAGTCATTCTAAACATAGTTACCCTAGACAACCTACTGTAACTTCTTCGTTTATACTTATAGGCTATCACCTTTGTTAACAAGTAAGGTTCCCATCTTATTGTAAATTAGTAGTCATGAACTAGTAAATCCTTTTCACTGGTTGCTACTGGTTACTAGAACAGACAACAACTATCAACATGCAAGGCTCCCCTTTTTGTCATCACACTATGGGAGATCATTTAAGGGTGCCACTATAGTTCATACTTACTATTTCATAGGAAAACGTGGCTATTAATACACTTATGAAAGTCAACTTGTTGGGGAAATACCAATTAGGACATCTATGAAGCTATTAAACATATGAGTGGAGCAACTCTTACTAACCGTCACTATGCTATCGGGAGTCTCACGAGGGAGCTGTTGTGGCTCGTATACACTTTCTACGAAGAGTACCGACTTCTAATAGATATATGATACTCGTATTACAGAGGCGGCACCAAACAACAAGTACATAAAACTGTTAAATGCATACGTAGAGCACCTCTAGAATTCTGTTTTGGAATCGTACTCGATAGGTTACTAGTGTGGTCACACCTAAGAGGGAAAATCTATCCTTTTCATAACAACTCGTAACTTAATTTAGGAGACGTACGCTTGAGTAACGACCAGGTGTAAGCACATAACATCTATGTTATTTCACTTTGTGTGCTAGAAACGTCATCATACTTAAGGGGAATTCCAATCCCGCCATAGCAACTAGGAACTCGAGTCTTGGGAGTAAACACTTAAATAACAACTAATTACAAACACATAGCTTTACTTAGTAGATTCATGACACTTGCATCATGGAACTTCTACACTTAGACACTCCAAATTTCATGATTTAGATAAAAAGCAAATGTCGTATATTGTATCGTAGTAACAAGTCAAGCAATTATCCTTACGTACCTTTAAGTAGATGTTCCAATCGAGATGGCAAGACCAGCCTCCTTCACAAGTCCAACTACAACCAGGAAAAAAAGACTAGCATCAACAAGAAGAACACACCAACTGGCTAATAAGCGGCAAACTTATTTTATAAATATTTCTACGGCAATTATCCAATCCTATCTCATTTCTAACCCTTGCAACACTCTTAATAACATGTGAGTACAAGTTCAACAATAATTCCAGCCCTTCAATACCACAAAAATAGTCCCACTTACCACACAATACAATTATAAGTTCCACTATATCCATCCAATCTTCAACTTACTAACTAGTAATAACCAAGTACTTCTAAAATATCAACTAGCTCATATACAACACTCTTATATTTCCAGCACTTAAATCATTATAGGAGCAGCTTCACAATACCGTATAGCACTCAACGCTTCATCAAGTGGCAAGCTCGTTCTATAACAAATCGGACAGCATATCCCTTGTGTCTTTTACATTCCTCAAGTTCAAAATAACAACATCAATAACTACAATAACAACTACATCTCCAACACCTTTATACAATCAATTCAGCCCCCAACATGCTATACAACATAACTATTAATTAAACTACATCAATCAATCTTTAATTTTACCAACTAACAACAACTAACTGTTTCTACAACATCAAACTAACTAATATATAACATGCAACATCTCCAACACCTCAACATGATAAGAACAGCCCCCACAATATCATAAAATTAGTCCCCACATGTTATACCCCACAACTAGTAACTCGACTTCAACATACAACCACCAGTTCATACTTTCATAGCCGCTAAACATATCTAGATGTCAAGTTAACCTATAAACATGAAAGAAAAGATGATTCTTATGTTAAACTTGATGCAAAAAGGCAACACCTTGACTGTAAACTCTACTACTCCTTCTACTTATTTATCTTGCAATATTCTCTCAATTACTTAAAGCCCTAGAGGATAGGAGATGATTTTATGGGTTGTTAATAAGAAAATTGAAGAACATTTAAGAACCCTAAAGGAGAAATAGGGCTGCTGACTTGCTTGTAAGAGGGAGAAGGGAAGACAATTACCTTGAGCTATGGAGAGGAGAATAATGATTTTCCTTTGCTTGAACTATGGGTTGTAGAGAAAGGAAGATGAAAGGAGCACCATGGTTGCTGGACCAAATCGTACCAAGAGAAAGAGAGAAGGAGAGGTTGCTATTTTTATCTTGGAGAGAGTGGATAAATGAGAAGATCTATAAGGGATTATGTACCTATACTAGCCCTTAAATGGGTTGGACAGATTGGGCTTGGACTTGCTTTCCCGGCCTTTCATTCTAAGTAGGTGATGCAAGTGCGTTTCTAGCAAGAAATCTTGTCCTCTCCTTTGTTAAGTAGCTGATCCACCTACTTGTCACTTACTTAGGCTAGAAGGTTACTAATTAGTTGTAAATACGTGTGTCATCCTCATTTAATAAGTAGGACGTTAAACAAGTATGAGGTGTAAGCAAATAGGACATGCAAGCAAGTAGGACGTGTGAGAAAGTAGATGAAGCACATAGGACGTTTAAGAAAGTAGGTGAAACTAGTAGGTCGTCTACATTTTTCCTACATCTTATTCGTTTATAAATTTCATTTACTTTAACTAGGCTTAACGTAATACATACACTTGGTCACTATAACCGCATTGTTCCATATTCAAGTAAGTTCGTCTACTTGAACTTAGTCGTAGACATGATGAGAAGTACGGAGTGTTACAACAGGTATATTATCCGACTCCTTTTTTGACGTATATGCTTTGATAGATCTGGGTTCCACCTTGTCTTCTATTACCCCCCCCCCCTTTGTTTCTAGTAAGTGTGGAAAAGAGCCAAATACATAAATTATTTGAAGTATCTACACTCGTGGGTGAATTTGTAATTGTTAGGCGGGTGTATAGGAATTGTGATATAAAGATCTATGATCTTCATACTATAGCAGACTTAAATAAGTTAGAAATAGTGAAATTTGTTGTTATTATTGGCATGGATTGGTTGGCTTCTTGCTATGCTAATGTTGATTGTTGGATGAAAGTCGTTCGCTTTAACTTTCCAGGTGAGCCCGTCATTGAATGGAAGGGCAGTGTTGCAGCACCCAAGGGTAGGTTTATTTCCTACCTTAAGGCTCAAAAGATGATCTTGAAAGGATATATCTACCACCTCATGCGAGTTCAGGATGTGGAGGCAAAGCCTCCAGCCCTTCAATCAGTTTCCATCGTTAGTGAATTTCCTGACGTATTCCCTGATGAACTTAATGATAGTCCTCCAAAAAGGGAAATCGATTTCAGTATTAATGTGCTTCCAAATACCTACCCTATATCTATTCCTCCATTCTGCACGACTCCTACCAAGCTAAAAGAATAAAAATCTCAACTAAAAGATCTTCTATATAAGGGATTTATTAGGCCTAGTACTTCCGCGTGGGGTGCACCAATATTATTCATTCGTAGAAGGACGGTTCATTAAGTATTTCTCAAAGATTGATCTCAAGTTCGGATATCACCAGCTACAGGTTAAGGAGAAAGATATTCCAAAGATCACTTTCCAGACTAGATATGGCTACTAGGAATTTCTTGTTATGTCTTTTAGTCTGACTAATGCGCCGGCAGCCTTTATGGATCTGATGAACAGGGTATTTAAGTCATTTCTGGATATATCTTCGTAATAGTATTTATTGATGACATTCTGGTATACTCTCGATCAAAAGCTGAGCATGTGGATCATTTCCAATCGATGTAACAGACACTCCAGGATCACGAGTTATATGCTATGTTTTCTAAATGTGAGTTCTGGTTGAACTCAGTGGCTTTTCTAGGTCCTGTAGTGTCGGACGAAGGCATCAAAGTGGATGGTCAGAAGATCGAGGCGGTAAATAATTGGCTGAGGCCCACAGCTCCTACGGAGGTGCATAGTTTCTTGGGCTTGGCAGTTTAATATTGAAGGTTCGTAGAGAATTTCTCTTTTATTGCTGCTTCATTGACAAAGTTGATGCATAAGGTAGCCAAGTTTCAATGGTCAGACGTTTGCGAAAAGTGTTTTCAGGAGTTGAAAAACATATTAACATTGGCACCTCTGTTAGAACTACCTGAGTGATCAAAGGGATATGTGGTGTACTGCGATACCTCCAGAGTAGGGTTGGGTTGTCTTCTAATGAAGCATGGTAAAGTCATTGCATATGCTTCGAGGCAATTAAGGAAACATGAGCAGAACTACCCGACTCACAATTTGGAATTGATGGCTATTATATTTTCTCTGAAGATATGGCGTCATTATATGTATGGAGTTTATGTTGATATATTTACAGACCATAAGAGCCTGCAGTATATATTCAAACAGAAAGAGTTGAACTTGAGGCAGCGAAGATGTCTTGAACTGCTAAAGGATTATGATATGGATACCATCCAGGCAAGGCAAACGTAGTAACTGACACGTTATGCCATAAGTCAATGGGCAGCTTACGACATGTGGAAGGTGACAAGCCAGAGATGACCAGGGATCTATACCTATTGGCCACACTAAATGTGTGATTGCTAGATGCATGGAATAGAGGTGTTGTAGTTCAATAGTAAAGGCACGACAATTGGATTATCCAGCTTTGGTAAGGATTAAAGAAGGTGTTCCCTTCAAAAGAAACGGTTGTTTGAGTTATCGGAAGATGGTGTTCTTAAATACAAGGGATGGTTGTATGTACCCGATATAGAGGGGCTTTGAGGGCAGATCATGGTAGAGATTCATTACTCTAGGTATTCTATTCATCTTGGTTCTACTAAGATGTATTATGACCTTAGAAGCTATATTGGTAGAACAATATGAAAAAAAATATTGCAAAATTTGTTGCTCAGTGCCCGAATTGCCAACAAGTTAAGATGGAACATCAGAAGCCTGGAGGATTATTGTAGAATATCGAAATCCCAACCTAGAAATGGGAGGCAATTAATATGGATTTCATTATAGGACTACCTAATTCTCGTCAGAAGTTTGAATCTACATGAGTTATCATGGATAGACTTACGAAGTCAACACATTTTCTATCAGTCCGAACCACTTACTCGGATGAGGATTATGCCAAGATTTATATTAAAGAGATAGTTCAACATCATGGAGTCCC
The DNA here is from genome assembly GCA_034509755.1 of Anisodus tanguticus. Lineage (NCBI taxonomy): Eukaryota > Viridiplantae > Streptophyta > Magnoliopsida > Solanales > Solanaceae > Anisodus > Anisodus tanguticus. The sequence goes on from CM067540.1 coordinate 25,151,726, forward strand.
GGTGTCTATTATACTTGACAGAGGTGCACAATTTACAACTAACTTTTGGAGGTCTTTTAAGAAGGGCTTGGGTACTCAGATTAGTCTTAGCACCACTTTTCATCCACATATCGATGGGCAAGCTGACCGCACTATTCATACACTCAAAGATATGTTGCGAGCTTGAGTTTTAGTTTTTAAGGGAAGCAGGGAAGACCATTTGCCACTTATTGAGTTCTCTATAACAACAACTACCATTCTAGTATTCAGATGGCGCCATATGAGGAGCTATACAAGCAATGCAGGTCTCCTATTGGTTGGTTCGACATTGGTGAGACAAAACTACTAGGACCTAATTTGGTACAAAGTATAGAAAATGTGAAGTTAATTAAGGAATGATTGTTGACAGCACGGAGTTGACAAAAGTCTTATTCAGATCACCGACGTCATGATTTAGAGTTTGCTTTGGGAGATTGGGTATTCCTAAAGGTATCGCCTATGAAGGGCGTGATGAGATTCGGTAAGAAGGGCAACCTTATCCCCAGATACATTAGGCCATATCAGATTATTCAGAGGATCGGCCAAGTGGCTTATAAGCTCATGTTACCCCCAGAATTAGAAACAGTTCACCCGATATTCCACGTATCAATGCTTCACAAATGCTTAGGTTATCCTTCTCGCATAACCCCCATTGAGGATGTTCAGGTCACGGGGGACTTGTTATACGAAGAGGTTCCATCGCTATCTTAGATCGCCAAATTCATAATTTATGAACCAAAGAAGTAGCTTCGATTAAGGTACTTTGGAGGAATAACAATGTAGAAGAAATGACTTGGGAGGCAGAAGAAGATATTAAGTCCCAATATCCTTATTTGTTTCAGACCCCAGGTTTATATCGATACTCGTGCGATATGATTCTCTCATTCCTATTCTATCTATCGATCTTAAATCATATATTTTTTTTAGGTGTTGATGTTGACATAAATATGGTAGGTGCAGCTTAGAGTTTGGCAAATGATAGTTAAGGTGAGTTATGGCTAACCCTCTTTGATTCTAACGTATTTAGATGGTTGTGTGGGGCCGATTGGCTATTGTTTTGCTATTCTATAACCCTGGGTGGCATTGGTTATCTATTTGGGTAGGTTGGCAGGTTTCGGACAGCCATATTTACAGGGGAAACTCTGCTGACATTTTCTGAAATCCTAAGCGTTAGAGCAATCTTCAACATTCGAGGATGAATGTTCTTAAGGGGGAAGGATGTTACGCCTTGTATGTTTCACGTTTCATCGTGACGTTATTTGATATCGATGTCCAAGGAAGAGGTGCAACCTTACGGAAGGATAATGAAAGTTTATATTTTGTTTATGGAAGTACCGAAGTGTATGGAAGTTAAACGGATAGAAGAAAATACTTTTCGACGAAATCGGAAAGTTTCCAAATTTGACGGTCCAAATTGATGGACCGTACAAAATTCTATGGACCGTCAAAATGGAATGACCCCTCATCAAATGGCCTGCATAATGCCAAGCCTCAGATTTGGTTTTGACGATCTAGATTGACCGACCGTACAAATTTGTACGGACCGTCAAAATGGACTATCCTTTTGGACGGTGCCAATTCTTTTTCGGGTATAAATCGGGTCCTTTGACTTTGGGGCCTAATTTTAATTATGAACAGACCCTAAATCACTCTATCAACCCTCTCTAAGATACCCTAACATCCTAAGCTCAATTTAAGCCAAATCAAGCAAGATCAACGTGATAAATCCCGTAGTTATTGTAGTAATCATCTTCTCCTTGTAGAATCAATTCCGGAAATGCTTGGAGGTGAAGTAACTTGCTGTTTTGAGGGGATTTTGGTGTGTAAAGGTAAGTTTTATCCTCCTCTACCTATTCTTGTCATTAATCGACGTTTTAGAATAAGTTGTGAAAGGATCTCCATAGTTAAAACTCGTAAACTTGTGAAATCATAGTTGTAGGACTTGTTGGGACGTTTTATTTGAAATATGAGGTGAAATTGATAATAAATTGGTTGAATGTGTTGTGTGATTAAGGAAAGTGCATTTTGAAGGATTGCGGGTGAGATTACATGAGTTCTCCTTGTAAAGAAGCCTAAGAACCCTATGTATTTAAGTTTTTTGGTAATATTCCTAAGTGAGCTTCTCTATAAGATATGGATTCGATATTAATATCATATGGTGTAGATAATCGTCCATCACGCATGCGAGGCTTCACGGGATGTAGCTAGCTTCTTTGATAAGGTATGTAAGGCTTCCTTTCTTCTCCCTTATGGCATGATCCTATCAATAACAATAGTTTTAGACATGTTTTTGTAAAGACTCTAATCCTAGTCGATTAAGAATACTCTAGATACAAATCTGACCTTGTCAAGATTATATTCTTATTGATGTCCTTTCTTTTTCATTGGTAAAACAGTGATATTTCCTTTCGTGATTGAAAAGCCGAAGAAAATAAGAGGCCTTTTTTCTTATGAATTATAACAAAGTAAAAGAGTATTAGTGTCCACATAAGGATAGTCGAGGGTATAACGACCTTACGTTACCCCGACGAGTTGTTGAGTCATTCATATATACATATATATAGATATATAATGTATTTACACTACCCACAAAGGCCTATAGCGTTATATACGCATCTATATAGATATGATACTGATGATATCACCCAAAGAGGCCTATGGCATTATATACATGATCTATTATATACATAATATTACCCACAGAGGCCTATGATTTTATATACGCGACCGAATACTTATACATACCCACAAAGGAGTCTAGTGAGACACTTATGATGTTTCAGGTGGTAACTCTGATTTCTTTATTTTATGGTTGCTTCATGTACAATTGATTATGCCCTACATTTTCAGTACATCTTTCGTACTGATATCCCTTCTGGGGCACTGTGTTCATGCCCATAAGTACAGATAGACAGAGTTGTGCTCCTCCTCAATAGGTGGCCTATTCAGCCATAGTTGTCGTACTCCCTTCTCTCGAAGTTGTAGTATAGGAGTCTTTAGGTACTATTGCTTATGTTACTAACGTTTTTGGTATGGCGAGGCCCTGTCTCAACCTGCTATTGTGTATATATCAATCGTAGAGGCTTGCAGACTTGTGTATAGTGCGTGTATGTTTGTCGTGGCTTTGTTGGCCCTTTTTGTTAATAGTGTACACATTTAGTGGCCTTGGCTATCTGTATATATATACCCTGCTAGGACTCTTCTACATACAGGTTGGCATACATTCATGTTGTATATGGTTATATAGAGGCCTTGCGGCCCAAGTTTCATACTACAGGTTTCAGATACTATAGTGGTACGCTCAAGCCTTCGGGTGTTGGGTGCCGGCTAAAGATGTCCATTGGGCCGGGATGGCCCGATCCCGCCCTAGCCTGTCCCGCAACCCGCCCCGGTCCCCCAAATAAAAATTGGGATGTCCATTGTCGGTATAGGGGATCAAACTCGGGACTAGGGCTTATCCCGATCCTGGCCATCCCTCCTTTGCAGAAATAACCGTTGCACAATGGCCAAATTTTGATTTTAGCCGTTGGCAACGGCTAATAACGGCCATTTTGGCCCCCCACACCCCATAAAACCCCCCTACCCGTTAATATTTATTTTTAACCCCTAAGTTTATATATTTACACTTTAACCCTATTTCTCAACTATAAATACCTCATTTTCCTCTTTATTTTTCTCACAAATATTCCTACCATCTCTCTAATCTCTCTCTCTACAAGTCTACATTGCACACTAAATATTATATTTTATTTGTTAATTTCTATCAAAGTTCAAAAATTGGGAGTGAAGTTGGCAACTAGCTTGAGGATCATCGAGCAAAGTTTCCATTTTCAACCTCGATTACACGACGACGTTACGTCGGCATTTTGTACCTTCGTTCCTTCTTTAAATTATTATTGTTACTTAATTTTAATTATCGTACTTAATTTCATTAACTTTAATTATTTATTTCCATAATTATAATAGAACGAAGTGGACGCTTTTCTGGTAGAGGTACTAGGAGTAACAGGGGGTAAAGGTGCATCTTATAGTAATCCTAATTATGATGATTTCACTCATGTAGATGAAACTGATTTTTTAATGTTAATATTAATATACCATTAGATCATGAGGTATATTATTCATCTGAACCAGACTTTAATTAAGAAAATGAATTAGAAGATAATTTACACAACACACCTACTAGTGCACCTCCACCTCAGGCTCAGACTGAGTCTCAGGCTGAAACTGAAACTAGAATGCCTCATATTCCCCCTAGTATGAGTCGAGGACAAATACAACGAAAATTAAAATTAGATGCATGTGATTTTTTTGATAGGGACATTCCTAATCAACTAGCTATTTATAAAATTTGTCGCAAAGTTTATAAATTTAAAACTGAAAAAGGTCAAGGTGTCCACGGGAGGTTTAATGAGACATGTAGAAAACTCTCACAAAGCAAGGTATAACCAATACTTGGCTAAAAAATCGGGTGTGCAAATGCCTTCTGAGTCGGGACAAGGTTCACATAGTGTCCCCGACCAAGTACAGAGCTGAATTAACCCAATGACGGGGGGAGTTATAGGTCTTAAATATGATAAACACAGAGATAGGGAAAATATAGCAAAATTAGTTATTGTGGAGGGTTTGCCTTTTTTATTTCCTTCATCTCATGGTTTTATTCATTACATTCTAGAAACATATAATACTGCTTTTAACAGTTTTCTTAGATCAACTGTTAGAATAGATGTTTTTAAATTTGCGCATGAATATCAACAATATTTACGTTATGCACTGTATCATTTTAATGGCAAAGTGGCTATCACTTCTGACATAGATCGTAGTACTAACGGTAATGATTATTTAACTGTTACATGTCATTAGATAGATCAGAATTGGTCTATGTAAAAATGTATATTAGCATATAGATATATTGATGAAAGGCACACTAGATTTTTTATTTCATAAAATATTTATGAAATTAGTGAATATTATGGAACTACTTATAAAATTATGACTATTACATTAGATAATGATTGTTCTAATGATTATGTTGTAAACCTTTAAAAACTCGATTTACTCCATCTTTTCCCCATATTTTTCATATTAGATGTGCATGTCATATTTATAACTTAGTTGTAAAGGATGACCTAAAATTTTTTAAAGGCATCCTTGATAAAATACAATTTGCTATAAATTTTATTTTTAAAGGTAATAAAATACAAAGACGCAAAGAGTATAAAAAAACTTGTCATGATTATGGATTACCTTATAGAAAAATTCCAGAAGAAGTTGCGACTAGGTGAAATTCTTTGTATGAACAATTACTTGTTGCTCACGAGTATAAAAGACCTATAACTTTATTATTTAACGTCCATAATCAAAATCCAACGGATATACTTGTAGATGATGATTGAGATAAATTTTTGGAATTTATTGTATTTTTAGAGAAATTTTTTCTAGCTACTAAGGAATTTTCTGGAATTTATTATGCTACTATTTCATCTATGTTATTTTATATAGCTCTAATATTTTTGTTACTCAATGAATATATGCAAAAACCAACTTACGCACCAGCTATTTAAAAATATTTATAAAATTAAAAAAATCTTATTTTCACTATTTATTTTATTGGTGTTGTATTAAATTATGCTATTAAAGTAGATAGTTGTAAAGCACTTGTTGAAATGATTTTTGAAAGCTTAGAAATATTTCCAACAAACCCAACTGAAGAACCAACTAAAGAAGAAGTTATGTCTAGCATACACACCGAATGAAATATATATATATATATATATATATATATATATATATATATATATATATATATTACCAAGAGCAAAGTGCAAATAATCAATCGGCTTATGTACCATCTTCTTCTACTTCACTACAACCTAATAAAAGACATGTTGTTTCTGCTTATAGTATTCAAGGCCTTAGAAATAGAATGTATAGTGGTTCAAGTTCTTCACAAATTAGCGAGTTTGATGTTTATATTTTGCAGGGTGTTGTACCATACGAATTAATTGCCAATGAAGATGGACGTGAAGACTTGATGAAATACTGGAGGGAGAATGAGAAGACATTTCTGACACTATCAAAGATGGTCCAAGATGTGTTGAATATTCAAGCATCATCAACAGCTTTCAAAAGTGTTTTTTCTGCTAGAAGGTTTCAAATAGGAGAGCACAGACACTCATTGGCGGGAGACAGCTTGGAGATTGCAGTTTTATTCAGAGATTGAATTAGAGCGGAGCGTAGAAGGTGCGGTCAATCAGAGATCAACGAAGAAGATGACTACAACTAAAATGAAATCTTATTCGAGGGAGCAGGAAACGACGTCGAACAATTTGACCAACAACTTCCAATTCCAATAGAAGATCCTCAAGAGATTGTGAGGAAATTAGAAAGAGTATAGTTGAATAAGTAATCTTTTAATGGCAATTTTACTATGTGAGTTGCAACCTTTGAACTACGAAACAAAGTTGTAATTTTGAAATTGTATTACAAAAAAAATTATATTTCTATTAAATAATATAAGAGGCACAAAAACAACCTATGAATGTTTTTATCCACTATCTTGTTCAATTATTTAAGTGTTTAAATATATTTTTTTTTTTAAATTGTCTAAAAAAATTAAAATCCCCCTACCCTACCCGACCCTACCCGACCCATCCCCCAAAACCCGTCCCCTCTTCCGATGGGATGTGGGACGGGACAAGAACTCTTCCCGTCCCTCTATCCCGATCCCGACCCCCCACCTCGTCCCCCCAAATCCAGTCCCGCCCCGGCCCATCCCACTAGCCACCCCTAGTGTCGGCCAAAGCTTTTTAAATATTTAAAATATCTTAAATTAAATAAAAACAATTTATTTAGTTATTCATTTATTAAAATACAAAATATCATTTATCTTTTAACGGGGGGCTAAATTTGACAATGTTTTGGTGACCTTATCCGTTCTAAACGGTGTACGTATCATTTTGCCTAATCCTAAGTCATAACCAATATCCGGTTCCAATATTATCAAGCGTTCTTTACAAAATTACAATGTATAATATAATACAATAATTAAAGAGATGATTTAGGCTGGTGAGCCTACCAATCCCACCAGTTTACTATTTTCACCCATGATTGAACCTTCAATGTGTTGCAACCCCGTTCAGACTCGATCGAATAAGGTTGTTGGGCCTTTGGCCCAACTGGATGGATAGTGTTTTAGCCCAAAATGGACTGTCAAGTTCGTGCAAGAAGGTATCTAAACGTATCTAAACTAAGTGTAAATAAATCATAACTCAGCCTAACATATGTATCGCATTTAAAGATGCAGTGCCACTTATGGGCCTATACGTAACTGAAGATAATAATCCAATATTCAAACTCAATAATGCATCGCATGGGCTAAGCCTAGTTCAAATAATAATAGTGTATTCTTAAAACACAACAGATATGGGCCTAGCCCAACTAGTAGGCAACAATCAAATGGAGATGATTTAAAGAAGGCAAAAAAATGAGTCAGGCCCATAACACACACTAAGCAGTCAAGGGAGAATATCTTAAAATATAGAGGATTGGGCCAGACCCAGTAGACATACAAAACAGATCAGTCCCAAAAGATATACACAATTGATATACTTGACATGTATACCTTGTATATCGAGTTTACTTGGTATACAGTCCATATATCCTGATGTATATCACATATATGTCTTAAACAAAACACAACAGAAAGTATATGTAGACAAATAGGTGGACATACACACACATTTATTACACAAACTCTGAACCCCTGTTTATACACTTCATGATTCCAACACTAAAAACAAACAATCTCCTGTTTACATTTCAAGGCTCATGCTTTATATAGCATAGACAACACTATAAAACAAGATAACATCTCCCATGGCATTTCCAGATTTCAGGTTCAATTATATGAATCAGAATTGACACTTAGAGGCAGTGAATTTCACAGATAAAATGCCCTACTTTTTTGCATATTCAGTTCTAATCAGGACCAAATTCTTTCAATCACGCAGATAAGAGACAAGGCAATCAAGCAGACAAGAAGAAATCAAGCAAGGCAGGTTAAAAACATTCTATGTTGGCCAACATGATTCCTATTTTTAGACTTTATGCTTTAGGAACCAACATGGTACTAGGTAGATCCAAACATGGTGATTTCATTCATCAAACAAGATGAGAGGTGGGCTATCCCTTTTCACACCCCAGCTTTGGGGGTGGGATGCGGGGGTGGACACCCGGTGCATGAACGGCTCGAGTGTATCACATGTATATCATAGCGTGAAGATATAATTATCTGGGTTGACAAGGCCTCAGAATGACAATCATAAGAGAAACTGGTAATAACAACCTGAACAAGCGACAACAGAGCCAACATGTATACATATATCATAAGGCCGACAAGGCCACAACTAATCTCAAAAGGATGGCAAGGCCATAACGATAGTACTATCAGACTGACAATAAGGCCGACCAGGCCATATAGAACGATAATAAATAACTCACTAGTCTACAAGCATCTAAGAGTCATAAAACAACAACTAGGTCAGGACAGGGCCTCGCCATACCCATAATATATACATAAATACATACCAAAACTCAGACAGCAACATCAGAAGAAAAGGATTGCTCCAACTCAAGCTGAGTAGTGATCCTACTAAGAAGGCTTGTCAAATAATATATCTGCACCTGCGGACATGAAACACAGTGTCCCTCGAAAAAAGGGACATCAGTACGAAATATGTACTGAATATGTAAGGCAGGTAAACATGTAAAAGAATGTAAAGTAATAATAAAGTGTAGAAGTCAACCTGAAACTCAAAAGAAGGCCTCAGAGGGCACAGAACTAATACAACCATGAATATATGTATGAAAGTAAAATCGGGCCACTCTATGGGGTCGTATAATATCATATCAAATCCCTCTGTGGGGTGAGCTCATAATAAACTGCTCGGCCATATAGGACGCGGTGGTATCTGCCTAACTGATTAGTGGTGCGCACATATAAGTGTCTGCATGGCCGACTATAACATGGTGTGGTGTGATAAAATAGATACATATATATATACATGCAATGCAATACCAAGCTCAAGGGACATCACAATTAGAGTCTGAGTGACCTATTGTCATTATCCACTGACTATCGTTATTATCGCAACGTTCGTCAACCTTAACTAATCATCAAGAGGCATAACGAATATGGAGAATATGATTAACAAAGAATATTAAAGGGATACTAATAACTTGAACAAGAAGGAGCATAGTAACTTTGGACTTCTTTGTAGGAAAACTGTTTCAAGGAACGTACCTATGTTAAATCATGCCAAAGAAGAAAGTTAGCCTTACATACCTTATTCACGAAGCTACAACATCCCACAAGTTCTTGTACCTTCTATGAATGGTTATCTATATCACACAAAGAGTTGATGTCAATATCAAATTCATATTCTATAGGAAAGTTCATTTATGCTTTTTATCGAACAACTTATGCACGTAACTTCATAGGGTCATTTATAGTTCAATTTGAACATATCCTAGCACAACAACCTTCATCATCACCCCTACTCATCACCACAATGCTATCCATGTCTTTACAACTCCATTTAATATCCTAAATTATGTAAAAACAACCCACACAACATAGTCTAACTTCAAGACTTATAGTTACCAACTTCTTCTAGAATTCTCCAACAAATCTTAACGCAATACTTGTATGATCTTAAAAATAAGCCAAGGGAGATGTAGCTTACCTTAATTAGACCAAAATCACTCTGTTTCTTGGCTTACTTCAACACCAACATAGCTCTGAAGTCATCATAACAAGGAAGAAAGAAGGTTAGCGATGTTTACGGGATTCTTCACGTCAAACTTGGGTGATTTAACCTTGAATTTAGCTTCAAGTTAATGGAGAACCTTGGAGAGAGTATTAGGAGAGTTCTAGGGTCTGTAGAGAGGTGAAATGAGGTCTGCAAGTCGAGTAAAGCAATTTATACCAAAAAGCGTTTCTGCACTGCCCTATTTTATGCCCAGAAAGTATGGGCCGTATTTTATTATACCGTGCGTACAATTTTTCTACAGGTTGTACAATTTTGTATGGTCCGTAATGTTCAGCGTATTTCTCAGATTGACGAACTGTCAGTTGCATTGGAAATTAGACTCTTTGAACTTGAATTTAAATAGTTTATGAACTCCGTAATTCCTTATATACTAGGAGCTATACCCCGACAAGTTGGGCCAAAAATCAGGTCCGAAAATTCTGATTGTCATTTCCCAAATTTCGACAAACTTAATTTCTTTGATCTGTATAACCCCAAACTCTTATGATACATACATAAATCTTGTTTAAACTTGTTCCTATCCAAAATTGATATGTTAGCCTCACCAGACTTTTTTGTTATTTTACTTATGACGCATACGAGCGTGAAAATACGGGGTGTAACACTCTTAGCTACTCATGCATACTTAATTATTTTTAAACAGAACAATCTTAAGCAGGTCAATCACATATCTCCTACAACCTAATCATGCTGCCTGAAGCAAACGCATACAAAGTATAGGATTGGAAATAAGTTATCAAGACCAAACTGAGGACCTGATCAGTATTTTAATTAGAGAAGCACAAACATTTCAAAGTTATCACATTTGTCAAGTCTTCCAGGTTAACAGATATGACTAAATTCAGTTTCCAGTTAGACAAGTGCACACCAAGTGGTTGACACAACATTTAGCAAGCAAGTATATCATTTCAACCTAACATGGAGACAGTCCACACATGGGTTATCCAGAACCTGGACATCATAATTAATATATAACGTACAACTTCATATTTCAGAACTCATTTTAAATAAGTGTTCAACTAGGTGATTCCGGCCTAAAGCTAACAGTTTCAACATGGATATGCATGAATATGCAAACAGGATATCCAACATGGTATTTTAACACAGTTTTCACATAATTTTATATTCTTAAGAGTCTGAAGCTCATTCAACCTACACTTGGGGTCTGAGTCTGTCCCCCTCCTGCATGGGTTTAAAAATCACCCAGAGTAGTATGATGTGCGCTTGTCTAAGAAAAGCCATCTAAAACACTCAACAACCTGATCAATGTATCATGTAGCAGTGTAGTAATAAATCCAGGCTGGTCCGAGCTCTTTCTCTAGCATATCTTCCTGCGGCTCAATATAAGGCATTGGGGACTCTGATCTAGCACGAGCCTAACTGGTTGTAGTGGCTGTCCCCGGCCCCGAGTGCGTGCTCTACTACATCCACGCATGGTCGGTACCAGTTCCTATGCCTCCTCTCTTTCCACATCGGCACGAGTCCTCACCATCTTTGAGAGAATAGAAACAAGGTCAGATACTAATTTGATTCAACTTAGCATGAAAAGAATGAAGAAAGCGAATTTTCCTAAATGTCTCATAGCCTCCCGAAGATAAGTACGGACGTCTCCATACCGATTCGCGAGACTCTAATAGACATTGCTCTTATAAATAAGACCGTTTAACCTAGGGATCTGATACCAACTTTGTCCCGACCCCTTTTCAGGATTCACGGTGGCACCTACATAATGTCACCATGTAGGCGAACCACTCCCAAATCAACAACATAGTATGATGTAAAAAAAAGGAAGAACATAATACTGCAAATGTTTTAATAATAATATGTAGAAAAAGATAAGTCTAATACAACCAAAACACCCTCGAGGAATCTAGTATGTGAGTACAAGAGCTCTAATATCGCAATATAGTCTAAAAATCAACGGCAACAAGTGCCATGCCAAATACATAAGCTAAAGTCTGAAATACATGTCTCTGAATCAAATATAAAGACAATAGAGAAGATAAGTAGTCCAGGGCATACTGGAGAAGGCATCCTCACCCTGATAGTTGGGAAGAAACCACTCGAACTCAACCACGTGATCTCGAGCTGGTAGTTGGATATGTATCTGCATCAAGAAAAGATGCAGCTAGTGTAGCATGACTACACAATGTACCCCTGTAGACATTATAGCTAGACAATAATAGAAGTACATAATCAGAGATAAATACCAAGTAATCCTATACTACACAGTACAATAATCCAGATAAGGCATATAATCCACAGAGTCACATAATTCCTTATTTCATTAAGAGTTCATACATATTCACAGTATTCCGTTTTCAAGAGTTCTACAATAACCCCAAGTATCAATAAGTATAACTCTTCTATGTCTAGAGCTTAGTCAAAACATCAACAATTACTTCAATAAAGGTTCAACAGTAATCAATCAATGATGTGACACATATATGTATGATATGGATGCGATGCATATTCAAGGTACCTTTCCATCAACCAGTATACACACTTAACATGGGTATGCCATGTGAAAATGACCTATGGGGGACCGCGAAGTCCATAGAGCCCTCCGCTCTAGAATAACTCATTGGATCATGGAGCCCAGCACTTGGCTATAATAATATTATGTTGCAGGAATGCAACTCCGATCCCTACACATCAATATCATCTCATTGTTGCCTAAATCTCAACAATGTTCTTACCTTTCCCCGGTCTCATGGACCCAAAGCATTATCATACCACTCCAATATCATAATCATCAAAACCATGAGTGTTTGAGTGCAAATGACATATATAAGGTAAGAATCATGATATAATTAGAAGAAACAAGATAATAGATGAAATACCACATGCTTTCAAGAGTACACCACACGTATAAAATCCATGGTCAATTCAAGTTATCATGTCAAAGCATGTGTAATGAATGAAAAAATCAATCAACTATGGCCACGAGCCCACTTATGGAGACAAGCCCAAATATTCAGCAATCGGAACAAGCATAAGGTTGATTCTCTAAATCATCCCATTATCACAATTCAACATTGGTACCCACTCAGACGTTCATCACAACCACCTGAGTAGGACCCTTAAAAATGTCCAATATCCTTCAATATTTATAACTAATTACATATTTCTATCAAAATCTCGAAAAACTAAATCGTATCCTACCTCACATCCGAGCAGGTACGCTACACAATCAAGCCTAAGTGACAGCATTACCCCTCCTTTGCACCACACGACGGTCGAATTCTATCCATGCATATATTCTAACGTTAATATATAAGACTTACACGAAATAAGGACGTAACCTTACACAAACAAGACCACAAAATAAACCCCGGGCCCACTTTACCAAGACTCAAACTTTAATACTCAAAAACCATTATTACATACTAACTAATCATATCCTTAAATTAATTGAAAATCTATACACATTTGAGCCCTCTATTGAACAATAACTAAAAAACCCAATTTGAAACCCTAAAATTTTTCCCTTTTGAAAACAAGCTTCCATAATCAAATTAAGCCTAAAAACATGATTATCTATCATCACCCAATCGTAATTCACAATAATATCACTTCTTAATTCATAAACGTCCATTAAAATCAACCATATTACTCTCTTATTCTCAAAAACACAAGAAGTTCTTTTTCCCCGACTTATCCTTAAACTATTAAAAGGAAATAATCAATTACCTCAAGGTCAAAAATGCTCCTAAGGTTTTGAATTTACTACCAGGCGGCACTGATATCGAGATTTCTATTTTGGGTAAAAAAGATTCTGACCTATGGAATATATAGGGGTCTAGTACAGTAATTCCGCCGCATCAGAATTGACTCCGCTAGAGTGGACCCATTGTGTCAGAAAACCCTTCGCTAGGGCGAGAGTCACATGACACCTCACCCTTTTGCCATGGCGGACCCGACTCCGCAGTGGCAAAAACCCTCAAACACCTAACTCTTGCTTCAGTGAGTCAAGCTCTCATTGAGGCGGACCCTCCAGAGCGGATACTAGTGCTGCCGTGGCGGACACCAAACACCAGAAAAAGGGAAATTTGGCACAACCTCAATCAAACATCTGAAACACTCCCGGGATTCCCTGACACAAACCAAATATGTTCGTCTAAGGTAAACAGTGCTATGAACTTGCTCGTACCCTCGAATTTCCCAAATAACCGAGCTAAGCCATATTTTTGTAAAGAATTGTTTGAGAAAACCAATTATCAAAATTTCACAAATAAGGCCACAAAACACATCCTATTACCTCGAGAAGTGAACCAATGACTCGACTAAGCCATAACTGACCCTCCAGAACTACCTGAAGTGACAGAACCTGGAAACAAACACAACTAACCAAAAGTCAACTTTGAGTCAAACTAACCAACTCTAAGTTTCTAGACTTTGGGTTTTTCATCTGAAACGCATGCAAATGGACATAGGGATCCATGTCACCCATCCCCACACATCACAAACCCCACATGGACTACGGGAAGGGTCAAACAAGCAAATAATGGTCTTTAGCGAAAAATGACCGGACGGGTCATTACACTATATGGGTTATCTTAGATAGACTTACAAAGTCAACTCATTTCCTGCTCGTCCAAACCACTTACTCAGCCAAGGATTATGCTAGGCTTTACACTAAAGATATAGTTTGACTTCATAGAGTTTCGGTGTTTACTATATCTGATAGAGGCGCTTAATTTATAGCTAACTTTTGGAGGTCCTTTTAGAATTTGGGTACTCAGATTAATCTTAGCATCACTTTCCATCTACAGACAAACGAGAAAGCCAAGCGCACTATTCAGATGCTCAAAAATATGTGATGATCTTGTGTTTTAGACTTTAAGGGAGCTGGAAAGACCATTTGCCTCTTATTGTGTTGCCTATAACAACAGTTACCATTCCAGTATCCAGATGTCCCTGTATGAAGACTTGTATGGATGAAAGTGTAGATCCCATATTGGTTGGTTCAATGTGGGAGAAACAGAGTTATTGGGACCCAATTTAGAACAAGTTGTAGAAAATGTGAAGTTCATTCAGGAGCGATTGTTGTCAGCTCAGAGTTGACAAAAATCCTGTTCGGATAACGGACGTTGGGACTTAGAGTTTATCGTGGGATACTGGGTGTTCCTAAAGGTATCACCTATGAAAGGAGTGATGAGACTCGACAAAAAGGGCAAGCCTAATCCCAAGTACGTCGGACCATATCAGATTATTTAGAGAATTGGCCAAGTAGTCTATAAGCTTGAGTTACCCCTGGAGTTAGAAGTAGTTCATCTTATATTTCATGTATCCATGCTTCATAAATGTCTGGGCTATCCCTACCGCATCACCCCTATTGAGGATGTTCAGGTCATGGAGGATTTGTCATACGAAGAATTCTCGGTTGCTATCTCGGATCGCCAGATCCGTAAGCTAGTGACCAAAGAGGTAGCCTTAGTGAAGGTGCTTTAGAGAAACAATAATACAGAAGAAATGACATGGGAGGATGATAAAGATATGAAATCAAGCTACCTTCACCTATTCTATAATTCAGGTTCATACTAATATTCGTGTGATATAATTCTCTATTCCTATTATGTTTACCAAACTTGATTCCATAGTTAGGTAGTGTTGCTCGGGCAAGTGTCGCAGGTGTAGCTCAGGTATCAATAAGTGACCATTAAGGTGAGTTATAAATAATCGTTTCCTAGTTATTATGAGCACAAGCAGTAGTGTGAGGCTAATTTGATGTTATTTTGTTATTATATTTCTCTGTGTGATGTTGGATATATATTTGAGTTGCTTGACAGGTTTTGGATAGTCTTGTTTACAAAGGAAACTCTGCCAAAACTTTTAGAACTCTTGCGAGTTAAGGATATTCTCAACATTCGTAGACGAATGTTCCTAAGGGGAAAAGGATGTTACGCCTCGTAGTTTCATTTTCTGTCGATTAATACCGATATCTCGAGAAGATATGTGACTTTATGGAATAATAATGAATGTTCATAGCTTATTTATAGAAGCACCAGAGTGTATAAAAATTGAACGAATCAAAGAGAATGCGTTTTGACAAAATCATAAATTTGCAGAATTGACGGCCAAATATACGGACTGTACAAATTAGGTATCTCACCGTATTTTTCTCTACAAAATTCAGTCTATAGGTCTGATTATACGGTCCAATTATACAAATCATGCAAATTTGTACGGACTGTATAATTGTACCGTATAATAGGGCGGTGTAATTTCTTTTTTTTTGTAAAAGATGGTCTTCGGATTGGGTCTTCATTTCTTCATTTTCCAGACCCTAAAGCACCCCAAGCTCCTCTCAATGACTCTTCACCCATTTGGGATTAAATCCAAAGCCAAACTACGCCAAATCATCGTAAAGAACCCCGTGGCTTATGTTAGCTTATTTCCTCTATTGTTGCAATGACTTGGGAGGCAACTTAGCATTGAAGGAAACTAAAAACCAGAGGTTTCTTGGAGTGTTTGAGGTAAGTTCCATCTCCCCTAGACTAATCCTAAATTGGTCCAAATATTAAGTTAAATTCCATGGAGAATACTTGAAGAACTTGGTGACTATGAAGTTTGAGGTTAAGCTATATTGTATGGGTTGTTTTCACATGATTTGACCTATTAAATGGAGTAATACAACTATGAATATCTTGGTAGGAGGGAGTAGGAGTAAAGATAAAGGTTGTGGAGCCGAGATATATCAAATTTGACATAGAAATGACCTTATGAAGTATTGCACAGAAGTTGTTCGATGAATTGTCTAAATGAAAACTCTTATAGTATGAGCTTGATATTGATAAAGATCCCTTTTTTAATGTAGATAATCATCCATAGCACGTGAAAGGCTCCGCATAACGTAACTTGCTTCATCGACAAGGAATGTAGGGCTTAATTTCTTCTGCTTTATGGCATGATCTTCCCTATAACAATCACCAAAAACATGTCCTAGTAGAGACTCTAATTATAGTTGATTTAGAAGGCACTTGAAGCTATTATGTTCCTTGATTTCATATGTATCCGTCCTTCGTTAAGGTTATGTTTTATTTTGATTTTATTCTTTTTCCATGGGTAAAGAAATTGTTAATTACTTCATGACTAAGAACTAAAGGTAAGGAGTCCTCATTCTTATTTATAGTAACAAGTAAAAGGGTATATGTGTTTGCATAAGGATAGTTGAGAGTGTAACGACCTTACGTCACCCCGACAGGTTGTTAAGTCCCTCATAGGTTTAGTATGGCCCTTATATTTATATATTATGTAGTTACATTGCCCACAGAGGACTATGGCATTATATACACAGCTATACAAATATGATATTGCCCACAAAGGCCTATAACGTTACATACATGATCTATTATATATAGAGTATTGCCCACAGAGGCCTACAACGTTACATACGTGATCTATATATATAGAGTATTGCCCACAGAGGCCTATGTCGTTATATATGTGATGGAATATTTATACATACCTGCAAAATGGTCTAGTGTGACATTTATGAGTTTCAGATGGTATCTCTAGTCTCCTTGATTTGTTGTTATTTTATTTACAGTCGAGTATGCCCTACATATTTACTACATCTTTCGTACTGATGTCCCTTCTGGGGAACTGTGTTTATGCCCGCAGGTACAGATAGATAGGGTGGCATTCCTCCTCAGTAGGTTGCCTAATTTAGCACAGATTGTCACACTCCTCTCTCTCTTGGAGTTGTTATACATGAGTCACTAGGTATTTTTGTATATATTTCCAGTTATTTGGGTATAGCGTGGCCCTATCCTAACATATTATAGTTTTACGGCACTCTTAGAGGCTTGCAAACTAATGTACAGTGTGTATATGTATGTCATGGGCTTTTCGACCTTTTTGTTAGTTGGAGTACTCTTCTTATGGCCTTGTCGGCTTAATTATCTTTATATACTATTTTGGGACTCTTCTGTTTGCAGGTTGTCATTCATTCTTGTCTTGATATGGTTATATGGAGGCCTTGTCGGCCCAAGTTTTGTATCATAGATTCCAAATGCTATGGTTGGTTCGCTCAGGCCTTTCGGTACTGGGTTCCGGTCACACCCCCCAAGGTTGGGGTGGGACAAATATGGTATAAGAGAAGGTTTGTCCTAGGGAGTCTGTAATTTGTATCTTTTGAGTCTTATTTATGGGTGTGTTGTTCATCACACTTATAAGCATGAGGCTACAGGATATATAGAATGATTACTTTTCTTCTTGATCTAGATCGTGCAATAGAGGTGAGTCATAAGTATTCATTCCTAACCTTTATCTTGGTTGTATTCTCAGCGATGCCTACTACTACTTGATGACAGGCATCTGCTCAATGGTTAGAGAAAGAGGCGGGGGAGGGCACCAGTCAGGTGTGACCCACCAATATAGAGCTGTATGAGCCTCAAAATGAGGCTAACTCCCAGACTTCTGGAGTAGCACCCCTACCACCTCCAGAAGGGCAAATGGGAGCTGATGTACCTCCAGTTCCTCCCTCGGTTGCTCTTGACCAGGATTTAGACATTCAAAGTGTGGTGCAACTATTGACTCAACTAGTGTCCTCTCAGGCTCAGCATTAGACCCCTGGTACTTTCGATAGAGCAGTCAGCGTGAGAGTTCCGGATTTCATCAACTTGGACCCTCCGGTATTCATGGGATCAAACCCGAATACTGACCCCCAGAACTTTTTGGATAAGATGTAGCGTACTTTATGGGTAAGGCATGCTACAAATATTGGGTTAGTAGAGTTGGCTTTATATAGGTTGCGTGATGTTGCCGTGACCTGGTTTGAGATTTGGGAGCAGACTTGGGGACCCCGAGCCCCACCTATGGGCTGGAAGGAGTTCTCCAAGGCAATCTTATAGCATTATTTGTCGGTTGAGCTTCGAGGAGCCAGACGGGACAAGTTCTTACACCTAAAATGAAGACATAAGGACTATTTATACTAGTTTTGAAAAAATAGCTAAATTACAAAAATGATCAACTTATAAAAAATAACCACTTGAGCATATTTATGGCCTTGAAGTCTTCCTTCCATGGTTCTTTTAAGTCCTTAAATATTACACCCTGAAGTTTCATATGCGAATGAGAGCGTAGTTAGCTGACTTGAGCCCCGGCAATCCGAGACCCTTCCTGAGGGTCATGTATGACTTATATGAGTATTATGAAGGTATACGAAAGATTGGAAGTCAATTGTATTGAAGGAAGTACAACTCGATGAAGATTGATGATGTTTTTGCGATACGCCATGAGTTTTGTGCCACGGATGCCAATCCGCCTCGCGAAAGTGTCCACGGACTGAGGCAACATTTTGCCCACCTCACTGCCACCATATGTGGTGACATATACGGTCGCATGTGGGTATATGCGCCTCATATGTGAGGCAGTTTTGTGGCCTATATAAGGCCCAAAGTCGGCCAAACTTGATCCTAATATCATTATTGACCCCTCAAACCCTAGACACTTCCCAAAACTGCCTATGTGTGTCTTATCTTCTCCTAACTTGGTTTGATTGATTGATGGAAGTAACTTGAGAATTTTAGAAGTTTGGTGAATATGATCTTAAAAGAGTAGTTCTTGTTTTTTGAAGTTGTGACAACTTGTTGTTTGGTATTGTTGGATGAGATTAAGAATAGATATTGATATTGAATCATGTTGGTAAGGATGTGAAGTTGAGGAAGTGATTTAGGGATGATGATGGTGTTAAATTGAATAATAATCCATGGTAGGGTAACCTTAGACCTTCACGTACGCAAGTTGTTCGATGAATTTCCTAAATGAAATCTCTGATTTAATATGAGTTGGATATTGATATGAATCCCTAGTTTAATATAGATACTCATCTGGAGTATGTGTGAGGCCCCGCAGAACGTAACTAGCTCCACCAGCAAGGTATGTTAAGGTTATTCCCTTTTATTCTTGGCATATTTGTTGAGGTATCAACGTATGACATAATGTCCATTAAAGATATATGTTGTTCCTTATCTTAAAAGAATCCCAGGGTCTTTGATGATCCTTATTAGTTTCCCTGAAAGCTAGGACCACGATACGCTGCCCTTTTAATACTCTCAAATGATGTAGAAGCGAACAGGAGTATGTTACCGTTGTAACGATAGAAAATACTATAAAGGTTTAATTCGAGATGTATTAAGATCTTGTGCTCATGATACCTTTAAGATGGGAAAGTTCATGTAAACAGGGCATCCTTATTTTAAAAATACAGTGAGAGGACTAACGATAGACTTCGGACGCTAAGTAAGAGAGTGACGAATGTAACAATCCTAAGTATTGTGATGAACTCATAGAAAAACAAGATTAGTATAGCCTTTTATGTATGCATATACGTATGAAATACCTATAAGGGTATGGATATGGGAATATGGCATACCACTGAGCTACGGCCAGTTGGGCAAATAAGAAACACCACTGCAGTTGGGCACGATGGCACCGAGTCCTGAATATGGACTGGGGTACGACTGAGTCCCTCATACGGGTCGAATATGATATGATATTAACCCTGATGGGCAGTTATGCATCCACCATCATGCCATGACCACATGGGAAGTTATATAGTCACCACTAGTTATGCAGTTATGTATCGTTGGTTATCACTGGTTGGGCAGACAAGCTATTTACTACTAAATAGTAAGCCAGTAGAGCAGGTAAATTTAGGAGGTTAATGTAGAAGGGTAGATAAGGATATATGATAGGCATGATCTTTGTATATATGGTAGCCTCAACAGTAGTTCAAAAACTCAGGTTGATTCGAACCTCCTTTCCCTCTTATATGCATTATTATGCTTTATTTTTGCCTTACATATTCAGTACATTATTCGTACTGATGTCCCTTTATTTGGGGACACTGTGTTTCATGCCGCGCAAGGTTTAAATAGGCGAGGAAGGGACCCGTTCCCATAGATTGTGTACCTATATCAGCATTTTGTTGGTGCGCTTCACTTCCTTCTAGAGTATTGTCAAATTAGGTCATGTATATGCTTCTTTTGATATTTTGGGTATATCGGGTGCTCGACTTATGTTTTGCATTGACAAACTCCTAGAGGCTTTATAGAAAGGTCGTATGTTGTACGGCTGTTCGGTAAGGCCTCGTCGTCCTTTGTATGTATATATGTCTGTAAGGATTGGATCTTCTGCTTACAAGATTTCATGTTATGTACACTACAGTTATTATTCAGAAGCTTTTTTGGCCTAGATATGTGTATCTTTATGCGATAAAATGTAGGTGGTCTGCTCAGGTCGTCCAGGCGTCGGCTAACCCTTCCCCCCAAAGGTTGGGGTGTGACAAACTTGGAATCAGAGCAAGTCGTGTCCTAGGGAGTTTACAAAGTCATGTCTAGTAGAGTCTTGTTTATGGATGTGTTGTGCACCACATTTATATATAGGAGACTACAGGACATTTAGGATGGTTACTTTTCTTTCTTATTCCAGATCATGTGATAGAGAGGAAGTGTAAGGTATTGGATTCTTAACCCTTTGCCTTATTTTGAATACAACAATGCATATGAATCGAAGAGCTTCAGTTAGCCAAAAGGGAAATGCAGTGGTTGATAATGGTTCGAGCAAAGTACCACCTATTAGTGAGGGTCGGAGTGAGGCCTATAGCATGGATGTGATACCCCGCAGGAGCCGTTGAACCCACCAACCACAGAAGAATATATGAGGGAACCATCGCCACCAGCCCCTCCGTTTAAGACTTATGATGAGGACATGGATATGCGAAGTGCAGTATGATAACTGACTCACTTAATGGCCGCCCAGGCCCAGCACTAGGGTGCGACTGTTGGATTGGGATCTTTTAATAGGGCAGTTAGTGCGAGGGTCTGGGATTTTATTAATTTATATCCTCCAGAGTTCACGAGGTCTGACCCGTATGCAAATCCGCAAATTTTCTTAGACCAGATGTACTGAACATTACAATTGATACATGCTAGTGATACGGAGGTAGTAGAGTTAGCTTTTTACAAACTGTGAGATATCGCAGTTTATGGGATATAACGTAGGTACAATCTAGAGGATCGAATGCACCATCAACAGTATGGAAGGAATTTTCTAAGGCCTTTCTGCAACATTATTTGCCAATAGAACTTCAAAGGGCTAGGCAAGATAAGTTTCTACTCCTACAGCAAGATAATATGAGTGTATTCAAGTATAGCCTTCGGTTTAATTTTGTTGGCTAGGTATACCCCTACGATTGTGACTGAAATGAGTGATCGGGTGCATCGATTTGTGAACGGTTAAGGGCCACATCTGATTAATGACAGTACTACAACCTCTTTGAATGAGGGGGTGGATATCTCTCGAATACATGAATATGCTCAGAATTTGGAAAATTGAAAGAGGCAATAATAAGAGGCGAGCGATGAAAGTCAACCTAAGAGGGCTAGATCGGCTAGCCAAGCTGAGCATTGAATTAATCCTAGGCCCGAAAGTCAACCTACGAGGGATATATTAGTCAGCCAAGCGGATCATGATTGGATTAATCCTAGGACTTTAGTCGGTCCTACAGTTAGTACTCTTTCTCGGGCCCATGTCCCACAGTGTGATAGATCTGCATATTCAGGATCAGGCCAGATTTCCCGAGCTTCGGGCTTTCAACAGTGGAGAAGATCAACGCAGATGATACCACCTCCTCCGCCATGTGATATGTGTGGTAAGGCCCATTCTAGGCAATATCGTCAGGGTTCTAATATTTGTTACACTTTTGGGGGTCCCGGTCACATTACGCAAAATTGTCTGATAAGGAATAGAGGTAGTATGGCTCAGCCAACCAGATCGGTAGCGGCTTTGACATCCTCAATGCATCCCCTAGAGCAAGGACCTCAGACAGTAGCTGGTAGAGGCTGACACAGAGGTGGGGCATCTAGCCCCTAAGGTGGCCAACATCATAATTATTCCTTGATAGGATGACAGGATCAGGAAGTACCTGACGTTGTTGAAGGTATCATAATGATATCCCATTCTTTCCTTATATAGAATATGTATAGACCATTTTAAATTCTATTGTATGTTAGCTGGCATATACGTCGAGTGTGAACCTTAAGTTGTGAAATAGGCCTTAGAACGTAACCTCACCCGTAAGTGAGTTGTGATAGTCGAAAGTCCAAAGGTTAAGATAGATATGTTCCAGTTTGGTTTGATATGGGCCAATGGATTGTTGTGGAAGGTTATGATATGTTCTGTAATATCATAAATGGTGGTGCAACCATGGAAGGCCAACATCCGGCTTAGGGGTCGACCCCGGTAACAAAGAAGGAATCCATAAAAACTTAGCATCCGACACCATGATAAAATACTACCCTCATGATTAGACCATGTCCCCGAGATTTGATAAAAGAAAGGTGCATTAGCTGTTAATACGTTGTAATTGGATACGTTATTAGGAATATGACGGAACGAAAGACCAAGGAAAGAAAGAAGAATACACCAAAATGCAAGTGCTGCACCAAAGACTGGTGGTTGTTTCTTGTTGTAAGTGAATGCAACAAAATGACCCGGAAATAACGAATAATGAAACAATTCATATATTGACATTTCGTGCTCATTTCCAAATTTCTGCTTTGTTATTCCCATCATCCGGTAACCACAGGATGATCCACAAGAAAGGTGGCAGGATTCGAACCTATGGCCGGCCTGCCCCTGACCTGCTGGGTTGGGTGGCCGGGTTAGAACCCCTCGTCGCCTCTGTACCCGAAACAGGTATTATGAGTCGTGTCATATATTCTATAGGGCAATAGATATATTCCCAGGTTGCACGATAGGTTGAGATAGACCTGGGTATAGAGGACATTTTGTTGAAATTTTCAAAGGGTACTATAATTTAAAGACATTAGGCAACCATATTTCAACATTCGAGGATGAATATTCTTAAGGGGAAGGATTTTACACCTCAAAGTTTCGCATTAAAACTCTCAAATGATGTAGAAGCAATGGGGAGTATGTTACCGTTGTAATGATAGAAAAGACTATAAAGGTTTGATTCGAGATGAACTAGGAGCTCGTGCTCATGACACCCTTAAGATGGGCAAGTTCATGTAAATAGGGCATCATTATCTTAAAGTACGGTGAGAGGTATGACAATAGACTCCGGACGCTAAGTAAGAGAGTAATGATGTAACGATCCGAAGTATTGTGATGAACTCATAGACATAGAAGATTAGCATAGCCTTTCATGGATGCATATACGTATGAAATACCTATAAGGGAATGGATATGAGAATATGGCATACCACCAAGCTATGGCCGATTGTGCAGATAAGCAACACTACTATAGTTAGGCATGATGGCACCGAGTCCCGAATATGGGTCAGGTACGACCGAGTCCCTCATAAGGGTCGAATACGATATGATATTTACCATGATAAGAAGTTATGCATCCACCACCGGGCTATGACCGGATGGGCAGTTATACAGTCACCACCACTTGGGCAGTTATGTATCATTAGTTACCACTATTTATCACTAAATAGTTGGGTAGACGAGTAGGTAAATTTAGGAGGTTAGCGTAGAAGGGTAGATATGGATATATGATAGGCCTGATCTTTATTTATGTGGTAGCCTCAACGGTAGTTCAGATACTTAGGTTGATTCGAACCACCTTTCGCTCTTATAAATATGCACTATTATGATTTATTTTTGTCTTACATATTCAGTACATTATTCGTACTAATGTCCCTTTTTTTTGGGACACTGTGTTTCATGTCGCACAGGTTCAGATAGGCGAGGAGAGGACCCGCTCCCGTAGATCATGTTCATATATTAGTGTTTTGTTTGTGAGCTCCACTTTCTTCTGTAGTATTTCCGAGTCGGGTCATGTATATACCTCTTTTGATATTTTGGGTATGTCGGGGGGGCTGTCCCGACTTATGTTTTGCATTGACAAACTCCTAGAGGCTTTGTAGACAGGGCATATGTTGTACGGTTGTTCGGTAAGGCCTCATTGGTCTTGGTATGTATATATGTATGTTAGGATTGGATCTTCTACTTGTAGGATTTCACTTTATGTATGTTACAATTATCTTTATGCGATGATATACAGGTGGTTCTCTTAGGCCATCCAGACGCTGGTTTCCAGCCACACACCCTAAGGTTGGGGTGTGACATCAAAGCTCATGATGGTTGAAAGTATGCTCCAAAGTCTTTGATGACCTCCATGATTGTCATCGTCCCTCATAAATCCATTTGAGCATGTTATGAACTTTAAAAGCTCTTTTAGTTGATCTCTTTGTGGGTGATTGAAAGCTTCCATATTCAAGATATCCCACACCCTCACTCTTGATATCAATATCACTATGTCGATTTACATCATTCTCCCTTCTTGAAAAGAATTCGTCCTCGAATTCAAGTCTTGCAAAATAAAGGAGGGAACAAAAACTAGACAAAGATTATCATAATTCTTCAAAGTAATTCCAACACAACAAGAAACATTCATGTGATCAATAATAAATTTTAATCCCCTAACAACAACAAGAATCACTATACGTATCTCCAAAACACCCATAAGAAATCATCACCTATAAGTGGAATCAAATTAAGCTCTTTAACTAAGTCACGCCAATCTTTAAATGACTTGGCGTCACATTTAAGAAAAGAAGTATTGGCATAATCTTACAAGAATGTGTCTTCAAAAAGTGGAGTAGAATATGTAAAGAAATTAATAAAGGGATAGTATCAATTACTTCACTTTCATTTGTAGGCTCATTATTATTTTCCCACATTGTATCCCATAGTGGATTACCATATACCTAGTAGCCTTCAAAAGTTGCTATATCAACAACTTCAATATAAATATCACTATGCTCATCATTATAAATAGTCATGTTATCTTCAAATAAAATATTATCTTTAAAGATAGAAAAATCAATTTACAATGAAGAATCAAAACATCTAAATTCACTCTGAAAAAGAAAAATATATTTTTTCACATGATTACCCATGATATGATCTCTATGAGCGAAACAATAGATAGGATCAACAACACTATGTATACTCAAAGTTGTTTGGCCTTCAAACTCATTAACTCTCACATCACTAGTCGGCAACAATGTAAGCTCACAAGAATCAATAATTTTAGTCCCAAACTTTAACTCAACTAGTGAAGTAAAGTCAAGATGCAATAAGCCATCACTACCTTCAACATGACAAACATTACCACCAACATCATGAATATCATCAAATAAAATTAAAGTAAAATCAAAAATATCATTTTCATCTTTATCAAATAAAAGTAGAGTGTCATACTCAAAATCCTCATTCTTTTCAAAATAACCAACTATATTTTCAACACTAACTTGAGGTTAACCAAATAATTCACAAATTTTCTCAACTTGTGGAATATCAACACAAACATGTTGGCTATCATAAACAATTTCAAGAGAATTACATTCTTTAAATTCAAGCTTATCACAAAGTGACTCCTCAATACCATTATCAACAATAAGAGAATTCTTTTGACATAAAGAATATTCACAATGCACAACATCACATGTAGTCAAAGAATCTCTTTTTAAGCCTCCAAATTCATGACAAGTGTGGACACTAGTCACAAACACATTAAACTGAAGAATATCATCACAATGATTTGCACAAGTAACTTCAACTAGTGTTTTACTACAACATTCAACATGTCTTTCTTCACAAAGAAAAGATTCATTTTGCTCAAAAGAAGAATGGCTTTCACCTAAATTAAAATTTCTATCAAGCTTACTTAAAGAAAATAATATACTAGGGTTAGTCATTTTACCTTGAAATGCTCCTAAAATTC
This sequence comes from Anisodus tanguticus, assembly GCA_034509755.1. Classification (NCBI taxonomy): domain Eukaryota; kingdom Viridiplantae; phylum Streptophyta; class Magnoliopsida; order Solanales; family Solanaceae; genus Anisodus; species Anisodus tanguticus. The sequence goes on from CM067540.1 coordinate 25,178,348, forward strand.
AATCTTTACCTTTTTTATCATTAAAGCTCACTTGAACAATTGAAGAAGTAGTGGGCGTCTCGGACAACTCTTGAATCCTAAAAGGAAGAAGACTTTTCATCGTTCCTTATTTAATGTCTTCATTTTACAACTTACCTACAAAAGAGAGATCACAACTAGGAGAAGAAGAAGGATTATACTAGAGTGAAAAGAAGAAGCAAACTCTCTTAAACTTTCTTTTTCTTCACTTCTCTCAATTTTCTTTCCCTCTTTCTTTTCATTTTTTTCATTTTCAAATGCATCTCTCTTTTTTTGTGTCAACTCACTCACTACCCTCAACTAATGGTCTCCTTTTTTTCACTCTTGAGTCCCCACTTATCTCTCTTACTCCTCTCAATCTTTTCTCTTTCAAGATCATCTATAATGGAACAAGGCCCAAGAATTCCTTTTTAAGCATTAGGATGACTCTTCACTTCAACTTTGAACCTTATACCTTGAGAATCATCAACTTTCTTCTTCATATTCTTCTCTTTAATAGTGACATCTTTGTCCTCAAACTTTGCCTTTCTTCTTGTCAATCTTAGTAAATCCGAGTATTTTTCTTTCACCTTCAAAAGTGTAGATGACACAAAGATATACCATTGACCTCTTAAAATAACACAACACTTGTTAGTCATTTTATCAAATGTAGCTTCCCTTTTAATTGTCCAAGGCCTCCCGATTGACAAGCTTTCATTGGAATAACATCCTATAGCACTTCATCTTTAAACTTTCCAACTTGAAACTTTATCAAAACTTGTTTCGTGATCTCTAAATTTCCTTTTTCATTTGATCATGGCAATCTATATGGTTGAGGATGTTTCCTACTATTCAACTTTAAGTGCTCAACCATGCTTGAACTTGCAATATTTATGGAACTCTTGTTATGAATAATCATGGAACCACTTACTCCTTCAATTTTACAATAAACATGAAACATGTTCTTTCTTTCTTCCACAAATTGATCAATGCATGCTTCATCACACTCATGGTATTTAATAAAATGGTCTACTTTTATCAAAGCATTTAAGTCATCATTAGGTCGATGTAGAATATTTCTACCATAAGTGCCATATCTATTCACATTTTGTCTCAAATATCTTGTCAAAGACCTACCACCTCCTCCTCCACCAAAATAAACATAGGAACTAGCATCGTTCTCATGCTTAGAATTAGAACCATAGTAAGAAGATGAACAAGAATATTCTCATGGAGTGTCCTTATTATCATCATCATGCCCACAATCACTTTTCTCGTCATTAGATTCATCACAAGAGGAGTATCTGGAAGAGTTATACCTTGAATAATCATCATCTCTAAAGTTATTGTTGGAAACATAAGAATCTTCATACTCACATTCTTCACCATAGGATCCATGATTTTCATTTTCTCTATAATCTTCATCATAATAACCCTCACTATCGTCATAGCCATAGTCTTCAAAATCATCATCACAAGGGGATCATCCAAAACTATGGAAGACATGATTGCAACCAATAGAAATTAACAACAAAGTTAAAGGACCTCACCAATTCACTCCCTTGCGTGTATCATTCAAGATGAAATCACTCAACACTCGCGTGTAGACTCAAGGTCAAGACTTTTAAACGTCACTCAATCAATATCACTAACTCTTACCTTTTTCCTCTCGAGAGAATTTTCTCAAATCTCTTCAAGATCCAACAACTCAATAAACTCAAAGAAAGCCCCAAGTATCGGTTTGGAGTAAAGTTTATGATTAAACAAACAAGCACACTAAAACTAGTAGGACTTGAATCAAACAATTCACAACGAAAATAAACATAAAAGCAAGAAGAATTGTCACGAAATAAATTTAAAGCATGCAATTACTAATACAATGAATAAGAACAAGTATCCTAAAATATTAGCAATATATTAGTTATGAATGACGAGTAGAATCTAGAATCAATAATATCGACATTCAAAAGTCACCACAATTGATCGAATATATCAACATTCAACTAAAATAAAGTTTACCCAATAAATATGAAGCACTTCTAAGCATAACCCAGTAATATTTAAAGTAAGCAATCAACTCAAACTCCAAATTCTTCAAGAAATTCATAATAGGAAAATAGTTCACTTTTGGAACACAAAATTGACCCCCAATTTATCAATAGATCCCGAAAATTGGAACCTAATATAGTTTACCCATGATCAAAAAAATTAAATCAAAAAAGACGGGGCAAATATTTTCACAAAAAGAGCTCCAAAACTCAATTTTTTACACTCTACAAAGAGCGGATTTTTCAGCTGCGAAAATTGAAGAAAAATGGACAATTTTTAATCCAAATTAACTCCAAATGCTTCCAAATTTCATATTCAACCTCTTTAGACTATTTGAAACAAATCCCAATAATAGCCACTCAAAAATTACTCAAATTGTTTAGATCAGAATTTTTTTTCTTTTTTTTAAATAGAAGAAGGCTAAGGATTAAGAATCGTAAGAACAATTCTTATCCTTGCTCTGATATCAATTGATATGATTCTTGATGCAAGAATAATAAATTGAATCACAAATTAAGAAATAAGATAACATAACAAGGATATAATTAAGAAATAGAAATAATGGGGAATAGAGTTTAGAAGAAAAGAAGGTAATATCTAACAATTAAAATGTAGTAATCATTAGATTCAATCCGAGGGGGAAGAGAAATGAACTCATATATGAAATCCTTACTTAAAGTATCCAAGAGACGTTTATTGAAGAGATACAAGAGATTTCTCTCATAAACTCACAAAGAGTATTTTCTATCTTCAAATAACACTAAAATGAAGACTTAAGGACTATTTATACTAGTCTTGCAAAAATAGATAAATTATAAAAATGACCAACTTATAAAAAAAAACCACTTGAGAATATTTATGGCCTTGAAGTCTTCCTTCCATGCTTCTTTTAAGTCCTCAAAGCTCATGATGGTTGAAAGTATGCTCCAAAGTCTTTGATGACCTCTGTGATTGTCATTATTTCCCTCATAAATCCATACTAGCATGTTATGAACTTTAAAAGCTCTTTTAGTAAATCTTTCATGGAACTTTTAGCTCTTCGTAGGTGTTTGAAAGCTTCCATATTCAATATAGCTCACACCCTCACTCTTGATATCAAACTTGCTACCTCGATTTGCATCACCAAATGCGATCGCATATCCCACCGTAGATGGTGGCAATGAGGTGGTTGAATAGGGGCCTTCAATCTGTGGCCTGATCCACGAAGCGGATTGGCTTCCGTGACACGGAACTCTTAGCGTATTGTCCATTCTTCATCAAACTTTGTTAAAATATGTTCCGTTCAATACAATTGACTTCTAACCTTCTATGAACCTTTTTAATATCCATTTAAGTCATAGGTGACCCTCGGGAAGTGTCTTAGGATACCGAAACATAAATTGACTAACTATACTCTCAATTGCGCATACAACAATGGGTTGTAACACATCAGTTGGTAGAGGCAGAGGTAGAGGTGGAGCATCTAGCTCAAGCGATCATCAGAATCATATCTATGCGTTGCTGGTATACAAGACCTAGATTCGTCTCTTGATATATTTATATGTATATTATCCGTCTCTTCTCTTGATGTGTATGCATTGATAGACGTAGGCTCCAAATTATTGTACATTACTCTTTTCATTGCTGGAAAGTTTGGTAGAGAAGTTGAGTTATTGAGTAAGTCAATTGCGGTATCTATGACGGTTGGCGAGTCAGTGATAGTTAGACGGGTATATTAGGGTTGTGATGTGGTGATTTGTGATCGTCGTACCCTAGCTGACCCAAATGAATTGGAAATGGTTGATTTTGACATCATTATGGGCATGGGTTGGTTAGCTTCTTCTTATGCTAATGTGGATTGTTGGACGAAGGTTGTTCATTTAAATTTTCCAAGTGAACTTGTTATAGAATGGAAAGGTATCGCTGCAGCACCTAAGGGGAGGTTTATTTCCCACCTTAAGGAACTAAAGATGATTTCTAAAGGGTATATCTATTATTTGGTGCGGTTACGAGATGCGGAGGTAGATCGTCCTACCTTTCAGTATGTTCTTGTTATTAATGAATTCCCCGACGTATTCCCCAATGAACTTCCAGGCATTCCTCCTGAAATGGAAATTGATTTTTCCATTAATGTGCATCCGGACACCCAACCTATATCTATTCCTCCTTATAGAATGGCCCATGCTGAGCTGAAATAATTAAAACAATAGTTGAAAGATTTTATTGGAAAAGGGCTTCATTAGGCCCAGTACTTTGCCATATGGAGCACTTGTATTATTTGTTCGTAAGAAATATGGCTTGTTGAGAATGTGTATTGATTTCCACTAGCTGAATAAGGTTACTGTCAAGAATAAATATCCACTCCCAAGGATCGATGATTTGTTTGATCAGTTGCAGGGCACTAAATATTTCTCACAGATCGATCTTAGGTTTGGATACTATCGATTGAGTGTTAAGGAGAAAGATATTCTGAAGACTGCTTTCACGACTAGATACGATAACTTTGAGTTTTTTGTTATGTCCTTCCGTCTTACTAAAATGCCAGTGGATTTCATGGACTTGATGAAACGGGTGTTAAAGCCATTTTTGAATATTTTTGTGATTGTGTTTATAGAAGACATTCTGGTGTACTCTCGATCAGAGGTAGATCATGTGGACCATTTGTGAGCGATATTACAGACGCTCCAAGATTGTAAGTTATACGCTAAGTTCTCCAAAAGCGGGTTATGGTTGAATTCAGTGGCCTTTCTTGGTCATATAGTTTCAGATGAGGGCATTAAAGTCGATAGCCAGAAGATTGAGGTTCTGAAGAATTGGCCAAGGCCCACAACTTCTACTGAGGTGCGTAGTTTCTTGGGCTTGGTAGGATACTATCGGAGGTTCGTGGAGAATTTATCTTCTATTGCTGCCTCATTGATGAAGTTGACTCATAAGGTAGCTAAGTTTCAATGGTCAGATGCTTGTGAGGAGAGTTTCCAAAAGTTAAAAAGTAGGTTGACATAAGTACATGTCCTGACACTTCTAGAAGGTTCATAGGTCTATGTTGTTTATTATAATGCCTCCAGAGGTGGATTGGGATGTGTTCTGATGCAACATGGTAAGGTTATTGTGTATGCGTCAAGACAATTGAGGAAGCACAAGAAAAATTACCTGACTTATGATCTTGAATTGACAACTATTATATTTGCCCTGAAGATCGTCACTATCTATATGGAGTTCATGTTGATTTTTTATTGATCATAAGAGCCTACAATATATATTTAGGTAGAAAGAATTAAACCTGAGGCAGAGAATATGTCTTGAATTATTGAAGGACTACGATGTCGATATCCTGTACCATCATAGTAAAGCTAATATTGTGGCTGACACCGTGAGTTATAAGTATATGGGTAGCCTGAGTCATGTAGAGACTGAGAAGTTAGAGATGACCAAATACTTGTGTCGATTAGCCAGCTTGGGTATACAACGGCTAGACACAGATGACGGAGGTGCTATAGTTTAGAATGTTGTAGAATCATCTTTAGTAGCAAAGTAAAAGCTAGGAAGTTTGATGATCCAGAGTTAATCAGGATAAGAGAGGGGATTCTCTTTCATCAGAAGTAAGTGTTTGAGCTGTCAGATAACGGAGTTCTTAGATACAAAAGTCGGTTATGTGTGCCTGATGTTAGAGGACTCCGAGGGTGGATTATGGCAGAGATTCATTAGTCAATGTATACTATTCATCATGGTTCTACTAAGATGTACCATGATCTTCAATAGATTTACTGGTGGAATAATATGAAGAAACATATTTTAGAGTTTGTGGTCCAATGTCCAAATTGGCAGCAGGTTAAAGTCGAGCATCAAAAACCTGGAGTTTGCTTCAGAATATAGAGATTCCGACCTAGAAATAGGAGATAATAAATATGGATGTCATTAGAGGGTTGCCCCGTTCTTATCGGAAGTTTGACTGCATCTGGGTTATTGTTGATAGGCTTACAAAGTTAGCCTATTTTCTACCTGTCAGTACAACTTATTTGTACACCAAGTTATATGTCAAAAGAGATAGTTCAGCTTTATGGGGTCCTAATTTCCATTATATCTGACAGAGGTGCCCATTTTACAACTAACTTCTGGAGATATTTCTAGAAAGGTTTGGGTACTCAGTTCAATCTCAGTATAACTTTCCATCTGCACACAGACGGACAGGTCGAGCGCACTATTCAGAGGCTCGAGGATATGTTACGAAGATCATTTGTCACTTATTGAATTTGCTTATAATAATAGTCATCACTCCAGTATTATGATGGCTCCATATGAAGTCCTGTATAGCCAAAGTGTAGGTATCCTATCAGCTGGATTGAAGTGGGAGAAGCAAAGTTATTGGGGCCTAACTTGGTACAGGAGGTGGTATAAAAAGGTAAAGTTAATCTAGGAGTGATTGTTGACTACCCAGAGTCGGCAGAAATCTTATTTAGATAATTGACGCTGAGACCTACGGTTTGTTGGTGATTGGGTGTTCCTAAAAGTATCGGCTATGAAGGGCGTGATGAGATTTGGAAAAAATGAGAAGCTTCGCCCCAGATACATCGGACCGTATAATATTGTTCAAAAGATCGGCCAGGTGGTTTATAGACTTAAACTACACCCGGAGATGGAATAAGTCTATCTGGTGTTTCATGTGTCATTGCTCTGTTAGTGTATAGGAGATTCCTCCCGTATTACCCTTATAGAGGATGTTCATATTACAGAGGACTTGTCATACAAGGAGATTCCAGTTGCCATCTTAGAACGTCAGGTCTGCAAGCTATGGACTAAAGAAGTAGCCTCTGTTAAAGTGCTCTGGAAGAATAATAATGTGGAAGAAATGACGTGGGAGGATGAGGAGGACATGAAGTCCAAATACCCTCATTTGTTTCAGACTAAAGGTTTATATCAACACTTGTGTGATACGATTTCCTTATTTCTATCTTACATATCAAGATTATCTTATATGCCTTGTATAGGCAATGTTGTTGATACATATGTGACACCCAAATTTCGGCATTTCACAGTTGCGGTGAGTTATGGCTAACCTTTTAAATTTCTAGATAGATAGATAATCATGTGGGGCCGATATTGTTATATTATACTATTACATGGCCTTGTGTGGCATTGGATATGTTTTATGGCTTCTTGACAGGTTTTTGATAGTCTTGTTCACAGAGGAAACTCTACCGAAATTTTTATGAATCCTAAGAGTTAAAAATTCTAAGTTATGCTACCTCTACATTCGAGGATGAATGTTTCTAAGGGGGGAAGGATGTTACACCTCGTAGTTTTACATCAAATCATGTCATCGATTAACTCAAGTTTTTTGATAAGGTATGAGACTTTATGGAAGGATAATAATAGTTCAAAACATATGGGTAGAAGTATCGGGAAGTATAAGAGTTAAAAAAACCTAGGAGAATACATTTTTTCAAAGTTCAACAAGTTTTCACCTATTTCATGCAAGGTACGGACCGTACATTTTTGTATGGACCATATAAAAAGGGTAGGTTGGCCGTATGATGTTGAGGAATTTTTGCAAGTTTATGCTCACGAGAGACGGTCCAATGTACGGACCGCACCCTTGGCTGTACTTTTGGTAGTGGAAGAATTTTAAGTTCCTATATAACTCGTTGGGCACGACCATACCTTCATTTCTCACCTATAGTAACCCTAATCAACTCCTAAACTCCCTCCAAAGGGTCTCTCATGATCTTAGACCAAAAATAAAAGCAAATCAAGTGAATCCAATGTGAAGACTCCCGTAATCATCATCATATCATCTTCCTCCTCATTGTGTTGATTTTTGAGAATTCTTGGAAGTGAAGAAATCTTGGATTTGAAGTAATTCTTGTAGTTTGAGGTAAATTTTATCTTCATATTCTTGTCCTTGAGATTATACAAGTGTTAGAAGGGTGAATTATTAAATATCATGTAGAACAAGTTATTGGAAATCTTAAAATTTGTTGTAGATATTGTTGGGCTATTTGTGTAAGCTAAGAATGTCGTATGAAGTTGTTGGGTTGTTGATTAACTTATGAATATAGAGGAGAGTTTTTGAAGAAGGTCATTGTGTTGATATATGTATAGGTTAAGATATAGAAGGTAGTACAAATTCTATACACGTTAGGTCTTTGACAAAATGCCTAAATAAGTTTTCTTATAAGTTATGGATTAGTCGTTGATACAAATCATTCGTATATTGTAGATAATCGTTCGTAGAACATACGAGGGCTCGTGGGATCCGTATATTTAAGGTGACAAGGTATGTAAGGCCTAACCTTCTTTCTATTGGCATGATCATAGAAAAAGGGTCATAGAACAAATGTCTCTTATCCTAAGTCTATTCTTGAATACAGAAGCATGTATACTCTTAGTATGAAATGTCATATGAATCTTATATGTCCCTTGTCGGGAGAATTTTCCACACTTTATAGCATCTCTCCTATATTAACATAGTATGGTTCCTTGTTGATATCTCGAAAGCTAGAAATGGTCTGTTGTATCTCTTCTCATTGACTCATATGGAAATGTAGAATGATATGTTATCCACATAAGGATAGTTGAAGGTGCAACGACCTTATGTCACTCCGACAGGCTCACAAAGTATTCTATGTTCTTTGGATGGTTCTTATGTATATGTATATTTATTTATGTTGCCCATAGAGGCCTATGGCATTATATACACAATCTATACATGTATGCTACCACTGATCAGTTGGTTATGATATTGATGATATTGCCCACAGAGGCCTATGGCGTTATATACGTGATATACTATATAGAGGACATTGCTCACAGAGGCCTACAGCGTCATATACAAGATTATGTCTCATTTATGTTCAGCATGGTCCACATTGACACTTACGAGTTACAGGTTATTTCATTTGGTTTCCTTTGTACATTGATTCCTATATTTATGTTTTATCATGTCTTACATATTTAGTACATTCTTTCGTACTGACGTCCCTTTTGCTGGGGTGTAGTGTTTCATGCTCTCAGGTGCAGGTAGATGATCAGCTCCACCTCCTCAGTAGGCTATCTGGTTCAGTTGTTGGTCCTCGCCCTCAACTTTCCCAGAGTTGTTGTACAGAGTCGGTAGGGTATATCACTTATGTATATAGTTATTTTGGGAATGGCGGGGCCCTGTCCCTACCTGATGACATGTTGTAGTACTCTTAGAGCTTGCAGTCTATTGATCGATGTGTAGTTGTTTTGTACGGCCTTGTCGACCTCTTTGTCAGTTGTTGGTAATCTAATTGTGGCCTTGTCGGCCCTAATATATATATATATATATATATATATATATATATATATATATATATATATAGAGAGAGAGAGAGAGAGAGAGAGAGAGAGAGAGAGAGAGAGTAGATCTCAAACCTATGAATGGGGATATTTTTAAAACTCACACAGAAAAAAGGAAGTGAGTTAGACAAAAAGAAAAGCAACTTGGAAAAAAAAGAAGTGACTTGGACAAAAAGAAACGAAGTGGCTTAGACAAATCTTTTTTTTCGATAACCTCAGACCAATCAATTGGATATTGATTAATATGTAATCGATTGAACACTACTTGAAAACGACTCTTCTGCTCCGAAACGGACTGTTCCAAATGTTTTTGGAAATTCTTACTCCCATTGGACCATTTGTATCTATATGTATTAGGATCCCGATTCATGGATCTCTCGATTCGAGAAATCAAAATAAGAGGCTCAAACTATTTCTTTTGACTCTTTTTCAAATTCGATAAATATTGGTTGATCGTATATTTCATTATAGTTCTATGATTCAGAGTATCCTTTCCTATTTGATGCCTTTGAATTCCATATTCGAAGTTGCGATCGGATCTATTCATTAAAAAGAATCGATTCAATACATTTCTTATGTATCCATAGGTACTATATTGGATTTGAATCAGATTTTGGATCAATCTATATTGAGTGACTGCCTCCATTATGTTATTGCTAGCAAATACCACTATTTTTGGTTTTGGGTCTTCCAAATCATTCCCGCAGGAGATCCGGACCCATTTTTTCTGATCCTTCGAGAAAAAGATTCATTTTCTTCATAAAAATAGGAGGTAGAACCAATAAAGATTTCTTTTTCGATTCATCCCTGGCCTCATTCAAAAATTGTTTTTATCCAATCTGCAGGATTCAATAGAAAAGGCATATCCCTTATAATACACCAGATCCGGCTTGGTTATTGATAGAGTGAATAGATCTGCCATTTCTTGAAATCTCTCATCTGATTTAAAATTGTAGTGTAACGTGTATCCTCCCATGTTCCGGTCATGGAATAGATGAAATAAATCAAAAAATGGATTTTTGTTCAAGAATGAAATATATATATATATATATATATATATATATATATATATATATATATATATATATAGTTGTCTATTGTTACATGTAGTTCTATTCATACTTCTATTGTGTTGTCATTTTAAGGCCTTGTCGGCCTAGAGGGTTATTTGTTCAGGATATGATATACAGGTGGTACGCTTGGACCGTTCGGCTACCCAATGCCGCCACAACCCCCCCCCCTCCCCAAGGTTGGAGTGTGACATTTTCTCTCCCAACAAACCCTTCTAATCCTCTATAGTTCCTCCACCAACAAATTCATTCATTCCCCTTTTTCCTCAGTCATTCAGGTTCTTTCTCCTTACGCCTTCATGAAAGGTAGAAAGGCCATCCATAAAAAGCCTCCTCCCCAACTTTCCCATTAATTTAGCATATTATGTAAAAATTTATGGGTATGATGAATTATTGTTGTAAATTGTGGGGTGGTGTTTCTATGTGATTTTGAATTGTTGGGTTGAAATACCTTATCTTGATAACTGAAAGAAATTCCACCATCTTAATGCATTCTAAGTGTTTGTAAAAATGCTTGAAAGAAAAGTGTGTTTTTGAGGTGAGTGAATGGTTTTACATGCCCAATGATGGTTGAATTGTGAAAATAAGTGTGGAAGTGTAGTCTTGCGCTAAAATTATCATTATTAAATGTGATGGGACCAAGTTCCATTCGACTCACACCCGCACAAACTGAATAAAAATGAGGTGGTCTTAATCCCCTTGAACTTACTACCAAGATCACGTCAATGATTTAAGTGTGAGTGGTCTCTTTGGTCTCTTTGCATAGATTTTTTGTCTAATTGGGTTGTTTGATTACAGGAATAATGTTGTAGAGATCAAAACAAGTTAACACAGGTAAAGCTCAAGATACCTCAAGCAGCCACATGCGGGACAAGACACACGCTTCCCCAAAGGAACTACACATAGACGAGGGTGACACATGAATCAACCCCAGTTTAGATTGGCAGCGGTAGCACCGCACGTTTGCAACTAGTACCGCACCTTTAATCCATCAATGCCTCCGTCCCCCAAAGTCGGAATTCATGCTACGAAGATGATCTAATAACTCTCATGATGTCCATGTATGCATCTTTTCCAGGGGTTGAAGCTTTTGGCTTGCACACAAGACCTGCCAACATAGATATGGTGAAAGTGTTTTATGCCAACTAGGAGCTGAGGTTCGATTATGACAGGGAGTATGTGGTACCGGTACACGACATAGAGGTGAATGTTTCCTACTAGATTATCAATTCAGTAATGTACTTCCCTGAGGTGTCACCTGGACGGTTTGATGTTTTTTCACTACAACCTGACTATGCAAAACTCTGTCACACACTGTGTGGGCATGACTCCAAGGTTGCATGGGTCCCTGATGCAAATAATCAGCACATTCATGGAAAATACTATTGCTCCTAGCAAAAATAATGCTCTGGTTCATCAATTTCCAAATCATGCCAACCAAGAATGACACTGAGGATTCGAAGTTGAGAGTGTGTATGGTATATGCCCTCTTAACAAGTATGGAAATTAATAGAGAGATGGCAAGAGTGAGAAATCAGGAGAAGGGTAGATTGTTATACCCTAGTATGCTCACCATAATATTGTGCAACGCAGGTGTTCCCTCTAACCCTAGAGTAGACTTTGAGATGCCAAACCCAGTGAAGTTGTGTTACACCCCGTAGTTTTTCATTCTGTCGCATCATCGCTTAATACTTAAGTCCCAAAAAAAGGTACAACCTCACGAGAGGATAATCATGGTTTATAAATTGTTGATGGATGTTCTGGACTATATGGAAGCTAATCGGATCAATGGAAATATGTTTTGACAAAATGGGAAATTGGGCTATTTTACGGGACATATGACAGAACGTCAAATACTTTGACAGACCGTCAAATGTCTATCCAAATAGTCAATCTTTCATAAAATTTGATGGAGACGATTGACGGACCATCAAATACTTTGATGGGCCGTCAATCTCCATCATCAAAGTACGGCGGTTGAATTTTTTGGGTATTTATTCGGGTTTTCTGACTTCTCATTCATTTTCCATCTAGATCAGTCCTAAACACCCCCAAAAATCCTCTCTAGTGATTTCATAGCATTTAAGATCATTTCCAAGGCATATTACGTTGAATTAATGCTACCAATTCCGTGGAAATCATAAGAATTGTCCTATTAGTATAGAATCGGGTTTGGAAACCCTATAAATTAGGGAAACCACTATTCTGAGGTGATTTGGTTGCGTTGAGGTAAAATTCATCCTCCTCTATCTATATATGCTATTAATTGATGATTTGGGATAAGTTGTGAAAGGATTTTCGTAACCGAAACCCGTAAACTTATGAAATTAAGATATGTAAGGTAAAATTCATCCTCCTCTATTTATATATGTGATTAATTGATGATTTTGGATAAGTTGTGAAAGGCTTTTCATAACTGAAAACCGTAAAGTGATTAAATTAAGATATGTTGAGTTGGGGGGGGTTGTTTCACTGGAATTATAATTTGATATTGGTTGATATATTGATTAATGTTATTGTAAACCTAAGAGGGTGTGTTTCAAAGAAATTGTGGGGCTGAATTACATAAATACCCTTTCATTAAACAAGACTAAGAACCTTTTCAAGTGAAGGTTTGGTCGCTAAGATACATAATTGAAGTTTCTTATTTGAAGATGAATTGGCGATTGCTACTGATCCTTTACATGTTATAGATAATAGATCATGAAGAGTACAGGATTTTATAGTGCGACGTATAGCTTCGTGAATAAGGTATTTAAGGCTACCCCTTTCTTTCAAAGTATGAAATCCAAAGAGTTATCATCTTCCAAAAAAAGAAATGCCAAAAACTTTATCCTATCATATCTTGGAATTTCTTGTTGAGAAGTATTCATTTATTAGTCTCATTCTCATAATCATTGTTGTTGGTTACTGGCTTCATATTATAAGTCTTCGAAAAGAAGAACTCTAAAGAGTTAATCGTTGAGCCGACCAAGAGTGTGGTTAGCAGCACTTGCTTGGTGGCTATTGCATTGCATATTTTTTCATTGCAAAAACATGAGTTGCATGCCCTATGGATGGACAATGATATGCATAGGTGCACAGTTATTCATAAATTATGTGCCATATGGATGGACTATGATACGCATAGGTGCACAGTTATGGTTGACTATGGACGGTCTGGTGAAACGCATAGTCCAGCCTAAAGTCACTGGGTCCTATAGACAGTTTATGAAATGCATAGGTACCACCTCAGAGTACTTCATATGCATAACAAGGCATTGATATTGTATATTGCGTTCCATTAACCTCATATGGCACCTAGATTGCTTATGCTTTCCCTTACAACTATTTGTTTCATATTGCGTATATGTTTTTCTATACATCTTACAGATTCATACTTCTATTCATGCTTTACATACTCGGTATATTATTTCGTACTAAAGTCCCTTTTGCTGGGGGCACTTGTGTTCATGCCACAGGTTCTAATAAAGACAATATTAGGCCACTTCAGTAGGAGATGTTGAGTCTTACGGTCAGTAAGTTAGCTTCGTCTCCCCAGAGCTGTCTGGATGTATATATAGAGTGTATTTTGCAGAGTTATATACAGTAATAGGTTGGGGCCATGTCCCAACCATATGTCAGTTCAGTCACTCGTAGAAGCTCACGGACTTGTTTTGATATGTACAGTTTTTATGTATAGCCTTGTCAGCTAAGTTGTATTTGGTAAGACCATGTTGTGATCTTGTCGGTCCCATTGTACATATATGTTGGGTTAATCCCTTTTCTCCATAATTGTTGTTATGGTTGTGGTATATGCCAGTACGGCCTTGTCGGCTAGAAGTTCTACTTGTATAAAAGATTGGTCATCAGAGTGGTACGCTCGAGCCAGCAGGGAACTGGGTGCCGGAAACAGACCCCAGTTTGGGGTGTGACAAACTTGGTATCAGAGCAGGTCATTCATAGGGAGTCTGTGAGCTGTGTCTAGTAGAGTCTTATTTATGGGTGTGTTGTACACTACACTTATAAACTTGAGGTTGTCGGGCATTTAAAGATGATTGTTGTTCTTTCACTTCTTAGATTTTGCTGTAGATCTAAGTTACATGGCTATGAGTCTATGTTGTGCTATAGTTCCTTTTTTTCCTTTTTTTCAATAATCATGCTAGTTACTACAAGAGCTACTGCTAGTACTCGAGCCTGTGTCGACATGGCTGAAGGTACTAGTAATGCCCCGCCTGGCCAAGTTAATCAGATTGAAGCTCATGGAGAGTCACACTCCCATATGTTACCAGTTCTACCCCCTCGGGAGGATATTAGAGGAGATGTAGTACCTCTAGCTCCTCATGACACATTTTCTCTAGTTTCCCAAAATCCAGTTTCTCCACCCGAATCTTCTGAAGGGGTGGCAAATGTCATACAATTATTGACTCAGATAATAGCTAATCAGTAGTGTCAGATAAAGACCTCTACAGGATCTGGGTCTTTTGATGTCATTGGGAGTTATATGACTCGAGAATTTATTGGATTGAGTCCGACGGTATTTACTGGGATTGATCCAAATATGGACCCCCAAGATTTTATCGATCAAATATTATGGGTATTGCGAGTGATGCATGCTTCAGAGACAGAGGGAGTGGAGTTAGCCTCTTTAAGGTTATGTGATATAGATGTCCTATAGTATGAGGCCTGGGAGCGGTCTTGAGGGCCAGATGCACCTCCAGATGTATGGGAGGAGTTTACGGAAGCTTTTTTGGATGACTACTTTCCGTTAGAAGTACAAGTTGCTAAAGTTGAGCAATTCTTAAACCTCCAACAGAAGGGAACGAGCGTCAGGGAATATAGTTTGAAGTTCGATTCGCTAGCTACATATGCTCCAAATATCATGGATACCATGAGGGATATAATTCATCGGTTTGTGGCAGGCTCGGATCTGCACTTGATTGGAGAATGTACTACATCCTCGCTAAATAGAGATATGGATATTTCTAGAATCCAGAGCAGCAGCTTCGAAAGGATAGGAGTGCAGAAAGATAGTTGACCAAGAGGGCTAGGTCAGCTGGGTTGTTTTTAGAAGCACCGGAAGCTCTAGGTAGCAATTTCCTAGACATCTGCCTCGGTTTTTTAATAGTGCTCCATCTTATTTTTAGGGGCCTAGACATGACAGGCGTAATCAGTTTGGGCTGAGGTAGAGTTTGAGAGCTTCAGGTTTTCAGGAGAAGAAGGGTTCGGGTTAGATGAGACCACTATTACCACCTTGTGCTAGTGTGGTAGGAGACATCTAGGATAGCGTTGTCAGGGTACCGATGCGTGTTATACGTGCAGTGAATTTGGTCATTACATATGCCAATGTCCAAATGGGGAAAAAAATAATGCGTCGCAACTGACGGGATTGACAGTAGCATCATCATCGAGTGTACATCCGTAGAGTGGTAGACCCCAGACCTCAGTAAGTAGAGGTATAGGCTGAGGATGAGCCTCTAGTTCGAGCCATACTCAGAATCGCATTTATTCTTTATCTGATAGTCATGATTTGTAGTCATCTTTAGATGACATCACAGGTATACTATCCGTCTTTACCTACGATGTTTGTGTATTGTTAAATCCATGCTCTAATTTATCCTAAATTATGCCCTTTGTTGCGAGCAAATTTGGATTTGAACCAGAGTTATTATCTAAGACATATGAAGTGTATACCCTAGTTGGTGAGACGATTAGCGAAATGAATTTACAAGAATTGTGTCGTAACGGTTTGCAATCTCCCACCTTGGCTGATTTAGTCGAGTTACCTATAGTAGAGTTTGATGTTATTATGGGCATGCTTGTTTGTCTTCTTTCTATACAAACGTCGATTGTCGTACAAAGATTGTCAAGTTTAGTTTTCCAAGCAAGCCGACTCTTAAATGGAAAGGCAATGTAGCTACGCCTAAGGGCAGGTTTATTTCCTACCTGAAGGTAAGAAATATGATTTCCAAAGTCTATATATATCATCTGGTACGGGTCAGGGACGCAGATACAGAACCTCCAACCCTTTAGTCTATTCCAGTAGTCAACAAATGTCCTGATGTATTTTCGGATGAGCTTCTGGGCATTCCACCAGAGCAGGAGATTGAATTCGTTATTGATGTACATCTGAATATGCAACTGATATCTATCCCTCCTTATCGAATGTCTCCAGTTGAATTAAGGGAATTGAAGGACCAGTTGAAGGATTTACTGGAAAAATGTTTCATCAGATCTAGCACTTCGCCATGAGCCACACCGGTATTATTTGTTCGCAAGAAAGGCGGTTCTCTAAGGATATGCATCGACTATAGACAATTGAATAAAGTTACCATCAAGAACAAGTATCCACTTATGAGTATCGATGATTTGTTCGACCAGTTGCAAGATGCTAAGTATTTCTCTAAGATCAACTTAAGCTTAGGATATCACCAGTTGAGGGTGAAGAGAAAGATATTCTGAAGACAGCCTTTCGAACTAGATATGGCCATTTTGAGTATTGGGTGATGTCTTTTGGACTCACTAATGCGTCAACGGCCTTTATGGATCTCATGAATCAAGTTTTCAAGCCCTTCTTGGATATCTTCATGATTGTATTTATTGACAATATTTTGGTGTACTCATGGACTGAGGCAGACCATGCAAATCATCTCCGAGTGGTGTTACAGACGCTCTAAGACCGTAAGCTTTACGCCAAATTTTCTAAATGCGAGTTTTGGTTAAACTATGTTGCCTTCTTGGGCCATATTGTCTCCTTCGAATGTATTAAGGTGGATACCCAGAACATTGAGGCCGTAAAGAATTGGCCATGACCTACGACTCCTACGGATGTATGTAGCTTCTTGGGTTTAGCAGGATATTATTGAAGATTCGTGAAAGATTTTTCTTCTATCTCAATACCTATGACCAACCTCACTCATAGTGCAACTAAGTTTCAGTGGACGGATGCGTGTGAATGCAGCTTTCAAGAGTTCAAGGACAGGTTGACATCCGCACTTGTGTTAGCTCTTCCCGAAGGTACCGAATGGTATATGTATTACACCTCGTAGTTTTGTATGTTGAGATTCGTCGTATGTTACTCCATCTAGACTTGGAAATACGATATTAGACATGCCTATTGTTACATCCCATATTTTCATTCAACATATACACGACTAAGTTGAGGTTGACGAATGCACTTAAACGTGGGAAATGAGATTTGGGAAAATAAAATGAGCTTCTTGCTTACCCGACGTGCCTGCTTCACCAACTTACTTTCTGTACTACTTGCTTTAGCTACTTGATATGTATCTTAACTACAAAGTAAGTATGAGACACGTGTTTAAAAATCAAATAAGGACCAACATATCACCTACTAAGTAAGTAGGTGATGAACCTACTTGCTTAAAAGGAAAGGTTCAGATTTTTTCCCAACTTTAAAAGGGTAAATACACCCTTTATGAATTGGATTCTTATCTCTATCTCTCCCCACTTTATCTCCACGACCAAAGCCCTTAAAATTCACCATGGAAGTTCTTCCAAGGCTGGACATTCAAAGTTCCCCCAAGCCCTAAGTGATTTTCTCTTTTTTTCAAGCTCTAGTTGGAGGAAAAAACTAAGAGTTGAAGAATCCAAATCTGGAGCTAAGATCTTCACCAAGTAAGGCGAGTATACTGGCCTATTTCAACCTCATTTTCTTCTGGAAAAGTGGAGAAATTCATCCCATAATATTAAGAACTCACGAAACGGTGATCGAAAGTCGTGAGTTTAAATTGTTCAACTTGTAGTGAACTGTTTTGGACTGTTTTGTGGGTTGTTTCATGTTGTAATTGAGTTTTCTCTTTACTACTGTTTCTATGGAGTTTGGAAGGACAAAGGGCGTGGAGAAATGCCATATAATGGTAGGGTAGTAGGCTAATCGCTCGTTGATACGTTTTAGGTTGTTTGACACTAGTATGATTCTTATTTGTGCATAATACAATTTTAGGAGCTTATATTGTTGTGGTTTATTGGAGGGCTTCTAATCAAGGTAATGTTTTTCTTCCTATTTATTTATATGAGCTTGCTGAAGCTTTACTTATGTTGGTTTGTCAAGTACTGGTGAAACGTCGACTAGAAGTCGTAATCTAGTGTTGAATGTTGTTCTAATGGATTGTGGAGGTTGTTCTTGTATTGTTGAAGGGTTGAACGTGTCGTTGTTGGTTGTTGTTGTTTATGTTGTTGATAAGTTCTGGGAAGAATAAGGGGTTTAAAATTGTTATTGTTTAATCACAAACCGAGCTTGTTAATCATTATACTATTTTTGAATTGTTGGAATTGTTCTTACGTTCTTGAGTGGCTGAATGGATGGGATTGGTTGTTGATATTGTTAATATTGTTATTTGGTGATGTTTTGAATTTCGGGAAGTGAGGAAATGTAGGGAAAGTGCTGCCTAATTTTCCGTAAGAGAGCTACTAGCTTAGAAATGTGTTTTGAGTCCTTCCATTGCATTAACCATAGTTCTAATACCTTGATGTAGGTTGAAGTACTACATGTAGTATGTGGAGTCGTTAGCAACAAAGGTATGTTAAGGATAATCTTCCTTCTTTTGGTATGATCAGAATGAAACGAACATAAACGAACAATATCCATAATTGCTCCACTCTTAGATATGTTAGTGGTTGATGTTCTTGACTTCTATATAATGATATTATCGTATGGCTTGTTGATTCCTCAAAGTAAGTTATGTTGATGATGTTAGTTCCATAATGTTAATCGGAGGGCAATGACCTTATGTCACTCCGATAGACTCAGAGTGTCTTAGTATCATTCATGCATTATATACATGTATATATCATGACCTCATATGCGTTATATACATGTATGCTAGATGATATGTATATGGGGTATGGGAAAGATTATGGCGTTATATACGCACCACCACCTGATTAGCTGGTATATGATGATGATTATGCCCACAGAGGCCGATATGATGTGATGGAATTCCCACAAAGACTTGATAGCGTTATATACGCATATGTATATGTAGGACTAGGCATTATATACGCACATGTACAATACTTAGGCGTATTATGGCCCTCGGAGGCATTATGTACAGGTTGGTTATTTCTTGTCTTAGGTTACCTCCATGCCTTTATTATGCTATTTTTCATGCCTTACATACTCGGTACATTATTCGTACTGACGCCCCTTTTTTCTTGGGGGACGTTGTGTTTCATGCCCGCAGGCTCAAGTAGACAGGGTGATAGTCCGCACTAGTAGGTTGCATGTTTAGCTATTATTAGAGCACTCCACTTGTCCCGGAGTTGCGATCTAGTCTTGGTACGGTATTTTTGGATATGCATATGGGTATGGCGGGGCCATGTCCCTACCTTATGATGTCACGTACTCTAGTATAGGCTTGTAGGCAGTTATGATGTAGTCAGATGTTATTTGGCATCCTCGGCCTATGTTTTTGTTGTATAGTCATTTATGGTAGCCTTATCGGCTTATACGGTCATGTCCAGCATCTATGTATATACATATATACCCTGTCGATCTTGCACCATTTAAGTTATTTATATGAGTCAGCAGGTTACCTCGTGACGGCCCTCGTGGCCCATGCTTATTTACGATTATATGGTGAATGTATGTCTAGTGGTGCTTGGCAAGTAAGGTCCGGGTTCCCGTCATGGCCCTCCTGTTTGGGTCGTGAAAATATGGTTTATTGTGATGCCTCCAGAATCGGCCAAGGGTGTGTTCTGATGCAGCATGGGAAAGTTATATCATACGCTTTGAGACAATTAAGGAAGCATGAGGTAAATTATCCAACTCACGACCTTGAGTTGGCAGCAAGAATCTTTGCCCTGAAGATTTGGCGTCACTATTTATATGGAGCCCACGTTGACATATTCACGAACCATATAGGTACTACCTCAAGAGTACTGCATATGCATAACTCGGGTTGCTTATGCTTTCCTTTACAACTAGTTCATTCATATTACATATATGTTTTTCTGTACAGCTTACAGATTCACATTTCTAGTCATGCTTTACATACTCAATATATTATTTCATACTGACGTCCTTTTTGTCGGAGGCGTTGTGTGTTCAAGCCACATGCTTTTATAGAGACACTGCTAGGACACCTCAGTAGGAGTTGTTGAGTCCAGCCATCAGTAAGTGAGCTTCGTCTCCCCGGAGCTATCTGATTGTATATATATAGAGTCTTTTGCAGAGTTATTTACAATATGGGTAGGTCGGGACCTTGTCCCGGCCATATGTTAGTTCAGTCACTCGTAGAAGCTCACATACTTGTTTTGATATGTACAGTTTTTATGTATAGCCTTGTCGGCTAAGTTGTCTTTGGTAGGACCACGTTGTGACCTTGTCGATCCCATTGTATATATATGTTGGATTAATCCCTTTTCTCCAGAATTATTGTTGTGGTTGTGGTATATGCCGGTACGGCCTTATCGGTTGTAAGTTCTACTTGTACAAAAGATTGGTCATCAGAGAAGTATGCTCGGGACAGCAGGGCACGAATGCCGGTCACACCCCCCAGTTTGGGGTGTGACAAGTTGTTTCATGTCACAGCGGTTAGTCCCTCAAAAGGGGATTCGACTTCAACCCTCACCACTGAGCAAAGAAACACTTTCGTTGAATAGTCAATCAGGTTGTTATTTGATGATTTGAAGCTTCGTGTTAAGCGAGGGGAGGTGAGTATGGATGAGTTACAGCAACGGGTTCCAATGGACCCTGTGACTAGGACCTTCCTTTGTCTTGATGAGCCTCTTTCACTACCACCAGACGAGGATGTGAATTATGTGGATGAGCATGGAGAGTTTCACGGTGGTGCTACTGATGTTGCTGAGTCCGACGAGGCTTAGCGCCTCCCCGGAGTCCCCTAACCCCCTTGTGATATTTTTTATTATGCATTAGGGGCACTAAATTGTTTAAGTGTGGAGTTGTATATGTATGTTTTGAGGTCGAGGATGATTATACCTTAGGATTTTTATTTTTATTTTTATTTTTGCCTTATACATGAAAAACTATCATAAAAGCAACAAAAAGTCAAAAAGATTTTACTTTCTTTTATTTTTGTTTTGTAGCTTCTTAGTCCCTCATTAGCGGCATAAATTATCCACCTCTTGATTTTTCTTATGGTCTTGGGTCTTTTTCAAGGGGGAACCTTTGAACCGGGTAGCTTTTCTTTTGTCATAGAAAAGGCTTTTCCCGACGACGGATGGATGACGATCGTCTTAGGGAATATAGTCGTTAGGTGGTAGGTAGTGACTCTAGCCCTTAAGTTCATTCTAATGTTAGAAACTCAGGTTATTGTAATAGTGACGAAATAAGCAATTCTTGAATTTTATTTTAAAAATATGCCTAGATAAGTGAATAACCTCTCTTGAAACACTTAGGCTCATTTACTTGTCTCTTTGTGACCCAAGTGACTTAATGTTAGATTCTTGCTATTGTTTGCTTGATTTGAGGATCGATATGGATGTGTCTTGAGTTATTCATGTGCCATGTGTATGTGAGAATTGTTTTGATTCTTCGTACTCTATATTGATGTCTAGAACTTTCCTGGTGTGTGCAAAGCGAAATGAAGGATGTTAAGTCTAGGAGGTGATAGGGGTGTTTCTTCGTTAGCCAATTTTTTCCTTCTCTTGCATGCCTTGTGTTATACCTTTAGTCAACCCTTATGAGCCTTTGGACGTTTTCTTTGGCAACCGTTTTATGAGCTTAAATCATTTGTTACAATTAGTCTTAATTTTGATCCCTTAACTCCTAAAGCACTTTAATTATAAAATTGGCGCTAAATGAAAATTGGAAAAGTAAAAAAAAATGGTTGGTGTTCAATGGAACCGAGGATGAGGAATATTGGTGTACTTGCGTAGAGAAATAAATATACTTTACTAGTTAGGAATGAAAATGATTGAAAATAAAATAAAAGAGAAGAAAAGAAAAGAACAATGGTAACATAAAGAAAAAAGGTTCCCCTTCCAGTTTTGTAAACCATCATTGGTACTTAAATTCAAGAAAAGGGATGTATTTTCGGTTGATGTGTGTTTTGTTTGAGAAGATATAAGTACTTGGCCATGTACTTGGAAACCCCCTATTTTCCAATAGAAATGTTGGCCTACTTCTACACAGGATATATCGTATAAACCCTTTAGAATGTTTTTCACAGGATTTTTCAATACCCATGTCAGCATTCTCACTTCTGATATCTTCAGGTCCTTTTACCAAAAACCTTCCCCGGTTAATAGAACTGAAAAAAGGGGCTAACCAACTAAGACTAATAGTTATCCGAAAGACAGTTCTAAATAAAAATGAGAGTCTTTCAACTAGATGTGCTCTTTTGGCTGGGTTTGAGAGAGAGAGCGTGAGATAGTTGGTCTAATAACTTTTTTGACGAAATTGGAGCTAAACACTTATGTTGTACGTATTAAAGTTCTTAAGAGGATAGTCACTATTTTATTCAAAAAAATTCTACTCGTCCCTTAACCTACATTACAATCCTTTAAGCCCTACTTGATCCTAGATTCAACGTGCTTATATTAGTAGAGTATTTACACTAAGGGCAAACCTATGGTTCATCGTATATCGTAAATTCTTTGATTTTATGTCCATTGTATATGATTCGGTTATATTCATGTGAGAAATATAGGTAACTCTCTTATTCATGGTGAGGGAGCATGGTTGACAAAATATAGGCGAAGTATTGGGTCCCTCTTTTAGGTGACATGGTCGTTTTTTCTTGAACTTGGTGTTCTAGAGTCGGTTTTTGAGGCTACGTTATTTTGAACATGTTGTTTGTGATTTCTTAAATTAATATTTGATGTGTTGTCATAACCAAAGTGAGAATTTGCTCAAGGTTTGAGTTCTACATGTCTTTTGATAGTCGTATTAGTTGTAGCCTGAATAGATTTGTTCGAATTAACATTGCTCTGTGATGTTGTAGAGATGGGTGGTTAATAGTTGATTGTTTGAGGACGAGCAAGAGTCTAAGTGTGGGGTAGTGATGTTCGTCGTAAAATGTGTGCATTTAGCTGTTAATTATCTCATATCTTATGTCTTTTGTTATCATTTGAGTACGACTTATATCGCCTTGTACTTAATATCGTGTTTTTGATATTTTGGATCAAAACGAAGAAGAAATGAGCTATTTTTTATCGGGGAGCTTTGTAGTCCGAGTAAAAGTCCTCAAATTCAACCAGAATCAAGTTGGGGGATCAAGGAACAATCGTGCACACGAAGTGGTGAAGAAAAAAATAAAACACAGGTGAAGAACCCAGGCGCATCGTGGGCCGCACTGCGCATGCACTGGACAAGATTTGAGATGAAAAACAAAAGCCCTGAAAAATTGCCTTGGTGAGACGCGGGTCGCGCCACGCTAGGTCGAACTTTGGCTGACCATTTTTAGTTCGGATTCTTAAGAGTAATTTGATCCGGGTTCGTTTGTACACGATATAAATACATTGTAATTTTTTTTTGAGGGTTCTTCATACTATTTATTGTAGAGAGCAAAGGTTAGAGTTGTTTGTCATAGGTTTCATATCTTTTCCTTTTATTCTCATTAATGAACCTTCTGTTATTCATGAATTCTTGTGTTCTTTCTCGAATCATGAGTAGCTAAACTCCCTTGCTATGGGGTTGTGGTATTGACATGAAATTTGTAGTTTGACAATCGTTCCTATTTATTGAATTTCCGTTATTAGATTGCTTATTTATTCTTGTGCTCAATTATTTAATTATCTAGACAATAGTTGAACCCTATCTGTGGCACATTAATTGGACTTGAGAAAGAAAATTGTGTGCGTAGTAAAAATAAGTAGAGCTTGTTTGTGATCCTCTTGAGGGTGATCGTTTCGCTATTGAGGATAGGAGGAACATACCCCTTAGCCTCTCTTAGTTCAATACGGACATTTAAATGTGTTCTTGCTATTTTATGGTGACCATAGGCATATATGCGTTAAATTATTTTGAATAGACTTGTGAGCAATTCAAAAGATACTCATAAAGTTAATATCAACCCGTCAACTAGTAACCCAGGAAATCAAACAGGTAGAACAACTAGAAGGCTTAACTATATTGTCAATTGTCATAACCCTGGATCTGTCTCTCATCTTAAAAAACTTAACTCTCTTCAAATCTAAGTCATTCTTATTGCTTTCTTTCCGTCGATACTTTAGTTACAATAAGCTTCACAATTGTTTACTCTTTCGAATAGTTACAAATTGAATTCGAATTAGACGGTCAATCATATAAGTCTCTGTGGGTACGATATCTAGACTTCAATCTTACGACCGCACATACTTGTGTGCGTTTGAGAGCAACACTTGCCGTGAGAGCCAATTGTGCATGTGTTGCAAGTTCACTACTCCTATGCCTTAGAGTGGTTTTAGCTGCTATGGTTATATATTGTGTACATATTGCATTATTACCTCCTTACACGTATATTATAGACTTGCTCCAAGGGGTATGAGAGAGGGATGAGTCGTTACCCCTAGAGGTGAGTCTAACCACATCTGTCATGGTGGCATTACAGTCTATCTTTGTTTTTACGGATATTCACACTGTAAGTTAAACGTTTTTAAATCTCGTCAGACAATACAATCCTATTCATCTTAATAACTCCGTACATGTAAAAAAAAACATAATGACCCACTTGCCAGCAAACTTGCAACTATCATAATGGACCACTGAACACGAATCATGCTGGATGTGATATTGAGCAAGGAGTGAAAGGAGTGACCACAAATTCTTAGTTGCATCCTTGGCCTCCCTCCATACTTGTATTTGTGGTCCAATTCTAGAAATCCCTCGTTAGTTCACTACAATATCATCAGATAAGGTAGATAAAGTAACTAGAATACCAATAGTAAAAAGTACCACTCCCCTCATGTTTGCTTATTCTACCATGAGTGAAGAATGAAAAAAGTACAGAGGGAAAAAGGAACACCAGATGGAGAACTTGCATTATATTAGCCGAAACAAAGTATGAAAAACAGGGAGCTGGGGTCAGAAGAGCATCTTTTGTCTCCAAAATGCAAGTGAACCCCCCCCCCCCCCCTAAAAAATACCTTGTATGCATTACAAAAGAGTACTAAACTGAAAATTTATATGCACCAAGAAGAGAACATCAAAGAAAAGATTTTAGTCGAATAAACAAGTATACTTGAATCTCTCACTAAGTGCACTTTCTTGCTTACGCCAATCGCTAGCTACTGATGTACAGGTAAACTGTCGTGCTACAAAATAGAAAGCACATGTAGCAAATTGTGTCTACACAGAGCATTAGGATAAACATCTGGTAATTACTTCAAATCACCGACCTCATTTGCCACCATGTAGCAAATTCCACTAGATGCACAAATGCCTTGCAGTGCCATCAGTGGCCATGCAAAATAATTGTGTCAACAAGAAAATTTAGCTCCTCTGCAACCAACTCCAATAGTTATGTATCTTATTTGACCATTTCACAAAGTCGAGCTCGGCCAGGATTTAGTAGTGATTCCGACATCACCCAGCCCTGCATGATGTAAAATGATCACCAACCTATATAATTATATAAAAGGAGCAGCCTCCTGCAAGTATGCCATAATCAAACTGGTGAGGCAGACAAACAACGAATTCGCAATCGCCAGGCCCACTGTGTTAATTCCATCAAAATTTTGCAATGTGAATATTAAAAAGTTTCAGCTCCTAAAAGATAATAAACAACCCAATGGGGATGATTTGCTGGTCGCCAACAGACCTCACTCTTATGAAAAGACAGAATGATCACGAGTTGGACAGAGGACAGGTTGTCCTATAATTCCTTCATGTAAGATTTACTCCTTACGACCTCTCTGAACTAATCCAGCCAGCTGAACAAATACATCTGCCAGCACTATTTGAAGGAGTTCAAGCCTTCAAGGTAATGAAAAACAGAATAGACGGGCTAGGAGATCATAAGCAAAATACTCCAGCTATTGGAGTGATTTTATATGTAATTGCATTTAATACTGAATGGGACTCACATCTTATAAGTTGGAGTCACCCACTATGAATGTAACGGAAGTAATACATAGATATAACCAATTACAAGAGATTCCATCTTAAATCCTGTTACAAGGCTAGATCATGTGTACTGCATGTCCAAAAATCATCAGTAATCTTTCACTTCCACAAAGAGAGTAATTCAAAGGGACGCAAAACTATGAGATTGCTACAAGGTCCTATTACGTGGATTCACAAATGAGACGGATTTTAACTGAAGTCATCAAGATTATGAAGTACTAAAATTTCAGGGGGCAACTGATAAAAGTGAAACAAAGCTCATAAATCCATGTCAGGGTCTTCCAGAGGGAAGCCTGGTGCCTCGGCCACCACATATCAGGACCACAACTATGACACTAGCAATTTATTGTAAATCTGGATAACCTCCACGCAAGAAAAAATTAGCAGCCCAACATTCTTTTTTTAAGATTTCTTCCTTCATTGTTAGATATTGTTGCATCTTTAGAGTGCCAATTAGGGAAAAGCAGATGGCTGATCAACAATGAAAGATACATGATGAACATGCCAGAGTAGACAAATGGCTATCCGTTAACTGAAACAAAGGCACGCTTGAAGAGAAATAAGGTAATCATATGTCCCAGTACTCTAACCATCTGTATGTCTGTTCCTGTTAGCTAGATAACCATACATAACCCACCCACCCACCCCCAAGAAACCAGTTCAATCATGATAGAAGAAGTTAATCTAGGGTCCCCAGCCCCTAACCTTGTCAAGAAACTAATAACTATACAAGGCAAAACATTGTCATCTAGCTTTCTTAAGAAAAAAGTTCACTTGCAGCAATACCAAAGAAACAAATCCTAATAAGCCACTCATGATGAACAAGATTTTAACACCATAGACACACAATTATGGGTGTGTTTGGTACGAAGCAAAATGGTTTCTCGAAAACAAGTGATTTTCTTACTTATTTTCTGGTGTTCAGTAAAAAAATAAAAAACATTGTCCCAAGAGCATTTATATATACTTCAGATAAACACTAAGAGGGTGGAGGTGGGGTGTGGGGGAGTAGAGAATTTGAGGAGTGGGGTATGGGGTCCGAGGGATGCGGGGATTAGGAGTGCGGGTGAGAGCAAGGGGTTGGGGTTGGGGTTGGGAGGGAGACAATCGTCATGGAATGCCACTTATGAAACTAGTTTTCCCTACTTCCAGTAGGGAAGTCATTTTCCTTGATTTTTAAGGAACTTGTTTTCCCAGACAAGATGTTCTCCAAAACATTTTGACCAACCAAACATAGGAAAATTGAAAAACATTGTCCTCCATACCAAACACACCCTATATTTCAGCTCTTGTTTCCTTAACTGGCTTCCTTTTTTACTCGGGAGAGGTGGATGAACAGGAATTAACGGAATGAGATTGAAGGCTCAGAAATTCTGATTTCTTTCATCTTAGCCTTCCTGATATTTCCTCAGCTTTGCTCGTGATGCTTTTTTTCAAGTGTAAATATACGTGATTATAGGTAATAACAAACAGAAGGCTCAGTTGCACTCAGAAGTAACATATCATATCTATGTTTCAAATTGTATTAATATTTAGAAAAGAAAAAAATATATCAGAAACAGTATCATGAAGTGGCAAATTCCGCTTCACCTGTTCTTTAGCTTTGCTCTTGAAAGGCATATATAAAGCAGAGACCATTTTATAAGATTCTACAACATGAGCCTGAAGATCAGCAGTTGATAGCAAAGATGCTGAAAGTTCATCTTCCCGCTGTTTCCTGGAGGAAGACTGTTTGTTGGTGGATGAACGAATGATGTGCAGAAGCACATGGCCCTGTATTTTAAAGTTATTTAGGTAAATTAAGATTTCCACATTCATCACATGGGTAAGTCAGATGTCTTACATGAAATGCTGCTTTCAGTACATCATCAGACTTAGCTTGATCCTTGAGCAACACATATATATTTCCTTTGGAAGGATTGTATGTCACTATATAGCGCTCCTTCTGTTAATCAACAAGATGGACATGCAGTTCACAAGCATGAAAACGAGAAAATGGTAGAAGAAACATTTAGCCACATAACAAGCAAGCAAGGGGATTTAAGTGTGCCATAGCTCCCCTTGACATTTATCCTCCCTAGAAAACATACCTCAAAGACGGGCTTGACAGAAAGATATGAGTTTGGATCTTGGAAAGCTTCTCTAAATCTGGGTCCTGCAAGCAGTTAGTTTAAATCTGCAATGAATACGTCTGATGATGTTATGTTCAGGTGACTAAGGAAACAAAGTGTATTTTCCTTCTAACTACCAATAACAATAGGCATGTGCTTTCTCCATGGAAAACTGAATATGTTTTCCCTTGAATTTCCATCCTGCAGTGTTGGAACTCTCCCTGAAGAGCAAGTAGCACGATAAGATATC
This sequence comes from Anisodus tanguticus, assembly GCA_034509755.1. Classification (NCBI taxonomy): domain Eukaryota; kingdom Viridiplantae; phylum Streptophyta; class Magnoliopsida; order Solanales; family Solanaceae; genus Anisodus; species Anisodus tanguticus. The sequence continues at coordinate 25,207,130 of CM067540.1, forward strand.
AACTCGGAGAGAAAAAGACATATGACTGTAAATCTATCTTCCCTTTCCTGCTTTACTTCACTCACAGTAAGTGTTTTATATTTTTGGATAACTCCAAATAACTCTATGGGAAATGAAAATGGAGAAGAAAGGTAAAAGAGGATTTTGCACATGATTTCGCTAGATTTGAGTTAAGAAAATGTTGGAATGTCGTAGGTTCACCACAAATTTGTAAGATGAACCATTCAGTTGTGATGACTGTCGGTTAACAGCAAACAAAAATCATGGTATGAAAGGAGGCTCAATCATAACAGAAAAACAGGAGTGGTGGACTGCTCCCAACCTGTCCTTAGGAAAGATTCTACTGCTACTGTGAATCTTGCACGGTTCAGGGTATGCAGCACAACAGATTTCACCTAAGATATGAAAAATCAATAAGATTCATTAGTCAAAATGGGAAAAAGAAAAAAGAAAAGAAATCAGACAAGTATGTTAAGAAGGTGCAGAACTATAATTTAATGCACACGATTTAACCTCTTGGTAAGAGCTGAAGACATATCCAAATGAGAGGAGGCCAAACGTCTTGACCAAGGATGGATTCCTTTTGGAAATCAAGATACTTAATCCTGTCCCGAGCTTCAAAAGAAACAATTAACAGCAGTTATTCCAGCTCAAATACATTAGTAATAAGACACATGACAGTTGATACATACCACTAAACAGTGTTATCAAAAGCGAAAAGCGCAAAAAAACTCTAAGATCAGCTGGGGGCTTTAAGCACAAAGCGCAAATAAAGCATGAGCTTTAATGAAAAAAGGCGCAATGGTGCAAAAAGACAAATATACATATGTTTAGTCCAAGACTAATAATAATAAGCACGAATAACAAATATATGGACAAAGAAATCGTAAATACATCACGATAAAGCGATATATCAATTATCTAGTGTCACCTCTTAAAGAGAGGCCCATTGGGAAAGAAAAGTATGTCTTAGAGCCTTGATGATGACACTGAAGCTCACATAAAGCGAGGCGAAGCGCTCAACATGTTTTGAGCCTCACTTTAGGGCTTAAGCGCGCCTTTGACAACACTTTGACAACACTGCCACTAAACAAATAAATATAAACTCCTTTTCAAGTAGGAAATAAGCCCTTCAATTCCCGTGAAAGGAAAAAGGAAACATTTTACAGATCATCAAACTTGTCTTTGTTATTCTTTTGCTTCTTTAATAGTTTTCTGATTTTCTCCTCATAATTCTTGTTTCACTCTTGTAGATTCTTTTACTTTCTTCCTTTTTTTATTATAGAGAACTGTTATACATTCTCATTACCATAAACTGATATTTTCTGAACAGGAGTGCACCTTAAGAACCATAGACCCTTTGAGATGCAAAGATAGTAAAATTGGCTTTTCAATGTGAATAATATTCTAGTTTCTGAATTGTGAAAAATCAAGGCCCAGACGCTGAAATTTTGTTGAACACATGGATTGAGAAGAAGTCTTAACATTTATTTTTTATATCTTCCAGAGATGCTCATGTTGCTAAGACAAAATTCACCATAACCCAATTGATCAGATGTTCCTCATTATCCAAGGCAAGATACAATGACCTCTTTCTATGTAAGTTGAGTAAGCAAGCATCCCCACAAGCAGCTTCAGATCAATAATTTTGTTGCTTGAATCTTTGGTCATTGACATAGGTGATTCTAACCATATTTCTGGTAGCAAATCACTTTTGTCTAACATTACTTATCCCCAATCTCTTCCAACTGTCAGCTTAGCTAATGGATCTCACACCATGGCGACTGGGAGTTGGTCAAGCTATACTCTTACCTTCTTTAACTCTGAATAATGTCCCTAGTTGCCCCTTTAAACTTATATCAATCAGTCGTCTGACTAGTACTTTGAATTGTTCCATATCATTTTTAATGACTCTGTTGTTATACAGGACTGTAGTACGGGAAGGATGATTGACGCAAGGCGTGAGTCACATGGACTTCTGTCATCTCTCCCAGTTTCACAGTCTGTTCAGCCCCCGACTCTCCAGATTTAATCCATAGATGATTGGGACATTGTAGTTTATCCAAACTTCAAACAAAGGTACTTAGTGTGTCAAAGTTGTCTATGTTAGAATGTAAGTCATGTCAACTCGAGAAATGCACCCGAACTATTTTTCCTTGCCGTCTTTAACAATCGTGCAGTGTATCTTTCTCATTTGGTTCATTCATTCTGTTGTTTGTAGTCCTAGTAGAGTTAACATTGGGTTTTAAGTATTTTGTTAGTTTAGATGTACTTGACTTTCCTAATGAAGGATCGTAATAAGCTATTTTCTATATTTCAAACTTTTTGTGTGGAAATACAAAATAAGTTTGGCGTCTCTGTTCGCATTGTTTGCGGTGATAATGCACTTGAATATTTATCATCCCGATTCAACGACTCGTCTTCTCATGGATTATTCATTAGACATATAGCCCTTACACTGCACACAAAATGGGGTAGCAGAGAGGAAAAATAGGCATATTATTGATGTTGCACACATCTTTCTTATACATGCACGTGTGTCATTGCGTTTCTGGGTATGCAGTACTCATATCTTGTTATCTAATTAACTATATGCCTTCCTCCGCCATTCAAAATCAAGCTCCACACTCTGTTGAGTTCCCTCAATCACCTTTGTTCTATCTTCAGAGAGTATGTCTTTGAGAGCCTGTGTTTTGTCCAAAACCTCACTCCATGAAAAGACATAGCTCCGTGTGCTCTTATATGTGTATTTCTTCGTTATTCGAGGGTAGATAAGGGATATCGGTGCTACTCACCCAATCTCCAGTTGTACCTGATGTTACCTTCTTTGAAGGTCAACCCTATTGCACCCTCGCCTTCTGAGCATCTTGGCATTTCTAAAGTTTTACCAGTTCTATTTTCGCCATTGTCTGTCCTTTTGCTCCGCCTTCTACAGGCCCATCTCTCATAGCTCCACCTCCACCACTCTTGACTTTATCATCATCGTCTTCACTCTTCAACTCTTCAACTGGTTCAGACTATTCATGCCCAAAACTAAATTCTTTGCCTGTTGCGGACTTGTCTCCACATAGCCCTCCTATTGCCACTCAGAGAGGTATTCATTCTACAATCCTAATTCTACCTATACATGTCTAAGTTATCATCGTTTATCACCGGCTCATATGTCTTTGTATCGTCGTTGTCATCTTTTTCTATCCCTAAGACTAGAGGGGAAGATCTTTCTCATCCAGACTGCCGACAAGCTATAGTTGAAGAAATGTCTGCTTTACACTCGAATGGTACTTGAGAGCTTGTTCCTCTACCTCCAAGTAAGTCTATTGTTGGTTGACGTTGGGTGTGTATTGGCCCTGATGGATAGAATGATCAGCTAAAGGCACAATTAATTGTCAAGGGTTATACATAAATTTTTAGACTTGACTATGGTGATACCTTCTCTCCCGTAGCTAAGATTGCTTCAGTTTGTCTCTTTTTATTTATGACTATTGTTCATCATTGGACTCTTCACATGTTGGGATCCCTTTATGGTCTGAAGCAGTCTCCTCGAGCATGGTTTAGCAAATTCAGCACAACTATTCAAGAATTTGGCATGATACACAGCGAAACTGATCATTTTGTATTTTATCGCTACTCTGCTCCAAACTTGGGTATGTATTTGGTAGTTGATGTTGATACAGTCATTATAGGAAGAGGGAATTACCGAATTGAAGTATCATCTTTTTCAGCACTTTCAGACTAGACTAAGGATCTTGGTTGATTGAGGTAATTCTTGGATATTTGAGGTTGCTCAATCCAATTTAGGAATCGTCATTTCATAGAGGAAGTATGTTCTTGATATTCTCGAGGAAATAGGGATGACACGGATTTAAATGTTAAGCTTTTATAACCAGGTCAGTGCCTCTTAGTGGTCCTAGAAAATACAGGAGGTTGGTAGGCCAGTTAAATTAGTTTAATTATCTCACTGTAACTCGGTTTGACTTTCCTTCACGGTTAGTGTTGTAAGTCAGTCCTGACGATCAGTGGAATGCAATAACTCATTCCTTCGATACATAAAATCTGCTCCAAGGAAGGAACTGCTTTAAGAAGACCAAGGACATGAGAAATTTGTTGGATACATAGATGCAGATTGGGTAGCCAGCCAACCCATTAATAAACTTAAGCTCTCCTTTACCGACTTTGACTCCATGGGTCAGATATTTTCGGTTAAGGCTATTTACCTCCAAACATTCAGTAAGTTTTGAAATGGTCTGAAAGCAACTTATTAAATCACCGAAGAACTAATCCATTTGGTTTGTTTATCAGTTTCCTAACTTAAGAAATTTTACTTTAGAAATTATTGTGAAGAACTTGGTTTTATTTATTTAATTTTAAAACAAAAAGTTTCATCCTTTTCTGCTACTTTGAAAACTCACTTGAACTACAAAAAATGTCACTAGAATTCTCATATAGTAATTTCTCTAATATTACAAGATAGCACTAATAACTATCTAAAAGTAAACATAATGATCGAAAAATTATTTACTATAAATTTTGTTAAAGTCCAAGTATTACAAGATAGCACTAATAACTATCTAAAAGTAAACATAATGATCGAAAAATTATTTACTATAAATTTTGTTAAAGTCCAAGTATTAATCAAAATATCTAAGTCAGCTAGAAAGATCTCTAACAAATCGAATAGCAGAAATTTTGACTGGACCTCTTGTTATTTTATTAGTGGCATATTTGCAATGAAAAGATTATTTTAAAGAAAAAAAAGGGGAATATAGTCTCACAATCCTATAATCTAATTAGAATAGCACAAGTCATCAAAAATCAGCTTGAAAACATCTCTCTAATAATAAAAAATCAGCAGTAAAACACATTTAAATTCTTGATATTTTATTACTAACTGTTAATGTTACCATATTACCAGTACACAGTTTTACACAAGTAATATGTTTCACTATTTTGATTTGTGTCCTTTAATCAGAAGGTGGAATGGAAGTGCAGTAGCCCAATAAGTAGTTATTCATATAAGGAGCTTCACCCTGTTTAAAATCTCCGATACTCCCAAGTTCAATAACAACAACAACATACCCAGTGTAATCCCAGTTCAATGATTTCTTTATTTCTACAATTCTTTCATTAAATATGGGTTTGACTCGACCCCAGCCCGTTTTTTACCCGGAAAAATATGGACAGATTGGGTTATGACCCATTTTCTATTCAACCCTTTTTTAACTAGCCCAAATTTAGTCCGACCCGCCCTTTGCCACCATTATGTGTGATAACGAGGCTACAGTAACATTCCATCAAAACCAGTGTTTCATGAGAGACCAAACACATAAAAATTGATTGTCTGGAACATCGTAGATATGGTATATAGCTTAATTTCTGTTTGGATTGGCTTATTTTAAGTGTTTTTTAGCCAAAATAGCTTTTAAGCATTGTTGTAGTGTTTGGGTAAAAATAAAAAGTGCTTTTAAGCACTTGTTATTAAGCCAAAAAGGGCAGCCCGGTGCACTAAGCTCCGCTATGCACTAAACACTTGTTATTAAGCCAAAATAACAAAAATAAGCCATAAGCTAGAATTCCTAACTTATTAGCCAAAAGCCATAAGCCCATCCAAATGGGTTCTATACTCCGTTGTAATTATATATTGATTTTCTTTTCTTTCTAAGATATGCACTCCCTCCATTTCAAAATATTTGTGGGATTTTGACTTGAAACGGAGTTTAATAAAGTAAAGAAGACTTTTGAATCATGTGGTTGTTAACTAAAAAGATAGGTAGAATGTACCAAAATGTCCTTAAATCTTGTGGTCTTAAACATGCTATATAGAAAGTTTGAATTAAACAGTTGCCAAAAAAGGAAAGAGTTCCTTTTTTAAACAAACTAAAAAGGGAAAGTAAGACAAACATTTTGAAAAGGAGAGTAATAATTTAAACCCCAATAACTTGAGGGAATAATCAAGCAGTGTTTCTCTTCCTTCTCGTCTTTCTTACAAGTGTCACTTTCAGCAAGTGAACAGTTTCAACGAAATTCTTTGAAACAATAGGAAGATGCAACATAACAGTAGATCACAAAGTCGATTGCAGCTTCCTACTACGTAAAACTTAACTGGCCATCATAAAATATGACCTTTGTTTCAGTTTGTCTTCCACCAAAGCCCTTGTAAGGGGGAAAATGAGTGAAAAGTTAGTGAGAAAATGAGTAATTACCGAACACCATCACTTTAAAATACCAGCAACAATTGCCATAAAGTATAGTGACGTCTTCTTCTGCCACTTTTCCCTTTCAAAAAAGGAAATAATAGAACTGCTTCTTCTTGTGGTTAAGACATTTAACAAATAATGCAATCTATACTATATTACACTATCGTGGCCAGACCGGGATAAAATTTGTTTTAAAAGTGGTCTCAAGAGGCCATGTAATTGAAATCAGAATACTCATAGAGCCGAATTCAGTATACTTAAGATCAATATCTTCATCACCAGAAAAAGAGAAAAAAAGGAAAGAAAGATCAGAAAAGCTTACTAAATCAGCAAGATTGCCAACGCATTCCCCTTTAGCAGTTACATCCCCAATGTTTTCCCCTTTAGCGAAGGCCTTATATATAGGAGTACGAGTTGAAGTAGAAGTGACAGCACCTACATTCTGTAAGCAATTCAAAATAAATCTTGAGCGCTTAGCTAACTGTATGTGCATGCAACAGAAAAAATATGGAAAAGAGGATGGCGACAAACCTTGGCGACATTCGCAGCACAGGCTAAAGGAAGAAAAAACTGCGGCACAACAGCAGTTACCAGCTCAACGCCAGCTCCCAACTCCATCAGAAGATCACCCGCGAACCTTAGCTGAAGGGCATCATAAGAAAACAAGAATTGTAAGGAAAAATGAACTAGTCCAACAAAAATTACAAGTTGAAGCCATTAGTTAAATTTCAACCCTTACCCATTACACAGCCCAAACCAATAAAACAACAGAAAAACACAAAACAAGACAAATGAAAATTAGAGAGGAGGAAACAATGGAGAATACCTGTTTTAGATCATAATCAAATTTCTTTCCCTGCCGTGCATAAAGCATTTTCCCCACGCGACCAGCACCATCCTGCAAATTGCATATACCATCCAGCTTGTATTCATTGAACATGTAAGGAGCTGTTTCTAGAATCCATTTTGAGCTCTCAGAATATCACAAAATACATGTAACAGTTAAAAATGAGCACATATCTGACTTTGGTTTATTCAAGGCTGAGAGAATCAGAAGCAATAGAACAGTCTTAAACTTAGATCTTGAACATTCTAGACTTATTTAGATACATGAAGACCCCCCCCCCCCCCCAACCCACCCTCAAGCCAGAAAGAATTACAACTACGTTTTTTTCCTAATTGGCTTATCACAATTTCCAAGATGGATTTGGTTCAGGTCATGAAGGCCTGGAAAATAATTCCACATGATTGAATGGGTGTTCCTGCTTCTCAGTCGGAAAAAATTATAGAAAGCATCGACTTTTTGGGTGACAGGAATTCTTGGATATTGTTTCATCGCATATGGTGACTAAGGGCAGAGCGAACAACCTAATCTATAGATATTGGAAAAACTTATGAAATTATAGGACCGTAAAAAGGATTAGTAAAATAGAGTGCTGGCTGATGGGTGAAACGGCGAAAGAAAACTGTTGAATTGTGTGAACCGCCTCATCTAAAAGCAAAGTTTAAGTTAGAGAAGGAACCCATTTATTTATCTTAGGTATGCAACACGCTCCAGCACGTGTAGGCCTGTTTTTTTTAAGGCAACGCACATGAAAATATTTTTGTAGATGGGTAATGATAAGACTTGAACCCAAAACATTTGCTAGCTCATGTAACATTGTCAAATTGTGTGAAGCACCTCATCTAAAAGTTCAAGCTCAAGAGGGAATACCTTTGTCTATTTTAAGTCTGTAAAAAAAATAACACATGTTATTAGGACCTTTGAGAAAATATTGGACTTTGTTAGCATCTAGGTAGCTTCAAAAACACATATATCTGATATGCAGACTCAAATGCTGTACCAACAACCTAATCTCACTAAACCTGTTCTAATTTTTTGTATAATCTTTTCCACATTCTTATATCAAGTCCCAACTCTAGGTAAAATGTCAAAAGAGAGCATGTAGCTAAGAGTTATTTGTATCAAGTACTTGCTAAAACAAAGGTGAAGACTCCATCCATACCTTGAGAATCCAGTTAATGGCTACAGCACCAGGTGTAGCTCTATGTTTGGAGACTCCTACTGAATTTAAGAGTGTTTGCGTCGTGAAAACACCCATTGCACCACCAAAAAAGTGCTACAAGTAGCAAACAAGAGGTAGTTGGTAATAACGGCAGCAGCATTTTATGAAACATTAGCCAAAAGAGCACCCAAGACAGCATTTATTTTGTAGTTGAATACCTTCAGTGCCCTCCATGTCATGTATGGTACATAAGAAGGTGTAACGCTGTCAGGAAAACCTTCTGGAACCACGTAGGATCTTATGAACGCCATGAACTCCTGCACCACATGTAGGATAAGAACATAAAAAAATACATTCTGCATAAAAAAAATTGTCTATTAAGATTCATGCACAATGTCTTGCTACACAACCACAAATTGTAACCATAAACATTTGTGCACAATGTCTTTACTCAAACGGCCATCGTACAACATACTAACAGGCATTCCTCATAAACACGTACTTTAGTAGCTTACAGAAAATATAAAACAGGAGATAGTGTTCTGTTGATTCACATTAGAAAAAAAAAAACTTTCAACTTTGGTGAAAATACACTTAATGTTGGAATTTCAGCATCCTACACTTACAATTTTAGTAACATGCTCATGAAATAATTTAGAGAATTATGGTCCGGCAATTTGATTTTTAGCTCACTCACTATTTCTCCACTTGATTCCTTGGGTCAATTGAGAATTTTTTTTCAAATTATTTCTCCCTCTATTTGAATTCTTCTAGATAAGAATATGTTCTTCACCAGAAATTTGAAACTAACAGCAATCTATGCAGTAAATGTCAACAAATTCATATCACCATAATATAGATCTTGGTCATTGATGTGAAAGCCATGATACTATAATCTTCCTCATTTAAGAGTCTTAAACAAAGTCTCATTTTCCTTTTTAATTCTGAAAAAACATCGAGAGAGCTGCTTCTACCTTGGTGAATAGGTACACCAGGCACCTGTTCTTGTGGACTTTGTACAGAAGCAGGCTCTCTGATCAATTAGTCAAGGTTGGCCCAGACAATTTTTCAAGCGTGGAAAACCCAGAACATTCTCATAATAATAAAATAAATAAATATGTCGAAATGTTTTTTCAAAAATTATCGAATTCAAAATAAATGTCCGCTAGCACATCGATCGGTTAATTCAATAAAATGGGAATTAGCACTCGATTTCGTTGGCACCATGCAATTGAACCAATTCAATTGTTTACTTATTCAATGAGACTGAGTGAATATGCAAGCTATCGTTTGTTGTGGTTTAATAACATTTTTTTTATTGTTTGATTTGATGGTATGGTACTGTATACTAACATATAAATTTACTAAAATACTCTTATCCCTTAATTACAAATTAGTTTATATATATATATATATATATAAAACTAAGACAAATGATAAAATAGAAACTTTAAAAGATAAGTATGTGGTGGGGTTGGGGTGGTGGGGGTGGTAGGGTGGGGTGGGCTTGGGTGTGATGGAGGGGGTGGGTGGGGTGGGGGTGGAGCGTGTTTGGGTGTGATGGAGGGTGTGGGTGGGGTGGGAGTATAAAGGGTAAATCAAATACATAACAAAAACCACCAAATCCGTGATTTAAAAAATTGGACTTTTTCATGGGATTACAACAGATTTACAACACCATACAACATAATTTTAATTTTAAGAACAATGGAAACAAACATGCAATAATGAACCACGGGAAATAACCATCCAAACGGGAAAAAAGAATTAATATTGCTTATGCAACTAGTAGATTTTCTGAGAAACGTACTGAAAAGAAAATTTAAAGCCAATAAGAATTGCTAATTGAACAGCTATAGAAAGTGTATGGAGTATCTCCAATTTGACTAGAGATATTAAAGAAAGGAAATCAATCACAATCACCGCAATGTAGAAACAAAACAGAACTCTCAAAAGCAACAAACCTCAGCAGGAGCTTGTGGAGACTGCAAACTAACAGCACGAATAGCGTTCTTCTTCAACTGGTCAGGACCACATTTGACACTCTCATCAGCCGCGAAGTACTTCCATCGGCGACCGTCGATCTCCTCACAGCAGAGCAAACTCAAGCTGGAATCAAAAAATTGCCGATCAATAACTCCGAAGCTAGCGTCTTTTGATGGCAGAGGAGGAGCGGAGGCAAGGTCGGCACTAATCCGGAGAGTTTCGCGGACAAGCAACGTAGCATCGTGAGAGGACGCCGTTGCTGTTAGGGTCTGAGAAGAGGTGCTTGGGGGATGTTTCAGCTTCATTGCGGTATTGAATTGAAGAATCAGAAGTTAAAAGGAGGAATTTTATGGAGGAAATTTTGGAGCTTTGGAAATGTCGTTGTGAATGAGTACGAATGGAGGTAACGGAGATTAAGAGGAAAGCTGGTGGGGCATGTGGAGCCCCCAGGGAGAGGGAGGGACCAAATTTCAACACGTGGGCCCGTGGGGTGAGAGAGCTTTTAGCTTCTTAGAGATGTACGTCCAGTTTGCCATACTGTAAGTCAGCATTCAGCTGTTATCATTTTCACAGGATTTAAAATGTTCTCTTCACTCATTCGTAAAAAATAGTCCAACACAACTTAAATCTTTAACTCTTGACTTTATAAATTTCAAAAAATAATTAAAAAAATATTTGAAATTTATGACCAAACATCTATTTAAATTATGAAGTATTATCATTACTTCTGAATTATAATGAGAATATTTATATCTAATATATCTTGAACAAAATTGAATTAATAATTGTATTACACGTATCATACATGTGCCAATTTAAGTTTACAGCCTATTCAAAACAAAAATCGCAAACTTGATATCTTTTACAAACTTAAACTATTAAACATTTATGTTACCTTTATCTTTAATTTTTTTCTATTTATTAATCCCTAGGAAAAAAACCCTAGAAATTAAATCAAACAAAATAGAACTAACTTTATATACTAATCAAATTTCTAGAATTGGATTGGTTGTGTTACACCCCGCAATTCTTCGTGTTATCGGACGTATAGTTAGTCGATTTTAGCTCCGACAACCTGAAACCCTTCCTGAGGGTCACATATGACTTATATGAGTATTACAAAAGTATACGGAATGTTGGAAGTCAATTGGATTAAAGGGAATACATCTTGGAAAATTTTGACAAAAATTAGGCGATACGTTAAGCATTCCGCCCCACGAAAGCCGATCAACTTCGCGGATCAATCCACGGATCAGAGCCTCAACTTCCCCACCACACTGCCACTGTGTGTTGGGTTCTGCAGCCGCATATGGTGGTATGCGACGCAGAACCTGCCGCATATGGGAGATTGTGGGTGATGCTATAAATAGCAAAAATTAGTGGCTTCTCCATTTCATTCCAAATTCAACCCCAATACTTCCCAACACACTCTCAAACATCTTCCTAGGGTTCTTATACCATCTAAGATCAGTTCCATATCAATTTGAAGGTAAATCCTCCATAGATAATCATCAAGAGCTTGGAAATCTCCTTGGTAGCATGATGGATTGAAGGATCTTCTTGAAGCATAGAGAAGAGTTCATGCTACAAGTTTTCTTGGCTGAGTTAAGGTAAGATATTGATGCTCTTAATGATCTCTAAACATCTCATAGCCTTGTTGATATTATGGATAAAAGAAACTTGTGATAGTCGAGCTAGAACTCCATGAAAGAGTTTCTATGAGTCTTGGATAGTTCTTGAGTAAACTTGATATGATCATGCCTTGAAGTTGAAAGATATGATGCTAGAAATCATGGAGTATATCTTGTTGATGTTGTTTTTGTGGTTATTGTTGTTGGTGGTGGTGGTGGTGCTACTGGTGTTGTGTTGAAGATGAGTAGATAGCATGGTTGGTAGCCATGGACATCATAACTAGAGAAGTATGCACTCTAAGTGTTCGTCGAATTGTTCTAGCAAATTGATTCTTAGTTTGTCGATCGTATCTTAATCGAAAGCCTCTATATTGTGTAGATAATCACTCGTAAGGAATCTGGAGGTTCGTGAGATGTTGTAAACTAAGAGATGCAGGTATGTAAGGATATCCCCTTCTTTCAAAAGCATGAAATCCTAAGTGTTTATCATTTTCAAAAAGAAACGTCGAAAATTTCACTCTATTCGCATATCGTTATTCCTTGTTAGAAACAGCTCTCTTGGTATTATTGAATTCCATACTTCCATTTTATTAGTTGCTTTTCCAAAGTATCACAAACCTCCGAGAATGAGTATTTCAAAGAGTAGTCGTCAAGTCGACCAAAAGTCATTCCATAGTAAAGTCGAAGGGTTTTGAGTTTCAAAGAGGCAACAAGTGTCATTATTATTACATATACATATATATTATTCACACCACCGATGTGAATAGCCGGTGGGCAGTTGTACATGTACATTATACACACCCCGGGCTATAACCGGAGGGCAGGCACTTATATGTGCATCCATACATACACCTCAGAGCATTACTTGAGGGCAGTGACATATTACCCACCTCGAGCTATAAGCCAAGGGCAGATTACATAATTAGGCCTATAGACAGAGGTTTCAGTACATTTTTAGATTTTCATTATTCGCCCTACGTGGCACACAGGTTATCAAAGTATCATACTACTTTTATTTTTCTCTTTACAACTTATATTTTCATATTGCTATTCATGTTTTACATACCGGCACATTTCTTTTGTACTGACGTTCCCTTTATCGGGGGTGCTATGTGTTCATGCCGCAGATTCTGATAGGGGCCCTGATAGACCATCTCAGTAGGAGCTATTGAGTTCCAGCCAGTAGTGGGTAAGCTTCATCCTTCCCGGAGCTCCCTTGGTCAGGTGTCGAGTATGTCAGATGTAGATATGTATATATTGGGTAGGTCAGGACCCTGTCCAGATCATATGACAGTACATGCACTCATAGAGGCTCATAGACTTGTCTAGTATGCATATTTGTTGATGTATAGCCTTGTTGGCCAGGTTGTCTTTTGTTGACTTGTATTGCAACCTTGTCGGCCTTATTTATATACGTACGTATGTTGGGTTGATCCCTCTTTTCTCACCCTAAGAGGTTGTATTACATCTTGTCTTACAGATTGTGGCCTTGTCGGCCCTCTCATAGTGTTGTTGTTAGATTGATATCCTGGTACGGCCTTGTAGGACAGAAGTTCCATTGATACAGAAGCCTAGTTATCAGAGGGGTACGCTCGGGCCAGTGCGGCACCGGGTGCTTTCCACACCCCCTAGTTTGGGGTATGACAAATTTGATATCAGAGCAAGTCAGTCCTAGGGAGTCTGTTAGCCGTGTCTAGTAGAGTCTTGTTTATGAGTGTGTTATGCGCCACACTTATAAACAAGAGGTTGTCGAGCATCTAGGGATGGTTACTATTCTTTCACTTCATAGATCATGCTATAGAACTGAGTTACAAAATTTTGAGTCTAATATGTGCTCTATTCCTTTTTCAATCATGCCACTTACAACGAGAGCTACCTCAGGGCAGCGGTTCTCTAGGCATCCACCTCGGTTTTTTAATAGTGATCCATCTCAATTTTAGGAGCCTAGATATGACAGACATGCTCAATCTGGGCTAGGGCAGAGTTCCAGAGCTTCGGATTTTCAGAGGAAAGGTTGTTCAAGCCAGATGAGACCACTATTTCCACCTTGTGGCCAGTGTGGTAGGACTCATTCAGAGTAGTGTCATCAGGGTGTGATGTGTGCTATTAGTGTGGAAATCCTAGTCACTATATGCGCCAGTGTCTGAAAACAGGTAGAAGTAGGACATCTCAGCCGATGGAGTCGACATCAGCATCCTCGTCGAGTGTACGCCCGCAGAGTAGTGGGCCACAGACCCCAGCAAGTAGAGGCAGAGGTCGAGGAGGAGCCTCTAGTTCAGGCGGTGCCCAAAATCGCATCTATGCTTTATCAGGTCGCCAGGATTTGAGTCATCTTCGGATGTTGTTACAGGTATATTAATTGTTTTCAGTTATGATGTTTATGGATTGATAGGTCCGGGCTCCAATTTGTCCTATGTTATGCCCTTTGTTGCTAGCAAGTTTAGGTTTAAACTAGAGTTGTTGTCTAAGCCATATGAAGTAGATACACCGGTTGGTGAGACGATTGTAGCAAAGCAAATATATAGGAATTGTACTGTGACATTCTGTAACCGTCCTACTTTGGCTGATCTAGCCGAGTTACCTATGGTTGAGTTTGATATTATTATGGGCATCGATTAGTTGCCTTCTTATTACGCGAATGTTAATTGTCGAACAAAGGTTGTTAAATTTAGTTTTCCAAGCGAGCTGATCCTCGAATGGAAAGGAAATTTTACTACGCCTAAAGGCAGGTTTATTTCCTACCTGAAGGCAAGAAAGATGATTTCCAAAGGTTAAATTTATCACATGGTTCCGGTCAGGGATGCAGATGTAGAGCCTCCGACCCTTCAGTCTGTTCCCGTTGTTAATGAGTTTCCCGACGTGTTTCCAGATGAGTTTTCGGGCATCTCTCCAGAGCGAGAGGTTGAGTTTACAATTGATGTACTTACAGATATGCAACCGATATTTATCCCTCTTTACCGAATGGCTCCTGCCGAGCTAAGGGAATTGAAAGATCAGTTGAGGGATTTATTGGGAAAAGGTTTTATCATGCCTAGCACTTCACCATAGGGTGCGCCAGTATTATTTATTAGCAAGAATGATGGTTCCTTGAGGATGTCTATTGATTACAGAAAATTGAATAAAGTCACCATCAAGAATAAATATTCACTTCCGAGGATCGATGATTTATTCAATCAATTGCAAGGTGCTAAGTATTTCTCAAAATTTGATTTGAGATCGAGATACCACCAGTTAAGAGTAAAGGAGAAAGATATCCCAAAGACAGCCTTTCGAACCAGGTATGATCATTTTGAGTTTTGGGTGATGTCTTTTGGACTCACTAATGCGCCAGCGGTCTTCATGGATCTAATGAATCGGTTCCTCAAGCCATTTTTAGATATCTTTATGATCGTATTCATTGACGATATGTTGGTGTACTCACGGACTAAGGAAAACCATGTAAATCATCTCCGAGTGGTGTTACAAATACTCCAAGACCGTAAGTTGTATGCCAAGTTTTCCAAATGTGAGTTTTGGTTGAACTCCATTGCCTTTCTGGGCCATATAGTTTCTTCAGAGGGTATCAAAGTGGATAAGTAGAAGATTGAGGCCGTAAAGACTTGGACAAGGCCCACAACCCCTACCGAAGTACATAGTTTCTTGGGCTTAGCAGGATATTATCAGAGATTTATGGAGGGGTTATCTTCTATCTCCGCACCTATGACATAGCTTACTCACAAGGCAACCAACTTTCAGTGGTCAGATGCGTGTGAGCGTAGTTTCCAGGAATTGAAGATCATGTTGACATCTGCAACTGTGTTATCTCTTTCATAAGGCACTTGTCACACCCCAACTGTCACACCCCAAACTGGAGTGTGTGGCCAGCACCCAATGCCTGAACGACCCGGCGTACCACTTATATATCATAATATGAGCATACGACGATCTGGGTCGCCAAGGCCTCAGAATGATTAATATAAGGGAAACTGAATATGACAATCTGATATAAGGATAACAAGGCCAACATATATACAGCAAGGCCGACAAGGCCGTAAATAGACAACTATGCATACACTCTATCTACAAGCCTCTATAGAAAACATAATTGTGATGTGGCCAGGACAGGGCCCTAACCTACCCATCTACTAGACCTACACCAAACTCAGCTCATGAATCTGACTTGGTAGCTTCGGATGAAGTGAATCTCACTACCCGGTCCACAGAACTCAACCATCTCCTACTGGGGAGGTCTATCTGAATCTGCAGCATGACATGCAGCGCCCCCGACAAACGGGACGTCAGTACGGATGAAATGTACTAGTATGTAAAGCATGAATAACAATATGCAAATATAAGTTGTAAAGCAAATCATAAAAGCAATTTGATACTCTAACAACTTGTATGCCACATAGAGCGAACAATGAAACTCTGTAACTGTACTGAACTTTTGGTATAGCAACTTTGGTTTGTAATCCGCACTTGGCTTATAACTTGAGGTGTAATAAGTCACTTCCCTCACGTATACTCTGAGGTGTATGTATGGATGCACATATAAATGCTTACCTGGTCGACTATAGCGTGGCACGGTGTGTATAATATACATGTATAACTGCACACCGACATACGTTCGGTGGTGTGGATACTATGTATTGTGATAACAATGTCTCTTGTTCTCTCTGAAACTCATAAACTCTTTGACTTTGCTTTGAAACGACTCTTGGTCGACTCGATGACTAACTATTTAGAACCCTCCTTTTTTAGGTCTATGAAGTTTAGAGACAAACAAGATACACAAAATACAATAGCGAGATTAAAGGTATGTTCAATGAAGGATAACAACCTATGAATAGGACTTGACTTTGAAGGTAACCATGGCTTTCAGCCCTTAACTTCGGCTCGATCTTTTCTTTTGCTTTTCATCGACAACTTGTCGGTATACAAGATTGTAACTGGAGAGACTCCATCAGGAAGGAGTATGGTGTCAATCGGACAATCAACAATGAACATGGAAGACAATAATAATAAGAGGCAGACAAGGGATAATAGACATATGAATAGAATGATTCTGTCGACATTTCTTTTGAAAACGATAAATACTTTGGATTTCATGCCTTTGAAAGAAGGGAATAGCCTCACATACCTGTGTTGTTTTTATACCAATGCCTTGCAAACTCTTGAGAACTTTACAAACGATTATCTATATAATATAAGTGATCCGGGTCAAGATAAAATCCATAAATCAAGAATCGTCTTACTACGACACTTTGTCGATCACCTAGAAGGCATGTTTCTCATATGATGTACAAGGTTAGTAATATGCCATCACTCCCCTTTCAAAAACAAAAAAACAACCACAAAAACAACAATACATATTTCAACTTCTAACCATAATCATCTCAAATCTTACTCAAGAACAATCCAAAACAATCCAAGAACAATAGCAACTTCTTCATGGAGTTCTTAACTTAACTATCACAATTTGCCTTTATCAATAACTCCAAATAAGCTCTAAGAAGCTAGATATCATTAATAACATAAATATATTACCTTAAACCAGCCACAAGGTCCTTTACAACAAGTTCTCTTCCATTATCAAGAAAACCTTCAACTTGTCTAGCCATCTAAGAAGGATTTCCAAGCTTCTTAGTGATTTTACATGGAGGATTTCTCTTCACATTGATATGGGATAGACCCTTGATGATGTAGGAATCCTAGAGGAGGGTTTGAGAGAGTTTGGGGGTGATTGAGGTCGAAATGAAATCTGGATATAAAGCCACCATTTTTTGGCATAAATAGCACCTTCTACCGCCTTACATCTGCGGCTGGTTATGAGTCATAGAACACTATCTGTCGATGTATATGCCACCGCAGATGGTGGCAGTGAGGTGAAGGAATAGGGGCCTTAATCAGCTGCCCCATCCGCGAGGTGAAATGGTTTCTGAGTTCCAAGTTGATTTCTATACCTTCACCTCTCATATTATATTATGTTTTACATATGTTATGCACCTTACATATTTAGTATATTTTTTGTAATGATGCCTTTTTTTTGGGCACTGTGTCCATGCTCGTAGGTGTAGGTAGATAGGGTGACAACCTCCTTGGTAGGGTGCCCACTCTCAACTGTTGATAGTCGAGCTCCACTTTTTCGGAGTTGTTGTTCGGAGTCGCTAGGACAAGGCCCTGTCCCGACCAGCTATTGTATTATAACATTTTTAGAGGCTTGTAGACTAGTATCAGTGTGTATTCATCTTGTTAGGCCTTGTCGGCCTTCTTGTCAGTTATCTATACTCTTGATATAACTTCGTTGGCCTCATTTATGTATATATACTGTTGGGCCTTTTCTGTTTACAGGTGGTACCTTTTTACCTTGTTATGATTATTTGGAGGCCTTGTCAACCCCAGTTACATGTTTGAGCTTCCAGGTACTATAGTTGGTTCGCTCGGACCTTCGGGTGCCAGGTGTTTCTCCCTCCCATCCCCCCCGAAGGTTGGGGTGTGACAAACTCATAGCAGGTATGTCCTAGGGAGTCTACAAGTTGTGTCTAGTAGAGTCTTGTTTATGGGTGTGTTGTGCACCACTCTTATAAACAGGAGGCTACAGGACATTTAGGATGGTTACCTTTCTTCTTAATCTAGATCGCACGATAGAGCTGAATCGCAAATATTCACTTCTAACGTTCATTTTGTTTACATTCTCAGCGATGTCTTCTACCACTAGACTATAGGAGGCTCTGCGGAGGTTAGATGAGGAGGCGGGAGAGGGTTCCAATCAGGTATAACCTGCTAACCCCAGGAGATAGGAGCATCAGGATGAGGCTGTATCTCGAGCTTCCAAGACTCTACCCCACCACCCCTAGAGGGGCATAGAGGAGCTGATGTACCTCTAGTTCCTCATCTAGTTATCCCGATCAATATTTAGATATGTGGAATGTTGTACCACTATTGACTTGACTAATAACCTCTCAAGCCCAGCGTCAGACCCCTAGTATTGCTGATAGAGCTATTAGCGTGAGAGTTTAGGATTTCATCAACCTAGATCCTCTAGTATTCATAGGGACTGGTCCTAAAGCGGACACGTAAAATTTTCTAGATCGGATGCAGCAGACTTTGCGAGTTATACATGCCACCGACATGGAGTCAGTGGAATTTGCTTCATATAGGTTGCAGGATGTTGCTGCCACGTGGTATGAGACTTGGGAGCAGTCTAGAGGGCCTCATGCCCCATTAGCAAAATGGATGGAGTTTTCTGAGGCATTTCTATAGCATTATCTGCCTATTGAGCTTCGTCGGGCGAGGCAGGACAAATTTCTACATTTGGAGTAGGGTAACATGAGCGTCCGAGAGTATAGCATGCAGTTTAATTCTTTGGCTAAATATGCTCCTACAGTCGTGGCGGAGATGAGTGACCAAGTATATCGATTTGTGGGCGGTTTGGGACCACACTTGGTCAATGAGTGTACTACGGCTTCTATGAATCCGACTATGGATATTGCTTGCATTCAGGCCTACGCACAAAATCTGGAGGATTGTAAGAGGTAGTAGCGAGTCGACAGAGAGCGGGATAAGGGTGAACATATAAGGGTCTGGTATGCAGGTGGTACAGGAGAATTTAGAAGTGGGTTCAGGCCACAATTCTCTAGGCGCCCATCTTATCCAGCAGTCAGTGCACTGCCACAGTTCCAGGGACAGCGTTGTGACTGGACCAATTATTCTGGTCAGGGTCAGAGTTCACTTACATCAAGTCTGCAGTATAGAGGTGATTCTAGCTAGATGAGGCCTCCATTGCCCTATTGTGATTAGTGCGGTAGATCTCACACCGAGCAGTGTCGTCAGGGTTCAAACGTATGTTATTCGTGTGGGCAGCCTCATCATATTATGAGATTTTGTTCGTCGAGAGGCAATGGTGGTATGGCACAATCGACAGGGTCCGTAGAAGATTTTTCTTCATCAGTACGCCTTCTTGGACAAGGTACGCCGACATCGGCTGGTAGAGGCAGAGGTAGAGCGTCTAGCTCAAGCGGTCATCAAAACTGCATTTATGTATTGTTAGGTTGACAGGACCTAGAGTCATCGCCGGATGTGCTTACAGGTATATTATCCATATTCTCTCTTGATGTGTATGCTTTGATAGATCCAGTTTCTACTTTTGTCTTATATTACTCATTTTGTTGCCTGTAAGTGTGACAACCTGAATTGATGCTTAAGTCATTTGAGGTGTCTACGCATATGGGTGAGTCCGTGATTGTTTGACGAGTATATCGGGGTTGTGATGTGATGATTTATGATTTCCACACTTTAGCTGATTTAAATGAACTAGAAATGGTGGAATTTGATGTTATCAGGTGTATGGATTAGTTGGCTTCTTGTTACGCTAATGTGGATTATTGGATGAAAGTTGCTCGCTTTAATTTTCCAGGGGAACCCGTTATTGAATGGAAGGGAAACGTTGCAACACCTAAAAGGAGGTTTATTTCCAACCTGAAGGCTTGAAAAATGATTTCAAAATGGTATATCTATCATCTGGTTCGAGTACAAGATGTGGAACCTCCTTTCACACCCCAACCTTAGGGGGTGTGGCAGGCATTCAGTGTCCTAGGGCCCGAGCGTACCACTTGTGATAGCTGTAACATGCTCACCAATACATAGGCCGAGAAGGTCACTAACGAATGATTCTCTGGTCTAAAAGGCGTAATCACCTGCACGCAAAAAAGGCCCAACATACATATATATACAACAAGGCTAATACAAACACATCAGTCAACTGGAAGGGCTGACAAGGTCACAAAAAGCTACTATATACATGACGACTATCTACAAGCCTCTAGAGAGTATATCTACAATATCTGGTTAGGACAGGGCCCACAATACGAACTATATACATATATGCAACCTCCATACCTATCAGCTCACTAGACAGCTCCGGGAGAAGGGAGCGTGACAACTTTCAGCTGAGTCGAGTCACCTATTATGAGGTATTATCCGTATCCCTATCTGTACATGTGGGTATAAAACGCAGCGCCCCAATAAGGGGTTGTCAGTACGAAAGATGTACTGAATATGTAAGGCTGAAACTGTAAAAAGATACAATACTGTGAATGAAACATAAAGCTGAAATTGTAACTGAGTGCAAGACTGTAAATAGAGCAATAGAGAAATACAAACACAACGTTACAATTGCGCTTTTTTGTAAATCATGCCAAAATAATGAAAGAGCGAGCCTTAATATAGCTTGTTGACGACCAATACAACTCCTATGGCTTCCCGCTTATCTTACGATTGCCAACTTAAGCCATAAGGACAATCCATATCAAAATTCATTCAAGAGTTTCAAGAATTTGTTGTTGTGACATTCCGTCGAACACTTAGAGTGCGTACTTTATCTTATCTTATTTTCATGGCCATATAAGTTACTTTCACTTCCTTTACAACAATAATGATACTATTAAGATCGTCATAACCATACTTCACGAATTTAGCAATGGTCATCTCCTAGAACCTTATTAAAACCATCCAACCAACCAATACAATAACTTAACATGTTTAACTAGGAAGTTTATCTTAACTTATCCATATTTTATCTTATCCATAAGACAATTCCAAGCTAGGAGATAATTAAGAATACTAAATGGTAGTAGGAATATACCTTCATACATTCAAGAAGTCCTTACATCAAGTTTCATTTCAATCCTTCAAGAACTTCAAAACTTGTCAAATGATCCAAAGAGGATTTGTAAGAAAATCCAAGCTTTCCAAGGAGGATTTCACTTTATAAGCTCAATGACATGATCTCCCATGGTGTTTAGGTCTTTAGAGAAGGGTTGAGAGCATCTAGGAAGTGTTTGGGAGAAATTGGGATGTTTTGGAGCAAATGGCCGACTTTGGGCCTTAAATAGCCATCCCAACCTCCTCACATATGCGGGCCCATATATGGTGCATATGCCCATATGATGCAGCATATGCCACCGCATATGGTGGAAGTGGAGTGGTGAAAAAGATGTCTTGATCCACTGCCTCATCCGCGATGCAGAAAGGGTTCTGTAGGGTGAAACGCTTAGCATATCGTCCTATCTTCGTCAAACTTTGCCGAGATGTGATTTCTTTGATCCTAATGACTTATAACCATACATAGACCTTCTTAACATCCATTTATATTGTAAATGATTCTTGGAATGGGGCTCGGGTCATCAGAGCTCAAGTTAATTAGCTAGTCTGAGTGTACGATTGTTAGATACAAGAGATGGAGATGCTATAGTTCAGAACGCTGTTGAGTCCTCTTTAGTAGAAAAAGTAAAACCACGACAATTCGATGATCCAACTTTAGTTAAGATCAGAGAGGGCATTTATTTTCAGAAGAAACAATTCTTCAAGCTATCAGGTGACGGAGTCCTTATGTATAAGAGTCAATTGTGTGTACCTAATGTTGGAGGATTTCAAGGTTAGATCATGGCAGAGATCCATCAGTCCAGGTATTCTGTTCATCTTGGATCTACCAAGATGTGTCATGACCTTCAACAAATATACTGGTGGAATGATATGAAGAAGAACATTGCAAAATTCGTCGCCCAATGTCCGAATTGTCAGAATGTTAAGGTTGAGCACCAGAAACCTAGAGGGTTACTTCAAAGCTTTGACTTTAAGAGTGAGAGTTGGCGTCAATCTCACACTTATCTAGCCAACGTTTAGATCCGGCTCTCAAACTTTTCTGGTTCACCCCAACAGTCCTCATTTATCCGACTGTTGCTGATTCTAACCTGGAAATAAGATACAATCAATATGGACCTTATTACGGGTTTACCTAATTCCTATCAGAAATTTGATTCTATTTGGATTATCGTGGACAGACTTACAAAGTCATCTCATTTTCTCCCTGTTAAAACTACACATTCAGCTGAAGACTATGCCAGACTATATATCAAGGAGATAGTTTGACTTCATGGAGTTCTGATTTCTATTATATCTGACAGATGTGCCTAATTTACAGTTAACTTTTGGAGGTCCTTTTAGAAAGGATTGGGTACGCAGATCAATCTTAACACAACTTTCCATCCGCAAACAGACGGACAGGTTGAACGTACTATTCAAACGCTCGAGGATATGTTGCGAGCCTGTGTTTTGGACTTCAATGGAAGTTGGGAAGATCATCTACTGCTCATTGAATTCACCTATAATAACAACTACCATTTTAGTATTCATATGGTACCATATGAAGCCCTATATGGGCGGAAGTGCAGGTCTTCTATCGGCTGGTTCGATGTTGGCGAAACAAAGTTATTAGGGCCTAATTTGGTGCAGCAAGCCGTAGAAAAGGTGAAATTGATTCAGGAACAGTTGTTAAAAGCTCAGAGCCAACAAAAGTCCTATTCAGATAATAGGTATCAAGACTTAGAGTTTACTATGGGAGATTGGTTATTCCTAAAGGTATCACCTATGAAGGGCGTGATGAGATTCGGTAAGAAAGGAAAGTTTATCCCCAGGTACATCGGACCATATCAGATTATTCAGAGAATCATCCAAGTAGCTTATAATCTCGAGTTGCCCCCAGAATTAGAAGTGGTTCATCCGGTTTTCTACGTATCAATGCTTCGTAAATGCTTAGGTGATCCTTCTCACATTACCCCCATTGAGTATGTTCAGGTCACGGAGGATCTGTCATACGAAAAAGTTCCTATTGCTATCTAGATCGCCAAGTATGTAAGCTACACTACCTCGGTGAAAGTACTTTGGAGGAATATTAATGTAGAAGAAATAACATGGGAGGCCGAGGAAGATATGAAATTCAGATACCCTCATATATTTCAGACTTCAGGTTCATATCAATATTCGTGCGATGCGATTATTCTATTCTATTTATGGAATTTGACCCATATACCTTATTTAGGTGGTATTGTTGAGACAAATATGATAGGTGTGCCCAAGTATCGGTAGGAGAATGTTGAGGTGAGTTATGGCCAACTCTTTTTGATTTTTGCGTTCATACACGGTCATGTGATGCTGAATGATGTTGTTTTGTTATTTTGTCACCTTGTGTGGCATTAGAATGTGTTTGGGCTGTTTAACAGATTTTGGATAGTCTTGTTTACAAAGGAAACTCTGCTGATATTTTTAGAAACCTTGAACTAAACAACTATGATCAACGAAAAAAGAACCCCTATGAGACTAAAATGGGCGATAGGTACCATTATGCAATATGAATGAAGTTGGGATACTAAGGAAAGGCTTTATCTAAATTCTCCAAGATTGCTCAGGGTTGGCTATGCCCTTATACGTCTCAACATTCGAGGATGAATGTTCTTAAGGGGGAAAGATGTAACACCTCAAAATTTTTTGCGTTGTTGTGTCATAAGTAAACTAATGTGATCTCGGAGAAGTTATGTAACTCTTACTAGAGTTACGGAAGGTTGGAAGAATGTTAAGAATGTACAAAGGGTTTCAGGGTTAAACGAATCAAAGATGTTATAGCCCGTACTTTCGGGGTAAAAGTAGGAGTGATTAAGATGTTAGGTCGTGTTTTAAGTTATTTGAATCATATAATATTTTTATGTTATGTTTTGAAGTCAATCAAGGTGTAAAACAAAAGTCGGCAAAAGTTATTGCAAGTTACGTTCATGTTTTTGCTAAACTTTGAGTCTAATGTTGCTGAGATTTTCTCCCAATGTACTTGTAGTTACGGGGTGGTCCACCCACCAAATTGAAGGTCTATGAGTCTAGTTTCCAACTCATTAAATATTTTGTCGATACAACGTCAGAGTAGAGAGATATTTACATTTTTGCGAGATTGCACAGATAATCCCTTTTTGGGACCCACTATGGTGGTGGCTGACCTTACTTTTTATAAAACGATTTGGGGACTCATTTATCATCATATTCCAACCAAATTTCGTCCCAAAACTCCTCACAAACCCTTCTAACAGTTCTTAAGGCTTCAAGGCGATTCCAAGGTGATTTAACTTAGACCCAATATCAAAGTTAGCCAAAGGTGAAGAATAATCCCTCTTTGGTATTGTGACGTGAATAAGGATGATGGTGAGCTAAGTTAATCTTAGGGTTCGAATTGTATCTACTTCCTAAGGTACGTTTAACATCTTTTTGGTTGTTTTTAAGGTTAATTACATGTTGGTTGTGGTGTTTGAGTGAAAGATTACAAGATAGCACTTGAAAGGGGAAGATATGTTGTTATATTTTTGTTGGACTATTTAAAGGCTATATATATAAGTTGTTATGCCTGGAAATTGTGGGGAAAAACTTGATTATGATATGATTGTTGTTGTTATGCATGTATATATGTTTATCAAGTGATTTGATGAAAGAAACATATGAAACTTGAGATTGAAGGTGAAGATTAAGGTGTTGTGTGTATGGACTGTTTTGAAAGGGCTTTAGGCTGTGTTTTGGTTGGTTCTTGATGCAGTAACTTGGCTATGTTGCTGTTGATGTTGTCCTTGTTGTTTTTTGTGTGGTTTTGTATTGGATGGAAGTGACAATTATAGGGGAAGTGCTGCCCAATTTTCTATAAATGAGCTAGTAGCTTAGAAGTTTGTTTTAAGACCTTTAGTGGCATTAATTATACATTCAATCATTCTTGTGTTAGATCAGAAGGCTTCGGAGGATACATGCTCTGTTGATAAGTTAACGGCAAAAGTATGATGTACGGCTAATATCCTTCTTTGGCATGATTTAACATAAGTGCGTTCCTCGAAATAATTCTTTACGAAGAAATCCTAAGTTTCTATGCTTCTCTTTGAGCAAGTTACTCGCATCCCTTGACTATTTCCTTGTTGATCATATTCTTCATATTCGTTATATCTCCTGAGAATTAGTTAAGGTTGAAGAACGTAGCAACAATAATGATAGTCGGTGGATAATGACAATAGGTCACTCCGACTCTGACTGTAGTGACTTTTGAGCTTGGTCTTGCATTTCACGTATATCTATGTATCTATTTTATCACACCGCACTGCGCTATAGTCGGTCGGAAAGACACTTACATGTGCACACCACTGATCAGTTCGGCAGATACCACCGCGTCCTATATGGTCGGGCAGTTTATTATGAGCTCACCCCACAGAGGGATTTGATATGATACTATACGATATGGCCCCATAGAGTGGCCCGATTTTTATTCATCATTGTACCAGTTGTGAGCCCTTTGAGGCCTGTTTCTGAGTTCCAGGTTGATTTCTATATCTTCACCTCTCATATTACATTATGTTTTACATATGTTATCCACCTTACATATTCAGTACATTTTTCTTACTGATGCCTTTTTCTGAGTGCCCGCTCTCGGCTGTTGATAGTCGCGCTCCACTTTTCTAGGGTTGTTGTTCGGAGTCGCTAGGTATATATATATATATATATATTGGTATTTTGGGTATGTCGGGGCCCTGTCCCGACCAGTTGTTGTATTATAGCACTGCTAGAGGCTTGCAGACTAGTGTCAGTGTGTATTCGTCTTGTTTGGCCTTGTCGTTCTTCTTGTCGATTGTCTATACTTTTGATATAGCCTCATTGGCCCCGTTTATGTATATATACTGTTGGGCCTTTTCTATTTGCATGTGGTACCTTTTTACGTCAGTCTCTGCTATAAACTCCTGAGTGTAATCAGGTAAATCCAAGACTGATGGTGTATACATAGCATGTTTGAAAGCAATAAATGCCTACTCAGCATTCCATCCAAATGAATCCTTTTTTTAAAAGATCAGTCAAAAGGTCTGCTATGTTGCCATAATTGGCTACATATTTTCTGCAGTAACCTGTAAGCCCCAAGAATCCTCTGAGACCCCTTATAATAGTTGGTGTAGTCCATCATAGCATAGCATGTACCTTATCATGATCAATTGGTACCCCATATGTTGTGATAACATGTCCCAGATACACTACTTCGGGTTGCCCAAAAGAATACTTAGACCTCTTAGCATACAATAAGTGAGATACAAGTGTCTGGAAGACTGATACTAACTGACCCACATGATCATCAAGTGACTGACTATAAATCAAAATTCCATCAAAGAAAACTAACACAAATTTCCTGAGGTAAGTCGGAAATACCTAATTCATGAGGGCCTGAAATGTGGTTGGGCATTGGTTAGCCCAAAGTGAGATACAAGTTTCTGGAAGACTGATACTAACTGACCCACATGATCATCAAGTGACTAACTATAAATCAAGATTCCATCAAAGAAAACTAACACAAATTTCCTGAGGTAAGTCGGAAATACCTAATTCATGAGGGCCTGAAATGTGGTTGGGCATTGGTTAGCCCAAAGGGCATGACTTGAACTCATAATGCCCCATGTGGGTTCTGAATGTTGTTTTGTAAACAGCCTCAGCTTTCATCCTTATTTGGTGGTAACTTGCTCTTAAATCTACATTTTAAAATATGACAGCACCATGTAATTCATCTAGGAGATCATCAACAATAGGTTCAATAGTCCACACAAAACCTCCAAGAACCATCTTCTTTCTTGACCAACAATGCTAGGGATGATATTGGGGACTAACTTTGCTGAATTATCCTATTGGTCATCATCTCTGCAACCTACTTGTCCAATTCTTCCTTTTGATAGTAATTATATTTGTATGGTCTCAAGCTCATTGGTGTGGCCTAGGTTTTAATGGAATTGAGTGGCCTAAAGCTCTAACATGTAGAAGATCTTTTGGTTCTCTGAACACTGACTCAAATATGCCAGTACCCTTTGTATTGGTTCCTCAATAGTCTTCTGTTCAAGTGAAGGATCCACTTGAAGCATGAACATGTGAGCTATGAGTGTTTGACCTTTCCTTATTAGTTTTCACATTGACCTGTTGCTAATCATATTCAGAATGCCTTCTTCAGGAATAACATATACTCTCTCTGTCTCAAAAAGATTGTCCTACTTTTCTTATTAGTTTGTCCCAAAAAGAGTGGTACATAGAAACAATTTAACTTTATGAGATGATTTACAACCACACAAATATCTAAGGCTTGTTTTGAACCACACATTTCAAAAGTCTTCCTTTATTCTTAAACTCCATGCCAAGTCAAACTAGGACAATCTTTTTGGGACGGAGGGAGTAGTACTTGTTTTATTATCTTTCTGCCAATGGTCACACACCTCTTTTAATGATCAAACTTGGTTGGATTGTTCTTCTTCATCCGGTCATTACCCAGCACTAAGTCACAACCTCCCAAGTTAATAATCCTCAGATCTTTAAAGTCATTTCCCTGCATCTTCCACGGAAACCCCACACAACTTGAGTTACGCATTACATAATTCCCATCAGCTACTGTAACTCTCATGGGTGGGCTGTAACTTTTCCACATATCCATGTCCTTAACTGCTTTCTCATAAATGAAATGGTGAGTATTGGCAGAGTCTACTAATACAAACAACTTATTCTTGGTTATGCCCCCAACCAGTAGAATTAACCTCTTTATTGTTACCAGAAAGAGAAGTCAAATAGATAGCCTCTAGTATCTCTTGTTGTATTTCTCCTTCAATCACATGTCAGGTTATTCGGGAACTAGGTCACTGAGGGAGGTGTTTCTTCTTCAGCTAGCATATACTTTAACTGTTTTGCTTTGCACTGATGTCCAGGTGTATACTTCTCACTACATTTGTAGAATAACCTGTTGTTCTTCCTGTAATCATAGACCTCAGGAATCAACCTGAAGGTATTGGGCTTATGGGTGTTCACATCAGCAGATCTGGGAATGTTTAACCCTACACTGGCTTGAAGGATTTTGATCACTGCTTTATTCTTATTTTGTACTGCCTCTATAACCTTCTCATGTAGCCTAGCTTGCTCAATGGCTAGACTAGGTTGGCACAAATGAACATTTTGAATGTAAATCTAATTTCTTCCTTGAGAGCTCCCACAAAACTAGATAGGAAATGGGACTCATTCAGAGTTGGAGTCCTCATGATCATATGAGCCTTTAGATCTTCAAATCTCCCAAAAATTCATCTACAGATCCAGTCTGTTCTAGCTTATTGAATTCCTCCACTATATGCTCCATTAACACAGTTCCAAAATCTAATGCATAACTCATCTTTGAACTTTGGCCAAGTAACTACTACTGCGCTCAATACTAAGGAGTTGTACCAGACCTCAGCTAGTCCATTCAAATATAAAGCAGCAGCTTCTACTTTCTGATTTTCAGCAATCCTATAGAGGTTAAAATACCTCTCATATTTTCGGAGCCATACCTTGGGTTCAACACCTTCAAAGCTAGGAAACTCCCACTTAGGAGGTGGTATGGCCAATCCTTGCTACTGGTTAGCCCTTGCTTCTTGAGTTGAAAGTGGAAGCAGTCCATCCCTCACTTGGTTGCCATTTTTCGGACCTCTCTGTTGTGCCCTTTCTAATGTTTTCAATCGATCCAGTATCAGCTCCAAGGTGCCTCTAATTCCCACTTGAGTTTCATTGAGGCCCCTGCAAGTATTGTTGAGATCCTCTAATACTTCATCATGTCTTATCAGCTTATCATCAATGAGTTTCAAACGGGTACCTTCTGCCATGGTTTAAGTTTTAGGCCTCAGAATCAAGGCTCTTGTGCCAATTGTCATGATCTGAGAATAAAATTGAAAGATTAAACACTTTTTTGGGACAAGTTTTTGGATTTTATATCAAGCAAAAACTGAAAAGAAAATTATAACAGTCGAATAACTGAATTAATGAAAATAGAAACTAATTAGCGAAAACTTCCATAGCCAAACTTGACATCTGCAGAAGAAGAAGGATCTAGGGTTAGAGAAAGGAGAAGGAGAAGAAGAAAGGAGAAGGATCCGAAAGAAGAGAGAAGAAATGAGGAGGAGATCAATTACCAGATATTCGTTGATTCCTCCCCCCAGGTTGTTAGCCCAATTAACCAACTCTCAGTTGAATTGGTTATTGAGCTGGCGCAATCTGGACCCTCACAACTCATTAACGAGCTTCTAATCTTGACCGTTAATTACGAAAGTTAGTTCCTTCCGTTAGTTGGCCCTTATTTCCCCAATTCGAATAGAAAATCAGCCAAGGGTCGTGACATAAATGAAGTGAATGTGACCCAAAATACTGCCAAGAGCGTGAATCCGCCCATGTTCCGAAAAGAAGAATTAACAAATTTCGAGGAGAAAGTGATCTTTTGTTAGGCAGCATATTTAATTTGAGAAATCTTAATTCATCTGGTTCTACTACCTTCAAAATGTTAGATCATAATTAGATTGCACGGATAATTCATGTTAGATCATTCTTTAGTACGTCAATCCTTTAATTTTCCGCTAAACTTATGATCATATTTCAGGTCCTCCAATTACATACGAGTTCACTTTTCCTCTCCAAGATGCTCATATTGGTACACTCAATTGCTCCAAGAGATGATGCCAAAGAAAAAAAAAACTAATACCATATATGATGCTGTGTTTTACAAAGCTCTAGCTTAGTATTTAGGAATGTTAATGATAGAGAACTTCCGTTCTTCATTTCTGATTTGCATTGCAATATCTAAAAGACAGAAAATTAACATTTCTAAAATCTCTCCATTCCTTTCCCACTAATGCCGGCCAGCTCTTACTTCTTCCTATTATTCTCTACCTAATCTGCTGGTTGAAGTTAGAGCTACCTCATTTGCCTCTTTTCTAGTGTTTATCTTGAGATGTCTGATCAAATTTGTGCAAGCCTGATGATAAAGCAGGTGCATCTAAGATTTGCCTGATTATTTTTCAGCCACCCGAGGAAATAACCACAAAAACATCATCAAGGGACCACTTGTGTTGCTTTGGCTTGCCTGCGGGGTTAATCACAGCACGTTCTGCAGCTGCAATGCGGTATCCAATCACTATCTCCTGTCTTTGACGACCCCTACTCATGATATCATAGAAGCAGAGTTCTTCATGGTCATACAGATAGAACTCCGCTGGCTTGATGCATAATTCATTTCCCTGTATTTGATAAATGCTGTCAGATTAAACTGATCTAGAGTCCTGAAAAGATCAAAGTGAACTAAATGTAAACTCGGTAAACAAAGAAGTTGACAGCTGTGTCAACCATCTGAATATCCAAGCTATGAAGATCCCACCCCCCCCCCCCCCCCCCCCCCCCCCCCCCCCCCCCCGCGGTGCATGAAAATTCTGTCGTGATGAATATGAGGACTGGTTTGTCCTATTTTAGCTTGAAGTAAATGCATGCTAGTTGAAAAACATGCCTTGCCATCCCACCACAATTAAGCTTATCACTCACTCCAATGTTTTCTTCATAGACAGTATACGCATTCTATTGTTGAAAAGGTCAAGTGGTAATACATGTGAAATCCATCACGATATTAAAGCATGATAAGTAAATAAGGAAAAATCAATACCTCTTCCGCAAACAATTCTTCTAGCACACGATTAATCTGTTTGTCTTCTGCTACCATTGCAAGTGCCATGCTCACCAGTTAATTTGACAGCACGTAATCACTTATTCTAGAGACTGACACACGATTTCTTGTCCTAGAATCCAATATCTCACTTATTATTATTGATCTCTCTGAAGCCTGCTGCATTTCACGAATCCAGGAGCTCTGAGAAAACACCGAATGCCGTAGAGGAATCGACCTAGAATCTTTGTTAGGAAGACGCTTTGACTGCATTAAATAACAATTCAGCAATGTCAACACTATTGGAGGATTAAAGACATCCATTTACTATTGTGACATGGGATATAAAAAGGGGCAGGCCAGAGGAAGAGGAAGTGAGATTATTAGCATTGGAGGGGAGGAAAAGGAAAAAAGAAGCGAAAAGAAATTGGAGAGGGCGAAAACAGAGTTGCAGACTTGTTCAAATAAGAAATGCTCTCAGAAACAAGTGTTGGAAATTTGCCTTTGGCGGGAGTTGCGACCGACCAACTTTAACGACTTAAACACTAGTGTTACGTATGTTAGAGAATCCGGTTCTTCACACATGCATGATCTACTAAGTACGTAGATAATCGTAGGGCCAAGAATCGTCAAATTTCATTGAGAAATGAAAGAGATATTGGTTCACGAAGTGAGGTGTTTGAAGCATGGAAAGTGTGGTATTGTGTTCAATTCTCCCTCATCGGTAGAGGAAGAAAGAATTGTTGTGTATATAAGACTCGAAATTGGTTTGGGGTTTGGGACCCCAAGGGGTATCCCATGTGTTTAAAGGAGGGAGGACCTAGATGTGCTTCGGTTCGAGGAAAGACCACACGCGCGCCGCCGCCGCCCGCCCGTCCGGTCCGGTTCCGGGTCCGGGTTCTCGGCTTCTCGGCTGTGGGCCTTCTGATATTATCTTTTTGGGCCAGAAGTTTCAGATGTGCAGTTTGGACCAGAATTCTTTCAGATGTACAGTTTGGTCCCTGAAGTTTCCGAGTCGAATTTGGACGGTCAAAGAAGAAACGCCACAGCACTCAATTCAGCCATTTATTTTGGCTGAATTACTCCTCCTATAATGGCCAATCCGTTGGTGTTCTTCACCATTTATTTTGGTGACATTACTACCTCCATAATGGCCATTACTTGGCCAGTAATGACACTTATGGAGGCAGTTTTGCTGCTCCTCCCTCACCTATATAAACACCCCTTACACCATTGTTGAGGCACACTTGATATACACGAAAATACACAAAGGAGAAAATAGTTTTCTTCCTACAACTTCCAAGCATCATTTCGTTATTCAATATTCTTCACGGTAGCTCTTGAGTTTCCTTTGCTCAATTGTTCCATTGCTATTTTATCTTGGGAGAAGAATTGTCCAGGACGTATAAAGGATACATACGGGGCAATATTGTCTTAAGGACAGAGTGCCACACTCGACTCAGCAAAAACAGTTTCCAGTTTTTCTTCTTCAACAAAATTGTAATTTCAGTTTTGTCGTTCTATTGTAATTTTCAGTTTTCTAGTTGAATTGTAATTTCAATTCTTACATAAGCAGTTACTTGTAATTTCCGTTCCTGCAATCCTTTGTAAGCCAACAACATAAGACAATATTGTTTACTACAACTGCTATAACATGGCTGGAAATATGACCGATGTTGCTGCTACTGCTGCTGCCTCTCGAGGCAACGTTGCTGCCTTCCCCGCCACTTCTTTAACTACGCTCAAGGCAGTAACACCGCCGCCTTTGCTGCTGCTGCTGCTCCTGTTCAAGGCAGTAACACCGCTGCCTTCCCGACTGCTGGAGCTCCACCCTCTTCTTCACACCACCATGATCGCCCTGAAAAATTCATGGGATCAGAATTCAAAATATGGCAGCAAAAGATGCTATTTTACTTAACAGTTATGGGCATGGCCCGGTTCCTTACGGAAGATCCTCCACAAGCTGGAGATGAAATGGACTCTTCGCCTAATGAAACGGGTGAAAGGGGTCTTGGTATCCATGTCATTAATGGCATGAAGATGGTTCGTGACGCATGGAATCATAGCGATTTCATGTGCAAAAACTATATACTGAACTGCTTGGCAGACCCTCTCTACACGGTCTATTGCACCGTTGGCACTGCCAAAGTGCTGGTGGGAAAACCGCAAAAGAAGTACAACGCACAAGATGCGGGTACTAAGAAGTTCATCGTTGGAAAATTTCTAAAATTCCAAATGGTGGACAGTAAGACAGTGATGTCCCAAGTCCAGGAATTCCAAATGATTTTACATCACCTGGATTTGGAAGGACTGAAACCAAACGAGCAGTTTTTGGTTGCATCGCTGATTGAAAAGTTACCTCCTTCATGGAATGAGTTACTTGAAACTCAAGACAAAGGAGATGACCTTTGAAGAGCTTGTTATCAAACTGCAAATCCAGGAAGATAATAAGAAGACCTTGCCAAAGGGTAGACAACCTGCTGAGGCGAAGGCGAATCTGGCCGAGGCCAAAGGGAACTCAAGCAAGAAGCGGAAGTTCCGGAAAGACGGCAAAGCCCCCCGCAGCGAGAGATGTTCGAGAGGTAATTGTCATCACCGTGGAAAACCTGGTCATAGGATCAAGGAATGCCGCAAGCTCAAGACGGAGCAACAGCGAAAAGCCAAGTCTAAAGGCAAGGCTCAAGCAAACGTCGTCAAGGACACGCTCCGGATGACATGATCGAGGAATTCTCTGCGGTGGTGCTAGAAGCCAACTTGGTGGAGAATCCGATGCGGTGGTGGGTGGACACGGGTGCTACTAGGCACATCTGTTCCAACAAAGATGCCTTCTCCACGTACACACCGATCGGCCGACAAGAAGCTGTTCATGGGCAACAACGCTTCTTCCGACATGATGGGGGTTGGAAAGGTGGTCCTGAAGATGACTTCCGGCAAGGAACTTACTCTGAAGGAAGTGATGCACGTCCCAGAGATTAGAAGAAATTTAATTTCGGACCTTTATTGGTTAATGCTTTGGTTTTAGGCTAGTATTTGAATCCAATAAGTTTGTACTCATTAAAAATGGCACATTTGTAGGGAGGGGCTTCGTCTGTGAAGGCCTCTTCAAAGTGAATGCCATGTCTGTATTGCGTCAAGGAAATAAAGTTGAGTCTTCTTCTTATTTGCTTGAGTCCTCTAATTTATGGCATCATAGATTAGGACACGTAAACTACAAGTCTATTCAAAGGCTGGTAAAGATGGAGTTGTTGCCTTCTATCGACATAAACCCTCAATATAAGTGTGAGGTGTGCGTAGAGGCAAAACTCACCAAGCTTCCTTTTCGATCCGTCGAAAGGAATACCGCTCCTCTAGAACTTATTCACACAGATATATGTGATTTAAAGTTTGCACAAACTAGAGGGGGGAACAAGTACTTTGTGACATTTATTGATGATAGCACAAGGTATTGTTACCTTTACTTGTTGAAAAGTAAGGATGAAGCCTTTGAAGCGTTCCGACGTTACAAAGTAGAAGTTGAGAATCAACTTAGCCTACGGATTAAATCCATTCGTAGCGATAGAGGGGGAGAATATGTAGCGCCATTTGAGGAATACTGTGCCCAAGAAGACATTATTCATCAAACGACGGCTCCGTACTCACCTCAATCAAACGGTGTGGTGGAACGTAAGAACCGCACATTAAAGGAAATGATGAATGCCTTGCTTATCAATTCCGGTCTTCCCCAAAACATGTGGGGAGAAGCCGTCCTTATTGCTAATACGATTCTTAACAGAGTCCTACATAAGGGTAAGGACAAAACTCCATATGAATCATGGAAGGGAAAGAAACCCACCTACAAATATTTTAAGGTGTGGGGTTGTCTGGCAAAGGTTGAAGTACCCAAGACAAAGCAGGTCAAGATTGGGCCTAAGACTGTAGATTGCATATTCATCGGATATGCAAATAACAGTAGTGCTTATCGCTTCTTAGTGCATAAGTCAGATATTCCAGATATCCACCAGGGTACAATAATGGAATCAAGGAATGCTCTATTCTTTGAAAGTACCTTTCCTAGAAAGGAAAAAGACATAACCTCTCTCAAATGAAGTTATGCACAAAGCTCTCAAGATCCGGGAGTCCTTGACGCCCTGATGCGCATGGTTCGATCTAGCGAATCTCGAGCCGTGGTGAACATCCGAATCTAGTGTTCCGAGTCTCGAACTTGGAGACTCCGAGAGATGGATCTAAGGCGAAGTAAAAGGGCTAGGAAGGATAAATCCTTCGGTCCTGACTTTGTAGCTTATATGGTTAATGATGAACTAAGGACAATTGCTCAGGCGTTGTCAACTCCAGAAGCACCGCTCTGGAAAGAAGCTATTGAGAGTGAAATAGGCTCCATTCTGCATATCCATACGTGGGAGTTGGTTGATCTTCCTCCGGGAAATAAACCGTTGGGTGTAAGTGGATACTCAAACGGAAATACAAAGCAGATGGGTCTATAGACAAGTACAAAGCCAGGTTGGTAGTCAAGGGCTATCGGCAGACAGAAGGCCTTGACTACTTTGATACCTACTCCCCGGTATCCCGGATGACATCCATACGGGTATTTATTGCGATCGCAGCTTTGCGTGACCTTGAGATACACCAGATGGATGTTAAGACAGCCTTCCTAAACGGTGATTTGGAAGAAGAAATTTATATGGACCAACCCGAGGGGTATGTAGTTCAAGGGGAAGAGAAGAAAGTCTGCCGACTTGTCAAATCTCTGTATGGGCTGAAACAAGCCCCGAAACAATGGCACGAAAAATTTGATAGTACTCTACTATCGAAGGGTTTCACCATTAATGAGTGTGATAAATGTGTCTACACGAAAGGTAACTCTGACTCGTTTGTTATGATATGCCTGTATGTAGATGACATGTTAATCACAGGAAGCAGTCCTAGGGTAATCCTAGAGACTAAGAACATGTTGAAACAATGCTTCGACATGAAGGATATGGGTATCGCAAGATGTCATCTTAGGGATTAAAATCTCTAAGACGTCGACGGACTGGTCTTATTTCAGTCTCACTACATCGAGGATGTTTTGAGAAAGTTCGAGATGTTAGACAGTTCACCGATAAAGTCACCAATGGATACAAATCAAAAGCTTGATAAAAATCTTGGTGCACTGTATACCGGGAGCGATATGCACGGGTGATCGGTAGTTTGATGTATATAACAAACTGCACCCGACCTGATATTTCTTACGCAGTCAATAAGTTGGCTAGGTTCACCCGTAATCCGAGTGATAATCACTGGAAGGTGTTGAATCGGGTATTACAATACCTAAAATACACGTTAAATTATGGGTTACACTATTCGAGATATCCAACCATTTGTACTAGAAGGGTACAAAGATGCAAGCGGATATCGATATAGAGAACACCAAGTCCACCAAAGGGTATATATTTACGATTGGTGGCGGGGCTGTGTCTTGGAAATCCTCTAAGCAAACTTGCATCGCCCGATCCACGATGGAATCGAAGTTTATCGCTTTAGACAAAGCAGGAGAAGAAGCTGAGTGGCTTCATGACTTCTTAGAGGATGTTCCGTGTTGGAACAAACCCGTACCTTCGGTAATGATCCACTGCGACAGTCAGTCGGCTCTAGGAAGGGCACGGAATGCTATGTACAACGGCAAGTCTCGTCATATTCGACGGAGGCATAAGACCGTTAGGCAACTGATCACCACGGGTATAATAACCATTTATTACATTAAGTCAAAGGATAATATAGCAGACCCTTTGACAAAGGGCTTACCCAAAGATCAGATGGCTTGCATGTCTAGGGGAATGGGCTTAAAACCCAAAATATAAGGACCGATACAGCGGTAACCCAACCTTACTAACTGGAGATCCCAGTAATTTGGTTCAATGGGAAAACTAAGTTGTAAAGGTTCAGTTGATCGCTTCAGTGGAAGCATGAGCACCTCGGATAGGGATTTCTGAAAAGAAACACCAAATCCAAAGCCATTCCCGCGATAGACTTTAAAAGTGCTATTTGCAGTGTGGGTAAAGGTTAAGTTTTCAAAACCCGTAATGATCCTCAGCAGTTGAGGTTAGGTCTTTGGAAAACTTTTAATGGTTCCTAATACTTGTGAAGTGGGGTATAGTAGGATACCTTGTAGGAGACCACCTATTTAAGTGCGAGGACGGGCCGCCTCAAAATGAGCGCACTTAAGAATCCAAGACGTTGTCCATGGCCAAAACGGACAAAACATTACGAAGAAGAGAGTAAGGGAATTTGTTGTGTTGGTACCATTGACTTGGCTTACACTAAACACTGACGGTTCAAGACATCACATTCACCACGCAGTAAGTAAGTCCGATGGTATTCAACTATGGAAGGTTCAAAGCTGAAGCTACCTCTCCTTATGCAACATCGGCCCGCTGAAATATTGCTGGAAATGAAAAGACACCATGTGGTGCGCCAAAATCTCTTTCAAGATGGGATTGTTGGAAATTTGCCTTTGGCGGGAGTTGCGACCGACCAACTTTAACGGCTTAAACACTAGTGTTACGTATGTTGGAGAATCCGGTTCTTCACACATGCATGATCTACTAAGTACGTAGATAATCGTAGGGCCAAGAATCGTCAAATTTCATTGAGAAATGAAAGAGATATTGGTTCACGAAGTGAGGTGTTTGAAGCATGGAAAGTGTGGTATTGTGTTCAATTCTCCCTCATCGGTAGAGGAAGAAAGAATTGTTGTGTATATAAGACTCGAAATTGGTTTGGGATTTGGGACCCCAAGGGGTATCCCATGTGTTTAAAGGAGGGAGGACCTAGATGTGCTTCGGTTCGAGGAAAGACCACACGCGCGCCACCGCCGCCCGCCCGTCCGGTCCGGTTCCGGTTCCGAGTTCCGGGTTCCGGGTTCTCGGGTTCTCGGGTCGTGGGCTGTGGGCCTTCTGATATTATCTTTTTGGGCCAGAAAACTTAGCTAGAAGTACAGTTTTATCCCAGAAGTTTCAGATGTGCAGTTTGGACCAGAATTCTTTCAGATGTACAGTTTGGTCCCTGAAGTTTCAAGATGTACAGTTGGGCCCCTGAAATTTCCAAAAGTCAGAATTTGGACGGTCAAAGCAGAAACGCCACAACACTCAATTCAGCCATTTATTTTGGCTGAATTACTCCTCCTATAATGGTCAATCCGTTGGTGTTCGTCACCATTTATTTTGGTGACATTACTACCTCCATAATGGCCATTACTTGGCCAG
Source organism: Anisodus tanguticus (assembly GCA_034509755.1). Taxonomy (NCBI): domain Eukaryota; kingdom Viridiplantae; phylum Streptophyta; class Magnoliopsida; order Solanales; family Solanaceae; genus Anisodus; species Anisodus tanguticus. The sequence goes on from CM067540.1 coordinate 25,245,485, forward strand.
TAATGACACTTATGGAGGCAGTTTTGCTGCTCCTCCCTCACCTATATAAACACCCCTTACACCATTGTTGAGGCACACTTGATATACACGAAAATACACAAAGGAGAAAATAGTTTTCTTCCTACAACTTCCAAGCATCATTTCGTTATTCAATATTCTTCACGGTAGCTCTTGAGTTTCCTTTGCTCAATTGTTCCATTGCTGTTTTATCTTGGGAGAAGAATTGTCCAGGACGTATAAAGGATACATACGGGGCAATATTGTCTTAAGGACAGAGTGCCACACTCGACTCAAAAACGTTTCCGCTTTTTCTTCTTCAACAAAATTGTAATTTCAGTTTTGTCGTTCTATTGTAATTTTCAGTTTTCTAGTTGAATTGTAATTTCAATTCTTACATAAGCAGTTACTTGTAATTTCCGTTCCTGCAATCCTTTGTAAGCCAACAACAAGTACTCCAGGGAAACACTTAGTTTATATGCCTCAATTGAAAGTTGGCAACAATGACCTGGATATCTCGGATGAGGAGGGTGGCAAGAGACCGTGAATCAGAGTGAACAATGGAGTCTTCAACGGATTCATCTGCAAGAATCAGAATCTATTCTCTTATTAGTAAACGGTGCATCAACAAAAATATGAATTGACATGCCAAAATACTATTCTCTGGCATCAGTTTTAAATCATAATGATTCTCATCTTTGCTTTTTCTACACCAAGGAAAATCAAGAGCAACTAGCCCACTGCATTCAGATCTCATCTTAGTAGTAGCTAAGACAGCCAAAATTTTGCCTGAATTCAAAAGTGAAAATTTTACCAAAAGGATTACCAGCTATCTAGCACTATGCTACATCAAATCCAGAAATCTTAGTTTTGCCCGGAAACTTTAAAATAAATACGCATCTTCCCTGCAAACATCTCAAAGTATGAGCACAACTTGAACTTACCGAATCAATTTTCCTTTCTCTATCTTTCTCGGGAACCTCATTAAACATCCACAATTTAGACCCTGGAGCCAATAATGCCTCTAGTACCTAACAAAAAAGACGTGGTTCAGCCAAAGGAAATTCAATTTTCTCAAACTATTGTGTGAAGTATACCAGATAAAATAAATGCAGAAAAGAAAACGGAAAAACTAAAGAGTTTAATAGAAATTTGGGTGGCAACTATCAAGCACCTAGAAATAAAGAGTAACCTAGATGATATCCAAAGGCATGTAATAGCCGGACACAAGTTCAGACGTACTAAGGGGTCATTTGTTGATGGTATTGGAATCATTAATCCCAACATAAAATATCGCGTAAGATAATACAATTATTTGGTTGGTCGTATAGAAAAATTAATTGTCACATAACTAATGCAGTGTTTGATTGGCGGTATTAATAATACTCACATTGAATTATGCAAGAATCTATATATTATTTTATGCGGGATAGAATGTGGAATAAGAATACGTGTATTAGCAATGCAGTTATTAAACTATTTTTTTAGTCAAATGCAGTTAGTGAACTATTTAAAGATAAAACAAGTTAGTAATTCGTGTAAAAGAATCTAATTCATGTATAACAATCTATTAATTATTAATCACCCATATCAATTCCTTTATTACTAATCGCTGCATTATAATTACCGCATAACTAGTATGTGAACAAAACAACTCCTAAAGGCGCTATACCATGATTTCAGAGACTGAACTAAAGGCGCTGGAAAACGTTGAGAATCTATTAAAAACCTGTAACATTGCATAATACTTGAAATTTACTCCAAGATTAGTGCAGATGTGGAATCAATGTCAATCAGATCAATAAAGGACTGTATAATCTTAGAAAACCTTTTTCCCCACTATGTGGTTATGGAAGAACAGGTTACTTGACCTAAATTCCTGCTTACTGTGGAGCAGCTTCTCCCCTCTCGCTTTTTAGACCTGTTACTCACATATTCAGAAAGGAAAAGGGAGGGGAACAGCCCCCCACCCCCACCCCCAAACCCAACCACACACAGAGGGAGGGAGAGACAGAGAGAGATTGACAGGAGAAATAGGTGAGGAAGATGTAGGGTACCATAATCATATCATCAATATCACGTCTCCAGCCACAGAATAAGATTCTTTCTTGATATTTTGGAGGATCAGTTATCCTAGGGAATAGGCCTTTATTTACCTGCAATAAGCAAGCCACTATATAAGCAAATACAGAAACTGAGCCAATGTCAACCATGCATTAGTTGAAATATCACCAAACAAGGATCAGAAATATTGAATTACGGAAGAGAGCAACTAGTAGATTCACAAAAATACAGATATACAAGTAATGGTGATAGGCGACTCCATTTTGTCTTTGTTTTATTGTTTAAAAGAACTATCAACTATATTGCCTACCACTCTACTACTGACAGAGAATGTCATACTGTTATCTCTTTCTCACACAAGATAAATGCCTTAAGTTCTAAAAAGGAATTAGAATACTGGAAAGCATCTCAATTTGATGCTAAAAGCAAGAATAACCAACACTAGTAAAAATACCTTAACATAAAAATAAAAGAAAACCAACACTAGAAAATATTAGTAGGTAGTAAACAGGTTCCGATTATGATCTTTGCAAATTTTTTTCCAGAAAAAACTCCCCTATCTTATTTTCACTGAAAGGGACCACCAATATCATAACAGATTTAGCAGATATAATCTCCAAGACTATATTGAGAGGGCCTGACCTAATACCATGCTAATATTTCTGCAAGAGAAGTGCTCTATTTTACCATCTCAAAGAAAAGTGCTCTATTTCATCTTCATTTTTGCCGTACTTCACAATTATCATACTTTACCAAAACCGACAAACTATGGTAAAGGAACCAATTAACGCCACTAGAGCAAAAAACGTTTAAGCTTCATTGTCAAGAGCCTCATTCTAGAAACTCTAAAAATCCAGAATACAATGGCAACAGTTTAGCATAAACATTCCGAAAAGCTACTTGCACAATAAGAACAAAAATGTTCAAGAGTTACATAGTAGTTACTTAGACTAAGTTAAATATGTATAGATGTAGTATTGCGTGTACTTATGTCATATTTTCTCCCCTGAACTTGTTCCATTTTATCAAAAGAACACTTAAACCTTGCGGGAGTCTGAGCGGACTATTCAGAGGACACGTTCAGAGCTTGTGTGATTGAATTTGGTGGTCTATGTTGCTCAGACTCTTCAAAAATGTCGACGGGTGCGTGTCGGATACTCCAAAAGTAGTGCATTTTTGGAGAATCCGACACGGGTGCGGCAACATTTTTGGAGAGTCCGAGCAACATAGTTGGTGGTCATTGGAATGGCACCATTTGAGGCTTTATATGTGTGAGAAATTATGGGAGAAAATATATTATTGAATTGTTGTGTATCTACATGATTACACTGAGCTCTATTTATAGACACTCCATTACAATTTTTTTCCTCGTAAGATACTATATATGAAATCCTATTCCTATTCTAACACTTCCTCCCAAGCTGGTGCATACAAGTCATATGTACCGATCTTGTTACAGATGTAATTAATACGAGGATAAGTGAGGGACTTGGTGAAAATATCTGCAAGTTGATCACTCGACCTCACAAATTTTGTAACAATATCACCGGAGAGTATCTTTTTTCTGACAAAGTGACATCTAATCTCAATGTGTTTAGTCCTCTCATGAAATACCAGATTTGGAGCGGAAGGCCGATAAAACACTAACTGATCAGCTTCACTAAGAGTCATGCCAAACTCCTGAATTACTGTGATGAACTTTCCAAATTAGGCTCTGGGAGACTGTTTCAGACCATAAAGTGACCGACGCAATCGACACACCAGGTTAGACTCTCCTTGAGCAACAAAACCAGGTGGTTGCTCCATATAAACTTCCTCTTCTCTTAAAGGTCATCACGGAGAGAATAACATACTTCACGAATGTGTCCAAGCCTATTACAATAACTACACCTAGGTTGAGATCTTTCAAAACAACCTCCTCCTCGTCGCTTCTTCATGGACCGTGATGTGCAATTTTCTGCTCTCCTCTTTAAGGGTTTTGAAGTAATCATAGGACTTGAACTTCCAATTCCCGTATTTTTGGAGTTTAACATATCAAAACCGAGAGACGTAGCAAAATATGACTTGAAAGATGGATGGAATCTAACGAACATAACCCAAGAAGAAAATCACCGAGATCTGTCCAGAAAAAGGTGCATGCGGGGCGCGTGGATCTGGCCGGAAAAAGGTGCATACACGACGCGTGGATCTGATGCGCTAGCCGGAGCTGGCACTTCGAGCGACACGTGAGTGGGTATTTGCCGGATCCCCTGACTGAGTTTTGGTTGGAAAGGATTGACTTACCTCGTCATAGTGTTGGAATTTGCGCAACACTACCCGAAAGTAATTTTAACGCGGACAGCTACCATCTAAGAACATTACTACTTGTATCCAAGGTGATTTCTCCTTCTAAGGATCAAGAACACCTCGGAATATTTGTTAATTAGCTTGGCAAAGTCGTAGAATTCTTAGAGATTGAATTAACGGTTGTTATGGAAGAATTCTTGGCTGGTTAAGGTAAGGTTTTATCCCTTTTATGTGTCCTTTAGCTTCTCTTAGCTTGTCTTGATGGGTTGATGGAGGTAACTTGGGAATTATAGGAGTTTGGCGATATGATCTTGGAGAAACATCTCTTGTTGTATGAATTTATGTCAACGTGTTGTTTGAGGTTAAGTGTAAATACATGTGTTGAATAATGTTGGTGAGGTTGTATAGTTGAGGAAAAGAGTTATGGAAGATGGTGGTGTTAATTTGAGCAAGAATCGACGATAGGCTGACTCTAGAACTTCACGTACACAAGTTGTTCGACGAATTGCTTAAGTGAAATATTTTATGAAGTATGAGATTGATATTGATACGAATCCCTCGTTTAATATAGATAATCGTCCATAGCACGTGCAAGGCGCCACGGAACATAACTAGCTTCATCGGCAAAGTATGTAGGGCAAATTTACTTCTTGGCATGACTTGACGTAAACACTTATTTGAATAGAATAGAATCTCATGAAATCGAATAATGTTATGCCTTTCTTGATAAATTGATCATAAATCTTCGGTATTTCTTGTCCATAGCATCTCTCGGACTCTATATGTTCCAAAATGGTTGTATTGAGATTCCTAAACGTAGCGCCAATAACAATAGCCGGAGGATAACGTTGATAGGTCACTCCGGCTCTGCTTATGATGTCCTTTGGAGTCTGTCTTGCATTGCATTTATCTATATGTATCTATTTTCTTACCGAGCCCTGCTATAGTCGATAGGGTACGACACTTATGTGCACACCACTACAATTGGTTTTGACATTACCGAGTCCTTTCGAGGCCGGGTGTCGCGCTCGTTTTTTACCGCGGCTTCTCGACGTGATGGGTCGATTCCCTCTGGATTAAATAAAAATGATTGCTTTGAGGAGTCGCCACCTAATTATTCAATGATGAATTTGGACACCTAAATGTTAACTAAAAGCTACAAAATAATTTCAATTTTGGTCTGCGAAACTAATGAGATTCTAGGTAAGGATTCTTTATTATCCTAAAAGGAAGGGGTTAGGCATCCTTTAAGATCCGCTAACTTGCGATTATCCAGTCAAACTTAGATTAATTATCATGCTAGAAAAAAAAATTACAAGTTTAAAAAATAATGTTGCAAGTAGTTAACAAAATGATGCATTTTGTACAAGTATGCATTTGTATGGCATAAAAATATATGTAAAGTTTGATTTTGGATAAAAAAAAAAGCATTTTTTAACAATTGATAGTAAGAAGAAAAGCAAATTATTTATAATGCCAAAGAAGTAGTAATTTTTTGGAAATCATTTTGAGTCGCAGATAAAAAAAGGGACAAACTTATTGATATGATTAATAAAGCGAATAAAAGATGTTCAAAGTTGTTTTGAAAAATTTAAATATGCATGAAGAGCCTAAAATAATTAACTAGCGGAGAATTTTTAAATTTGAACTAACCGAGCCCTAAGAGAAATAAACTAGCGGAGGGTTTCTAATTTTGGACTACCCTATTAATTAATTCTAAGTCTACCTATTCTAAACATTTCAATAACTTCACGAGTACAATAATATTATAATACAGAATAAAATAAAGCTAAATTAAAGATAGTAAAAACAACAACAAAATAAATAATCTCCGAGGGGCATTTACCTTCTTTGACTTTCATACATATGCCTTGTAAGCTGTCAAGAACAAATGGTTAGAAGCAGTTGAAAATAAATAATTTCGGATCCGTATCCAAAACAATAAATGTTTTGATTACGGAAGGCTCAGACTTAAATTTTGAAAAGATCATCCCAATCACGTCGTGGTTGCGAACATATGACTCATTGGTCATTTTAGTTGCCTTGCCTACCGAACATGTTGGTCTCTCAGGTGATTTTTTTTTTTTTTAAGTTTCATTCTTGCCCAGAAGTTTTATTTCTGTCTTTCGAATTGTGGAGGCCTAAAAAATCGACAGATATTTTTTCATCGGCCAGTGTAGTATCATGTTCAAATCAGATTGATATCGTGAAATATTTTATGAAGTATGAGATTGATATTGATACGAATCCCTCGTTTAATATAGATAATCGTCCATAGCATGTGCAAGGCTCCGCGGAACATAACTAGCTTCATCGGCAAAATATGTAGGGCAACTTTACTTCTTGGCATGATTTGACGTAAACACTTATTTGAATAGAATAGAATCTCGTGAAATCAAATAATGTTTTGCCTTTCTTGATAAATTTGATCATAAATCTTCGGTATTTTTTGTCCATAGCATCTCTCGGACTCTATATGTTCCAAAATGGTTGTATTGAGATTCCTAAATGTAGCGCCAATAACAATAGCTGGAGGATAACGATAATAGGTCACTCCAGCTCTGTTTATGATGTCCTTTGGAGTATGTCTTGCATTGCATTTATCTATATGTATCTATTTTCTTACCGAGCCCTGCTATAGTCGATAGGGTATGACACTTATGTGCACACCACTACAATTGATTTTGACATTACCGAGTCCTTTCGAGGCAGGGCATCGCCCGCATTTTTTACCGCGGCTTCGCGACGTGATGGGTCGATTCCCCCTGAATTGGATAAAAATGCTTGCATTAAGGAGTCAACACCTAATTATTCTAAGGTGAATTAGGGCAACTAAATGTTAACTAAAAGCTGCAAAATAATTCCAATTTTAGTCTGCAAAACTAATAAGATTCTAAGTAAGGATTCTTTATTATCCTAAAAGAAAGGGGTTATGCATCCTTTAAGATCCGCTAACTTGCAATTATTCGGTCAAACTCAAGTTAATTATCATGCTAGAAAAAAAATGTATTTTTACTTGTTTAAAAAATAATGTTGCCAGTAGTTAACAAAATAATGCATTTTATACAAGTATGCTGGCATAAAATATATGTAAAGTTTGATTTGGGTTAAAAAAAGCATTTTTTTAACATTTGATAGTAAGAAGAAAAGAAAATTATTTATAATATCAAAGTAGTAATTTTTTTAAAATCATTTTGAGTCACAGATCAAAAAAGGGACAAACTTATTGATATGATTAATAAAGCGAATAAAAGATGTTCAATGTTGCTTTGAAAAGTTTGATTATGTATGACGAGCCTAAAATAAATAACTAGCGGAGGATTTTTAAATTTGAACTATACCGAGCCCTAAGAGAAATAAACTAGCGGAGGATTTCTAATTTTGGACTACCCTATTAATTAATTATAAGTCTACCTATTCTAAATATTTCAATAACTCCACGAGTACAATAATATTACAATACAAAATGAAATAAAGCTGAATTAAAGAAAGTAAAAACAACAACAAAATAAATAATCTCCGAGGGGCATTTGCCTTCTTTGACTTCCATACATATGCCTTGCAAGCTGTCAAGAACAAACAGTTAGAAGCAATTGAAAATAAATAACTTTGGATCCGTATCCAAAACAGTAAATGATTTGATTACGGATGGCTCAAGACTTAAATTTTGAAAAGATCATTCCAATCACGTCGTGGTTGGGAACATATGACTCGTTGGTCATTTTAGTTGCCTTGCCTATCGAACATGTTGGTCTTTCAGGTGAAAAAAAGAAGATTCAGTGATAAACGATCGGCGTTTGGACTTGTTCCGGCCAGTTTACCTCGTAACAGTGAAGAGAGGAAGAAAATGGGTTGGCTTAATATGGTGGTGAAGGTGGTGTGTGTTGGTTCACGCGTTGGAGCTACTCACCGGAACAGTGAATGGGATATGCGGCGGGTAAGGTGATAGGGTTTTGGGTTATAGGGGTCGGCGACTGTGAGTGTGGTAGTGGTTCGCCGGATTTTGGGGAGAGGGTGTGGGGTTTGTGGCGATTTCGGTTTTCTGGGTGGGGTGGGGGTGGGGTCAATGAAAAAAGTGTGGGAGTCCCACTTTTTGGGTGTGCGGCTGCTCCAAAAAAATGAGAGGGAGGGTCTTTTATTTTTGGTTTGTTTGGTTTAGAGGGGAAATAAAGGGGAAGGGGTCGGTTGGGCCGAAAATAAGGGAGGGGGGAGTTGGGCCTCGGTGGGGCCGATGGGTTTGGGCCTTTGGTGGCCGGTTTGGGGGTTAGATTTGGGTTGATTTTGTTTTGGGTAGAAATATTTTGGGTTGGGAAATAAATGGGGAGTTGGTTAAAAATAAGAGGGAGTTTATTATAAAAAAATGTTTTGCAAAAGATGTAAATTATTTAAAATAACATAACGATGTGATAATAATAAAAAACATAATATTTGCGAAAGGCTTAATGCTTAATAAAAAATGGAAATGCGATGCAATTTTGCGAAAATAAAATAAGTAGAATATTAGGGTAAAAGTATGATTATAATATTAAAATGCAAATGACAGTAAAAAATGCAAATAATAATAATGATATATATCTATATATATATATATATATATGCCTATATTTTAATTTTTTTTTTGACGTGTCAAAAATATTTAAAATTGCAAATAAAATCAGAAAAGATGGGACAAAATTGGGTGTCAACACCGGGTACGATCGAGTCCCATTTAGGGTTGGGTACGATATATTATGATATGATTTTCCCCACAGAGAGGCTTGATACTACATTATATGACCCTATTGAGCGACTTGATTTTTACAGACATACATATACCTTCATGATTGTGAAGGCAGGCCCTCAGAGGCTTGTTATGAGTTCAAGTTGACATCTGTATCCATATCTCTTATGTTATATCCTCTGTTTACATACTTTACCTGCCTTACATATTCAGTCATCTTTCGTACGGATGCCTCCTTTATGGGGCACTATGTTCATGCCCGTAGGTACAGATAGACAGGGCGGCACTCCTCCTCAGTAGGTTGCATATTTCAACAGTGATTGACGCACTCCCTTCTCTCAAAGTTGCTATACAAGAGTCACTAGTATTGTTGTACATATTCCTAGTATTTTGGGTATGGTGGGGCCCTATCCCGACCGGTTGATGTATTATAGCACTCTTAGAGACTTGCAGACTTATGTACAATGTGTGTATGTATGTCATGGCCTTTGTCGGCCCCTTTTGTTAGTGGTGTACTCTTCTTGTGGCCTTATCGGCCTTGGTTATCTGTATATATTGTGTTGGGACTCTTCTGCGTGCAGGTGTCGTATTACAGGTCCCAAATACTATAGTTTCGCTAAGGCCTTCGAGTGTTGGGTGCCGGCCACACCCCCCAAGGTTGGGGTGTGACAATTTTATAATTAAAATACCACTCCTTTATGAATAAGATAAAATTACGTTCAAATATAAATAATAAAATATGATAATTTTGAGACATAGGACAAAAACATGAAGATCAATGACAATTGAAGATGTAAAATTCGGCTATGAATTTTTTTTAAAAAAATATTAAGTGATATTCACCCTCACGATATTCTAAAATATTAAATATGTAATACTACGACATGTTATTTGAGCTATTCTCAATCTTGATGAAAAAATATCCCATTAAGTATTATTCATTTTAATTATGAGGGTCAATAGTGTTAACTAAGGAATTTGACACATAATTTGTGTAAGAACTGTTAGGTGAGCCCGAGAATAGGACGTTAGGCATGTTTAGGACGTACAATCGGACGTTTATGGTGTAAGCTTTACAAAACTAAACCCCACACGTGGACATCGAGGTCTTTTGCCAGTGCCTCGCCCGGGGCAAGCTCTGAAATCGCCTTGTAAAACACTGTTAGCAACTAAAAATCTTGCGCTTTTGAAAATTCATATTTGGTACTTCTTTACATTTAATGTTGAGTCGTATTTTATTTCATAGATTTTGAAACTCTAATTGAAATTGGTCGCCGACATTAAATTTTGTTCTAATTTATTACATGTCACTTGAAAGATCATTTAACTTTACTATCGAAAGATTTCTTGCTTATTGAATCAGCAACACCAAATAAGAATATACTACTTACATTTCAAATATTATTATCATCCCTTTTTTGTCACGACTCAAAATCTAATGTTGTAATGACACTTACTCCCTACCCTATAGGTTAGCCAAAAAGATTAACAACCGGTTTATTTTAATTTAAATAACAGAAACTAAAGTGGAATACACGAAATATTCATAACCAAGTCTACACAATAATCAAAATGCGGAAACAATACAATATACCACCAAGACTGGTGTCATGTGTACAAGAGCTACTAAGAACACTAATACAAATCTGAATCGATCAAATACATTGTCTGAAATGTAAAAGAGATAGAAATAAATAAATCACTGAAAAACAGAATAACTTAAGTATAGTAAGACTTTACAAGTGATTTAGTAGACTGTTTCCAAGTTTCCTGATGTATTCATTGATTATGTTTCTTAAATGAGTTTTAGTATTTACAGATACTATCACGTCTCCCTTACATACGAGTACAATTCTTTCTATACTTATGTTCCTTTTATCGGGGTGCTATATTCATATCACAGGTTCATTTGAACAAGGTGGTAGACTTCTTCGCTAAGTATTTGCGGACATTTAGCTTTTGAGTGGTGAGCTCCAATTCTATTCAGAGCCGAGCCGAGTCTAGTATTCTTATTGATATATAGATATTACGGGAAGGTCGAGGCTCTGTCTTTACAATATGATAGTTATACAATACCGATCATCGTAAAAGCTTCACAGACATGCATTGATAGTCATTTGTATATGCTTGTATATCAAGTCATATGTTTCAGGCCCGATGACCCACTTACAAATATATATGTGTCAGTGGCACCTTTCATTTGTTCATCAGAATGTTATATTATTTGATTTAGGTTCTCCCGCATATGCATTAGTTTACATATAGATGGTTCATCGCTTGGTCAGATTAAGGCACCAAGTGCCGGTCCACCTCACCAGAGTTTGGGCGTGACAAAAGTATTCTAAATAACAAGATTTATCTTTTTGTTTCAAACACATTAGTCGATTAATGTTTTAATTTGACCTGTACAAGAGTCTCACAATATTTTTAGGACTTTAGTGATATTTTGAAGAAAATAATCCAAACCTCTTAGCTTAACGTTATGCAGATTTAATATGTAATTTAAATTTTAAAATAAGGATAATTTCAGAGTCCTCCCCTTCGCTCCATCACATCAACCTCTCTTGTTATATACGATATTACTATAACCCCCCTTATTTTGAGTTTTTTGTAACAATTCTTTTAACATATTTAATTTTAATGTAAAAGAATTATGTTTTGAATATTTTACTCTTACTAATAATGATTTTTTAATTAGTTAATTTTATGAATACTTTTTTGAACAGATTACTGGCTGCAAAAAAGGGCTCAACTTTGCCACTGAAAATTGCCGCAAGGAACCCACAAAACTATCAAACTTTTGCTATAGAAGTAATCAAAGCATTGCAACTTAAAAATCTCTCTAGCTGCTTGGAGACTTCTAGGATTTATCTCATGGATACATCAAAATATCACAATTAAAAAAAATACTAACAAAAAGTTAAATAAAGGCCAAGGACCTTGCTGGAGTCATTTGGCCACACCAACCAATGCCAACGGAAACTTTGTAATTAAGATATAAACGCAACTATTAGATCCTTTTTTTTTTTTCGCAAGAGATTTAACTAGTTTGAAATACATCTGTTTAGACTTGAGAATTGAGATAATCTATAGGCACTTGATTCCGGGAAGTTTCTGTTCTTATTATGAATTCCTTGGCTACATGAGTTTTATTGACATGCGCTAGTGTTTTTCTTTTCCATTGTAAAAAGATGCATTCAATTTAATCAACTTGAAATACAGTGTTTTAAAATTGAGATAAAACTTAGGGTTCATCAAGAACTTAAATTTTGAAAAGTTTCTAAATTTTGTTGTCAACCCCTTCTTGGCTAAACTAGATCGAATTAGAAAGGTCCCACTATAAAGGGTCCTATCTTTAAATTCAGATAAACCAAAGAAAGAACGAGCAAGGGAGAAACAAACCAAAAGATTGAAGTGGAAAGAAAGAAGAGAGGAGAGGAGCGAAATCAATATTTTCAGGAAGGAAACTTGCTTTTTTAAGAATTTGTCAAAGAAGCTAGTCTAAACTAATTAATTAAACAGAGTTAAATATTAGTAAGGGTAAATTAGTCATATTTTATTTTTCACATTATTGATAAATATATTAATTTTTTTTTATAGAAAACTCAAAGTAAGGAAGACTACCGTAATATCGTAAATCACAAGAGATGTCAGTGTGATGGATCAAAATCTGAGGGGAGGTCTCTGAAATTATCTCTTAAAATATAAAATGAAATATATGATATTAATTTATACCAAATATGTGGAAAATATCTTTTTCTTGCCAAAATTGTAATACGTGTTAGTGTGATATAATTTGAACCTTTAAAAACAGAACACATGCCACTCATCTAAATATGCACTTGTCAGTTGTCACTCATCTAAATATGCACTTGAAGAAACGAAGAGTTGAAGAAAGGAGAGACAGAAAGTGTAAAGGAAAGGAGTCGATTCCAGTTGTATGGACCATTTGTGAAATTTAACCATAAAAATGCAGATAAAATTAAAGCACCATATAATACGATGAGTTATGCAGAAAGTGAACTCTCCACCATTATAGACACGAATAAGTTTAGCTCAACTCTCCACCATTATAGACACGAATGAGTTTAGCTTCTATGCGCGCTCACAATGTAAAATAAACTATTACCCTATAAGGTCAAAATGAAGGATAATACTCCCTCCGGCTAAAAAAGAGTGTCCACTTAGCCATTTGCACACCTATTAAGAAAATACTAACTTCTACATAAAAATAGATAATTTGATTAAAATGCCCTAATTAAATAGGTATTGAGATTTGATCACCTACCACTTAATAAGAAAAAATAATGTTAATTCTTTCTTGATTTGGTAAGTGGACACTCTTTTTGACCCAAAAAATAAAGACTAAGTGAACAATCTTTTTGATACGGGGGAGAAACTACTTTTAACCTCCCATTATAACTAGAATTAGTAACCTGGAAAATATAGCAGACAACATGAAACAACAAATTAAATTATACTGATAGTATAGGAACTATTTACATTATGATGTAGCTAAGCTAAATCTGACAAGAACTTGTATTACACTTAGTTGGGCCAGAAATATAAACAGAGAGAAGTGAAGTTACCAAGCTCACGATAATTGTACCAGCATAAGAAAATGGTCATAATGAACACTATGATTTTATCAGCCACTATGATTTATCAGTGGCTTCTAGACTAGTCTTTGAATCAGAAGGGTCAATATATCTCCAAAAGAAACCTAAAGTACTGCCCATTATGTTCATAATAACAGCTGACATTGCAGGAGGTAATGCAACCAATGGTGACGCGAAATGTGCGGTTGCTAAAACCACTCCCAAGGAGAAATTTTGCATGCCAACCTGCAAGTCAATACAGAAAGAAAGTTCAACATCATTGCTGCATGTCACAAGAAAAGTCAATTTAAGGAGCAGGGAAATGAAAACTAAATCTTTGTCGAAATACGTCTAATGAGGAATCATAAGTTTCTTAGCCGTCTTCAAGGTTTTAGTTGAAATCGGTGGAAGTGGTCATACAGGTGGAGGCAATAGAGGGTACAAAAGGATGCTAACTACAGATATATGTCAACAGGAGTTGGCGGTTTTTGTGTAGCAACTTATGTCATGTCAAAAAATTGCTTATGCCCTCAGAACTAGAATCCATCTTCTACCTTTCTGCATATAGTGATTGCCCCTATGGGGAAATGCTTTATTTCAGATGACAGAACATTAAATAGTACTACTTCGATTGCTAATTGCATGTCTACATGACTAAATGGTTCAATATCTGCCGGCTCTTAGTTAACTCATAGCCAGAAAGGCTCAAAAGTTATAGCATACAAATATGTACAGAGATTAAAATTATCAAGATAGACTTAAATTTCCAAGCACTGGGAAGTTTTATCCCATTAGGTGAATAATCAAGTACCTCGATGAATATGGCACGTCTCTGAGGTTCAGCAAGACCGCTTAAGGTGGCTGACAGGTACCTGCCAGAGGTCCTTATCACAAAACAATTCCTATGGGATGTTGAAACTGAGTGTAACAAAAAGGGGTATGTTCTTACCCAACAAAGAATCCAGCAGAATACAACAAAAGCACAGAGACCACTACAGCCCCATATTCACTTGCAAGTATTGCTTGAACCCGATGAAATAGAGATAAATCAGAGGATACTGACATACCAACCATTGAAGATCTCAGACGAACAACATTTTATGAGAATACACTGATGAGAAAAGAGAATGAAAAATTTGAGGACTAAAGAAACAAATGAATGACATTTGAGAGCAACAAGCATCAAGGTGATAATGACAAAGCTTCAAAGAACTAAACCTGCAAGCAAGAAGTGATGAAGTTAAGACTGCTAGAAGGGGAGCGAAAGGTGTAACAATTTTCACTGCTCTTGGAAATTTTCTCTGAAGATACGAACCTAAGAAAATTGGAGCAACCACCACCTACAAAGAGTACATGAAAATGGAAACAAATAAATCACTGAAAAACAGAAATAACTTACTTGACGAATCAAAATGTAGAAAATAATACATATAAGTAAAATTAATGAAAAAAGATTGTAATCTGATAGAATCACAGACCTGTAATTACCCTGAAAATGAGACAGAAATAATAATCACTAAACGTATTAATTTAAAATTTAAAATTCATGATTTAGAATATAAAATAAACATAGGATTTATAGAATATGACAGTTTTAATGAATTATTGTTAGGAATTGACTTTTTAACCATGATAAACTATAGAATTACTAATGAAGGGATTGAAATTAGTGACCAAGGAAAAACAAGGTTTGTAAATAAAATATGAATATTCAAGAAAAAATACAAAAGAAGAAACAAAAATTAAAAATTATAAAAAGAGTGTTATCGGAAGAAATAATAATATCCCAACTTAAATACTTGAATATAGTGCGAAAGAGATGAAACTAGAAAATGATATAAAATAACTAGAACAACAATATAATAAATCTACAAAAATATGGATTGATATGGGAAATGGATGGAAGAAAATAATTAATAATCCTGAGTAACCTTAATGAAAAAGTGAATGTAATATGGCATGAACTAATAATAAAAGAATAATTAGAAAATACCTTACTAGGCATGGATGAAATAAGAGAAAATCAAACTCAAATAAAACAATTAATACAAAAAGAGTTGACAAAATTATGAAATGTATCAGAAGTACTAACATTTAAATTAATATTAGAACAACCGAATATATTAGTAACACACATAAACAAAGGAAAACAAGCAGTTGAATTAGAAGAAGAACCTGAAATAAGTAATACAAATCAGGAAGAAATAGTTACTATTATAAATCCTAATAAACCAGAATTAGTATCAATTGATGCATGAAGACGAAGTAAAGAACTCATAATGATAGATATTAGTAAAATAAAGCCTAAATTATCAAAAGAGGTCGAAAAAACATTAGATAATTTAGCCTTATTACACCAAAAAGGACAATTTGAATGGATACACACGAACATAGTGTAATAAGTTTCTTAAAAATCATGGAACGAATATAATTGAAAAATAAATATATAAATATGAACCTATGAAAAGCAAAAAGACTTTAAAAGTAAAAATAATAATTCTTCAAAAGGTGGAAATATTGTAGACTTAAAAGAAACCGGAAAAAGTGAAAATTAAATATTTACAATTAAAAATAGAAAAACAAGAACAACAAATATCAGAATTAAAAAATAAAAATATAAAATTAACATCCCATAGTAATGAAGAATGGTTAAATAAGTATAAAAAATATAAAAATAAGTATAGAGAAAATATAATCTTTTATTATAATCTTGATAAGTGTAGGCTCTGTAATTATGATATTAATATTGATTGAAGGTTATAGACTTTTATTTTAAAAAATTAATTTTGAGATAATAATAACCACTTCCATGCTACCTACTTATTATGTGATTAATATTAAAATAATTAATATTGAAATAATTATTGTTAAAATACCATCTATATTCCTTCCCTTTTTAAGGTTATTAGATGCTGACAAGATCCACCCTAGTAAATGGTATCCGCCCTAGTAATATAGTGAGATAGCAGAAATTACAACAACACAAAATTGATGAGGCTTTAACAACCTTATATATATCAACTGCATAACTATAAAATGAAGAGACATCCATCATTTGAATAAATAAAAAGATTAAATAGAACAAAATGAATATGCAAAGAATTGAGACATTTATTAACACAAAGATGAGATCAAAGTATATTATTAATAGAATATCAGAATAAAATAAGAGCATTAGCAAACCTAGAAAATAGAATAAATAATCTAACACTGGAGAAATAGACACGAGAGAAATAACAAGAATATATATAGAATTAATAAATTTACATATAGAAATAAATCTACAAAATCAGGTTATAGCAGACATAAATACAGACTTAAATATGACTTCAACTTTTTATGGATAATCAGTTAGCAGAACTAAGGAGAATAGCTGAAAAATCATTAACATATAAAAGAGATATTAATCACCATATTGCAAGTTGCAGGATAAGTTTAAATATTATAAATGAAAAAGAACAACTTTTGAAAGAATGTTACCAACAGATAAAAGAGCAAAAAAAATACTATTAAAACCTTAAGAAATATGATAGCACTAAAAGACGAAAGATTGAGACAAAAAAAGGAAGAAAATATGAAACTAAGAGAAGAAAAATTAAGAGAAATAATCAGAAAGGATAATGAAATAAAAAACCAAAATGACATCATAAGAGAACAGTATGAATACATTAACAAATTAATTAATGGATAAATGAAAAGAAATAGTAGAATACATATGAAGGAGGTATACCAAATGAATACATACGAATGAGGTATAACACAAACTTTAAGCTTTAAACCAGACATATATCAAAAGATACAAGAAGAAAAAGAAGAACTATCAATTAAGAAAATATTTAAAACAAAATGGTTTGAAAGAAATAAAGAAGTGAGATATATAGCACAAAAAGATGAAAATATAATTGACACAACTAGTGTAAATGGAAAAGCAAAAATAAGCTTAATAACAGATGAAATTATCAAACGAGAATTAGCAAAACTATCTACGAATGAAGCTAAAAAATATAGAAACATATATTTTGGAGGAATAGAATTCACTATAAAAGAATATTTTCAGAAAAATATAGACACACCTATACAACTATACATATTAGATGATAGCATATTAAGACAAAATAGTTTAATAAATAGACAGCCAAGAACATTAGATTTAATAAATATACTGAGCACCAAATTAAGAATTAAAGTAGTAATATTCAACGGAATTATAACAACTGACTGTATAGCTGAAATAAATACAGGAGCCGTAAAAAGATTTATACATATAAGTAAAATTATTGAAAAAGATTGTAATTTGATAGAGCCACAGGCCTGCAATTACCCTGAAAATGAGAGATAAATAATACTCACTAAAAGTATTAATTTAAATTTTAAAATTCAGGATTTAGAATATAAAATAAACATAGGAGTAATAGAATATGACAATTTTAATGAAGTATTGTTAGGAAGTGACTTTTTAATCATGATAAACTATAGAATTACTAATGAAGGGATTGAAATTAGTGACCAAGGAAAAACAAGGTTTGTAAATAAAATATGAATATTCAAGAAAATATACAAAAGAAGAAACAAAAATTTAAAAATTATAAAAAGATGTTATCAGAAGAACTGATAATATCCCAACTTAAATACTGAGAATATAGTGCGAAAGAGATGAAACTAGAAAATGATATAAAATAATTAGAACAACAATATAATAAATCTACAAAAATATGGATTGATATGAGAAATGGATGAAAGAAAAGAATTAATAATCCTGAGTAACTCGCGAAAACGATCGACTGAATTTCGGTCCAAGAATGAATCTCACAGGGGCATTTCTTTTCATAATTTTTGAAACTATAAATAGGTCATTTTTATTATTATATTGTACGTTGGAACTCAAGTACAACAACTTTTGTCAGTTTTGGGAATTTTCAAGAACGAAGATCAACATCAACTATAGAGTTTGCTTTTAATCTTCAATTATTAGTTTAATTATGCCTAGTTCTTCAATATTTTGTATTTTCTTCTCTTTTATCATGAGTACCTATACTCCTATCTAAGGTTGTATTCCAATCCTAGTGTGTAAAATTTCACGAGTCTTTAATATTAAGCTTGTTTATAATTGATTTAACTATTATTTTGTTAATTTTATTTTTAATTTTTAATTAGTGGTTGTAAACATTGGTTCTAGGCTTCTAGCCCTACTCTCTTGAATTCAACTTGAGAAAGTGAAATTAGGATCGGGTAAGCTAGTTAACTAGGAAATGAGATAATTGAGGAGTCAATTACACTTTATTAAAGGTAGTGAACTAGGGTAAGAAATCTCCCGACTTGGCCAATCAAATCACTTAACTCGAATGCAACCTTATTAACCTGAGAAAGTAATTTGGATTAGACCACTCAATATTGAAAAGTATTTGGTAACATTGTGAAATGACCATTAACAAATAAAAACAAGAACAAACTAAGAACACCTAAACCTGCCACCACCTTCTAGGAAGGTGTGATGAGTATCAAGCCTCAATGAAAGATTACTAATTACAAAAACTCCTACATCTATGTGCACGTTTAGAAAGCTCTAAACAATTAATTTTGTCTACAGTTTCACGTTTGATCTGTTCCACTATTTCATTATTTGTACATTAATCCCTTTTAAAAGTATTCAATTACTACCATATTTATCCATAAAACAATACAATTGAATTTGTATACCTAATTTATGAACACGTGGATTGAGATGACCCACAAGAAATAAATTATGATAATGCGAACTGTAAAAAGATGACGAGGCCAATATGAATAGGATTTGTTGCTCGTACTCTGTCGAATTCTAATATAATTTATGATATCGTTCCGCAAAGATTGGAAAATCTATGCTACAGACTTATAAATATATCAATTACTATTTGACATAATTAAATTGATGAAAGTGTGAGTTTGGAGTTACATATTACTTAAATTAAAACAACTACATACGGAAGATTTCTATTTTAAAAAGAGTTGGAAATCACTGAATCAACTTGATAATATTATTATAATAAAATCTCAACTTCTACATTTATTTCTCTAAAGAATAATTTCTTATTGCTAATATAATTATATTTTATTCTCTAAGAAATAAACACTCCGTGAGGTTTTGTTAATTAGTAGATTTAAGACTAGTGACGACTATACCCGAATATTTTTCTCGCTTGAATTGTGTAAAAAGGTGTAAAGACCTCTTGCGATTGGCCCTTAAATCAATAAACTTATTTGATTCAATTCCTCCATGAGAATAGGAATGAAAGAAATAAGATAATGACCCCTTAAATCAATAAACTTGTTTTGGTTCAATCCCTCGGTGAGAATAGGATTGAGAGAAATAATAATGATTCATTAAAAACTCTCGTTCTCACACAGTTTAAAATATAAATAGAAGGTTTTAGTGTGGAGATAAAATACATAGACTGATAATAATAATTATAACTTAGAGATAAAATACATAAACTGATAATAATGATTAATTAAAAACTCTCATTCTTACACAGTTTAAAATAATAAATAGAAGGTGTCAAGCCAATGATATATTAAAATTGAGCTAATATTATGAATATATCAAGCTTCCTCAACTATCTCAACACAAAGAAATTACTCCATTATGGAGTAAGAAAAACTAAAAAGTGATTTAAGAGACTCGAAATACTTAAATACTCAAGGGAGTACTTTTACTACAAAATAGAAAAGAGACTAAAACTAATTCTTGTGTCTACTTAGTAATGGGATGTCTTTTCAAGACAAAAGATCTCTCTGTTTATAGCAACAAAAATGCCCCTTGATTGCTTCTACTTTGTCCAAAGTAAGTGAGATTACTTTGACCAAAGTAAGTGAGATTACTTTGACCAAAGTAAATGAGATTATTTTGTAAAGAATGTGGGGGAATTTGATGGATATAATTTATTCATGGAATTTTAGTATATAAAAATATGATTTTAAATTAAAATATGAATAATTATATCATATTATCGCATTTTTCTAACAAATCTTGCAGAAAAAAGAACACATGAAAAAGAAAAAAGAAGAAGCTAAAGTTCAATGAAAAGAGGAAGAAATACTTTGATCAATATAACTTCAATATTAGCCAAAGTATCTTAAAAGATTTCCTGCCTTAGAATATGATGTGCCAATACAACATGTGGAAAAATTGAAGAAGGAAGAAGCTACTTTGGCCAATATGGAAGATGTCATCTTGTCAATATGACATATGAGAAATGAAGTCACCTTGTCCTTGGAGTGTTTGTGCTCCATCTTTATGATCTTGTCATGTATGTTTGTAAGGTGTATTGTGTCTTGAGATAACACATCGTTGTTATAGTACAGGGTAATAAGCTCTTTAGTTTCTCCTCCCTTGGAGTTTCCAATGATGCTGACTTTTCCTGCCCTTAACATATATTCAATTTTTTATTTTAATGTTGATAGTCCGATGGCTCTTTTGGCACACAACCATTCTTGAAATTTTTCTAGAGTACATGGTATTTTCATCTTTAGGTCTTTATCATTTCCACTTATGTTGCTATTTCTTCCTGTTTTAAATAATTGTCATATTATAATCGATTTTCCCGTCAAGTCTGTTGAGGCGTCGAATAGTTGTATGCGGTAGATGCATCTTCCAAATGATTCCATCACTAGTCTGACAGATTCTACTAAAACATTGAGTAGCTTAGCAATATTGTAAAAAGTTTCATCTATTAATATTTTATCTATAAAACCGTAAGTAAATAGTTTTAAAACTATATCAGGGTTTGATTTTTCGTTGCATAAAAACCTTGAATATTTACTTAGTTTTGCACTTCTTAAAATGTGTGGTTTTGATTTGTAATCATAAAATTTGTTTATCTGCTCATAAGCTGTAATATATTCCTGTGAGAATTTCATCTTGTCACACATTGTTACTGTTGTTGCCATATGAGAAGACGATACTGTTATAGGTGGTGGTATAGTGGTTGGCATAGTTGCAAGCTTGGATGTGAAAGTTTTTGGTTTTTCTGTAGAAGATTGAGAAGATTTCAAGATTTGTAGGGTTTTGAAGTCTCTAAAGGCTTCTGTCAGCTGTTCTAGCAAATGTGTATTTTCTTCTGTTTTGGTTGTAATAATTTCTTGGTTTTGTTTGATGATTTTTGTAACATTGGTAATATATTCTTCGAACTTGTCATTGCTGGTTGACATTGTTGTACTTGCTAAGAAAATCAGCTAGAACATTCTTAGTTTCAGATATATTTTTGACAATAAAATGATAACAATAAAAGAATGATTGCCACTTCCTTCTTTTGTTTAGTTCCGGTAAAGGGTCTATTTTATTTGTAATAAAAGCTATTACATGGGTATTATCTGTTCTAACAACAAATTTTATCGGTAATAAGTGATAATAGAATCTCTTTATTCCAAATTTTACTGCTAATGGTTCTTTTTCGTTAATATGATAATTTTTCTCATTTGGTTTCCATGTTCCACCTCCATAGCCACAAATTAGTGGTTTTTCTTTATTTATATCCTCTTTATCATATGCTATGAGGACTGCTCTCAATCCTATATCACTAGCATCAGTAAAAAGTTCTAGTTGATCTAGTTCTGTTGGTATTCTATGTTTTGACAAGACTTTCTCTTTCCTTGATTTTATTTATGGGTTTAGTATGTTCTTCCTTCCATTCAAAGGTTATATTTTTTCTAGTTAATTTTTGTAACTGCTTTCTTAAGAGTGGTAAATCATTTATATGGTCTGAAACGTAGTTTACTACTCCTAGAAATTGTTGTACTTCTTTTTTGCTCTCTAATTTATCTTTATTTTTTTTTATTTTTGTTACAATGTGTTCTTGTAATTGTAATCCTTCATTATATATTATGTATCCCAAATATTCTATACTATTCTTAAATATTTCAGATATCTTTTCAGATAATAATATTCCATGATGTTTCACAGTTTTTATGAATTCCTCTAGATGTTTTATATGTTTTTCCAAATCATCACTATATATTAATATGTCATCAACATATACTATACACAATCCTGTTAATTTTCTGAACACTTGGTTCATCCTTCTTTGAAATATTTGTGGTGCATTTTTCAATCCAAAGGGTAGTACATTCCATTCGTAATGTCCTTGAGGGGCACTAAAGGCTGTTAAAGATTTTTATTCATTTTTTAGCTTTATTTGCCAAAATCCACTTTTACAATCGAATTTACTGAACCATTTTTATTTCCTAATCTATTGATAATGTTTCTTTTGTATGGTAAAAAATATTCATTAAATATTATCTTTTTGTTTAGTTCTCTATAATCAATCACCATTTTAGCCTTTTCTCCTTTTTGTTCACTGTGTTTTCTAACTAAAAAGGCCGGGCTACTTTCGCGCCCGTTTTTAACCCGCGGGGGTCAAAGCGGAGCACAACGTATCTGGTGATTCCTGGGTTAGATTAAAGAGTCGCCACCTAATTATTGTAAGGTGAATTAGGGCACCTAAATATTAAATAAATGCTGCAAAATAACTCCAATTTTAAGGTCTGCAAAACTAGTGAGATTCTAGGTAAGGGTTCTTTATTATCCTAAATGGAAGGGGTTAGGCATCCTTTAAGATCCACTAACTTGCGGTTATCCAGTCAAACTCAAGTTAATTATTGTACTAAGGAAAATGCAATTTAAAAATAGAAAGTGAAACTAATATTGCAAATATTTAGTAAAAGAATGTATTTTTTGTACAAGTATGCATTTGTATGGTATTTAAAGAGAAATACATGTAAAGTTGAAAGGTAAGCATTTTTAACAATTGATAGTAAAAACAAATTATTTATAATGCCAAAGAAGTAAATTTTTGGAAATCATTGAGTTGCAAATTAAAAAAAGATAAACTTATTTGAATGATTGATAAAGCGATTAAAAGATGACCAAAGTTGTTTGGAAAATTTTGAACATGCATGACGAGCCTAAAATAAATAACTAGCGAAGGGTTTCTAAGTTTTACCCTATGAATTAATTCTAAGTTTGCCTATTCTAAGCATTTCAATAGTTACATAAGTGCGATAAATAATATTACAATACAGAGCGGGATAAAAGCTGAATTAAAGAAAGTAAGTAAAATAAATAAACTCTGAGAAATATCTGCCTTTATTTATTTTATTCCCTGCAAGCTGTCAAGAACAAACGGTTAGAAACAGTTAAATACAAATAACTTCGGATCCTTATCCAAAACAATGAGTGTTTTGGTCACGGAGGGCTCAAACTTAAATTTTGAAAAGACCATTCCAATCACGTCGTGGCTGCAAACGTATGACTCAGTAGTTATTTTGATTGCCTCGCCTACTAAACTTGTTGGTCTCTCGGATGAAAAAGAAAAGATCATTATAATCACGTCGTGGCTGCGAACATATAACTTGCTGGTTATTTTAGTCGCCTCACCTACTAAACATGTTGATCTCTTGGATGAAATAAAAAGGTTTAAGTCTCATCCTTGCCCTGAAGTTATATTTTCCGTCTTTACGACTGTGGAGGCCTCAAAATCGACGGATATTTTTCATCGGCCATTGTAGTATCGTGTTCAAATCAGCAAAATTAAAGCAGTAAGCAGTAAGTAGTAAGCAGGAAAACAGAGAGGCAAATTCTGAAAAGATGCGGTGTTCAGTTTAAAACAGTAAAACAGTAATCTGAAACCGAGCAACAAACTGAAACAGAAAAGCAGTGCCCGAACAGACGCGGTATTTGTTCAAAAAAGTAAAAATAGTAAAACAGTAAGATATCCGTTGCACGGATGTTTAAATGCAAAAACAGTAAACTGAAAATAGAAAAGCAATGCCCGAAGGGCGCGGCCTCGAATTCAATTTCATCGGCCTGGTGTAGTATTAAATCAGTAAAACAAAACGGTAATCTGAAACCGAGAAACGATTTCCGAAGAGAATGCAATGTTGGTTCAAATCAATTGAATAACACAGAGAATGCGGTATTAGTTCAATCAATAATAACAGTGCCAAAGAAACAAGCAGTGAGCAATTAAAGTATCCGACCCGAATTCTGAAATTTCGAAACCGAAACAGGATTAAGAAGTATTTATGAAAAATCAGACCCAGATTATGAACAGTGACCCGAATGGGTGACCCAATTCTGAAAACAGACCCGGAATAGCGACCGGAATTGGAATCAAAATTCAGATTTTCAGATAACCAACAATAGGATATGAAAATGCAATAATCTGGAAATATACCCAAACCGGGTCGACCAAACCCGAAACAAATGGCAAACCCGAATCAAATTTTCACCAATTTTTCAGATAACCAACAAATAAGATGTAAAAATGCAAAATCTAAAAATATACCCAAACTGGGTCGACCCGACCCGACCCGACCCGAATAAGGTGTCAAACCCGAATAATATTTCTTCTCAAATTTTCAGATAACCAACAACAAGATATAAAACATATAAATCTGGAAATTTACCCGAACCGGGTCGGTCTGACCTGGGTCAATGACCCGACCCGAATCAGGTGTCAAACCTGAATCAGATTTTCACCAATTTCAGATAACCAACACACAAGATGCGAAATGCAAGAATTCTGGAAAATATCCAAACTAGGTCAATCCGACCCGGGTCAGTAACCCGACCCGAATCAGAGATTCAACCCGAAATCAAATATTTTCACCAATTTCAGATAACCAACATACAAGCTACGAAATGCAAGAATTCTGGAAAATATCCAAACCGGGTCGACCCGACCCGAGTCAGTGACCCGACTCGAATCAGAGATTCAACCCGAAATCAAATATTTTCACCAATTTCAGATAACCAACATACAAGATACGAAATGCAAGAATTCTGGAATATATCCAAACCGGGTCGACCCGACCCGAATCAGAGAATCAACCCGAAATCAAATATTTTCACCAATTTCAGATAACCAACATACAAGATACGAAATGCAAGAATTCTGGAAAATATCCAAATCGGGTCGACCCGACCCGAATCAAATATTTTCACCAATTTCAGATAACCAATAACAACAACAACGATAACAACAACAACAACAACAAATATGGTTCTTCCCCGACCCGGAATTAAAAAAGCAAAATCAAAACAGTGAAGAACAACAACAATATGTCAAACATATTTTCCAGATTCGGCTTTACAAAGCCAAATAGAAGTATTTAAAATCGAAACTCACCCCTTTCTTTCGGATTTTGGACTTGTTTATTTCTTGAATAACAATGAAAGCAAATGCTAAAAATCAAGAATACAACAAGTATCTTTTTCTTTTCTTTTCGATTTCTGTCCCCCTTTAACAATGAAAAAGGGGGGGGGGGGGGTTATAGGTACTCACCTCAACGTTCACCTGAAATGTGTTAAAAGTGATAAAATTTAAGTAAATTGAGACCAAGAAATTAATTAACAATTAAAAAGGGAGACGAGTTAACTTAATTAAGGGACAAGGTGACAAATGGCATTACTGACATGGGCCACATGGAACCATGGAAAGGGAAGAATTTATGACTAGTATTGGATAAGAATGTGTGTCATAGAAGAAAGTTGACATGTGGTGTGTGGCATCCGCCCCAGATAAACTACCCACCTCGTAGTTTCCCGCTTCCCCCCGAATGATCGGTGCGACCCCATAGTAGCTTTAACATACCTTTGTTGTTAATGACTCCACATACTGCCTGTACTACTTCAACCTACACCAAGGTGTTATAACTATGGTTAATGCCATGGAAGGACTCAAAACACATTTTAAGCTAGTAGCTCTCTTACGGAAAATCAGGCAGAACTTCCCCTAATTACCACTTAGGCTAGAAGGTTACTAATTAGCTTTAAACACGTGTGTCTTTCCCGTTTAATAATTAGGACGTGTAAGCCAATAGGACGTGCAAACAAGTAGGACGTGTGAGAAAGTAGATGAAACACATAGGACGTTTAAGCAAGTAGGTGAAATACAAAGGTGAAATTAGTAGGTCGTCTACCTTTGTCCGACATCTTTTTCATTTATGAATCTCATTTACTTTAACTAGGCTTAACATAATACATACACTTGAACACTATAACCTCATTCTTCCATATTCAAGTAACTTCATCGATTGCAACTTAGTCAGAGACATGATGAAAAGTATGAGGTGTTACATCATTCCCCCATGTGGATCATTTGTCCTCGAATGAG
The DNA here is from genome assembly GCA_034509755.1 of Anisodus tanguticus. Taxonomy (NCBI): domain Eukaryota; kingdom Viridiplantae; phylum Streptophyta; class Magnoliopsida; order Solanales; family Solanaceae; genus Anisodus; species Anisodus tanguticus. The sequence goes on from CM067540.1 coordinate 25,272,301, forward strand.
AAGCGTGACTCAAGGAAACGTTAACTTTCGGATTCTAGCACATTACATGCATATGTAGGGAACATCTGATTTGATAGGAACTTCATGATTACTGATCGCTCTAGTCGAAATTGCACGAAATAGAATGATCTCTTAAGCCATGCACGATCTAGAGTATGAAAGAAGGGTAAAATTTCCTAAATACCTCATAGTTTCGCAATTATAAGTATGGCGCATAACACACCCATAAGTTAGACTCTACTGGACACGGCTTCATAGACTCCCTAGGATTGAACTGCTCTGATACCACTCTATCACGCCCTAAAACCTGAATGGGACGGAACATGCATCTACTGTGATCTTGTAATAGGGTAAATGACGTAACTTGTAACACAAATGAACTCTTTGAACAATTTTTTTTACATGAACGTAGCCTCTGGCCCATTGTATGCAATTGAATTTAAAATAACCTACTGATTTTGTCTATAAAGCCTCTATGAGTACCTATTATTAAATGACTAATACAAGTGCTGGGACAGGGTCCAAAGCTACCCATAATCTCTAACATCAATGCAATTACTAGACCTGATTCGGCTCCAAGTGAAATTGGAGCTTGTAACTCTTCAGCTGATGATCTACACTATCTAGCAAACCAATCTACTAACCTGTACAATTGGACCAGCAATGTAAAATATAACAAACGCAACACCCTCGGTAAAACGGACGTCAGTACAAAAATATTATACCGAATAAGTAAGGCAGACAGAAGTAATCATATGAAAGAACATCAACTGTATGGAGAGATAGGGAAGAACCAACCAGAAACTCTGAATTTCCACTAAGGGCCATGATATGCCTAAGTATCGTACATGTGCGTACATAATGTTTGGTCATACATATACATATGCATATATAACGTCATCAAGCATCTTTAGGAATCCCATGATATCATATCAGCCTCAGTGGGCATAATCATCATATACCAGTTGATCAGGTAGTGGTGTATATATAACGTCATAACCCTTCCCATACCCCATATAAATATCATATAGCATAGCGTATATAACGCATGTGAGGTCATGGTGTATACATGTAATAATGTATGAATGATACTAAGACACTCTGAGTCTATCGGAGTGATGTAAGGTCATTGCACCTTCGATTAACATTATGGAACTAACATCATCAATATAACTTGCTTTGAAGAATCAACAAGCCATAAGATAAGATCACTATCATTATATAGAAGTCAAGAACATCAGCCTCTAACATATCAAAGAGTGGAGTCGTTATGGATATTGTTCTTTTCATTCCGATCATGCTAAAAGAAGGAAGAGTAGCCTTAACATACCTTTGTTACTAACGGCTCCACAAACTGCCCGTAGTACTTCAACCTACATCAAGGTATTAGAACTATGGTTAATGCCATGGAAGGACTCAAAACACATTTCTAAGCTAGTAGCTCTCTTACGGAAAATAAGGCAACACTTTCTCTACTTGTCACTTACTTAGGCTAGAAGGTTACTAATTAGCTCTAAACATGTGTGTCTTCCCCGTTTAATAAGTAGATGTGAAACAAGTAGGACGTGTAAGAAAATAGAACGTGCAGGCAAGTAGGACGTGTGAGAAAGTAGATAAAACACATAGGACGTTTAAGAAAGTAGGTGAAATACAAAGGTGAAACTAGTAGGTCGTCTACCTTTGTCCGACATCTTATTCGTTTATGAATCTCAGTTACTTTAACTAGGCTTAACATAATACATACACTTGAACACTATAACCTCATTCTTCCATATTCAAGTAACTTCATCGATTTCAACTTAGTCGTAGACATAATGAGAAGTATGGGGTGTTACATCATCCCCCATGTGGATCATTCATCCTCGAATGAGAAGTGTGTCTCAATGAAACATTAACTTTCGGATTCTACCACATTACTTGCATACATAGGGAGCATCTGATTTGATAGGAACTTTGAGATTACTGATCGCTCTAGTCGAAATCGCACGAAATAGAATGATCTCTTAAGCCATGCACAATCTAAAGTATGAAAGAATAGTAACATTTCCTAAATGCCTCGTAGTTTCCCAATTATAATTATGGTGCGCAACACACCCATAAGTGAGAATCTACTGGACACGGCTTCATAGACTCCCTTGGACTGAACTACTCTGATACTACTCTGTTACGCCCCAAAACCTGGGTGGGATGGACCATGCTCTACATGCATCTACTGTGATCTTGTAATAGGGTAAATGACGCAACTTGTAACACAAATGAACTCTGTGAACACAAACTTTTTTGTACATGAACGTGGCCACTGACCCATGGTATGCAATTGAATAAAGCCTCTATGAGTATCTATTATTAAACGACTAATACAAATGCTGGGACATGGCCTAAAGCTACCCATAATATCTAACATCAATGCAATTACTAGACCTAACTCAGTTTCAGGTGAAATTGGAGCCTGCAACTCTTCCGCTAATGATCTGCACTATCTAGCAAACTAGTCTGCCAACCTGTACAATTGGACATGCAATGAGAAATATAACAAATGCAGCGCCCACAGAAAAAGGGACACCAATACATAAATATTGTACCAAATACGTAAGGCAGACAAAAAATAATCATACTAAAGAACATCAACTGTAAGGAGATATAGGGAAGAATTAACCTGAAACTTTGAATTTCCACTGAGGGCCATGATATGCCAAAGTATCATACATGTGCGTACATAATTCCTGGTCATATATATATATATATATATATATATGTGTGTGTGTGTGTGTGTGTATGTGTGTGTGTGTGTGTGTGCGTATATAATTCCATCAAGCCTCTTTAGGCATCCCATCATATCATATCACCTTCTGTGGACATAATCATTATCATATACCAGCTGATCAGGTGGTGGTGCGTATATAATGCCATAACCTTTCACATACCCCATATACATATCATATTGCGTATATAACGACTGTTAGGTCATGGTATATACATGTATATAAAGCATGAATGATACTAAGACATTCTGAGTCAATCGGAGTGATGTAAGGTCGTTGCACCTCCGATTAATATTATGGAACTAACATCATCAACATAACTTACTTTGAAGAATCAACAAACCATAAAATAAGATCACTATCATTATATTGAAGTGAAGAACATCAGCCTTTAACATATCTAAGAGTTGATCCATTATGGATATTGTTCGTTTACGTTCGTTTCATTCAGATCATGCCAAAAGAAGGAAGAATAGCCTTAACATACTTACTGCTCTATGATGCTTTCTTTTACCTACGTACCTTGGAAACGTATGATATTCATAACAAAGAGAGTTGGATTGGATCATTGTCGAGGACTTGATATGACACAAATAATATCACACGGCGGAACAACGTTTGTAGAATTAGAAGACATATGATACTTCATTCTTTGGAACTCACCATTAAAGGAATGAATCAAATGATAAGACTTTATGTCACTGGATACGATAGGAATATATCTATTGTTCTACTAACCTATTATGACACCTTCGGAAACCATTATCTTGTCTTGTGGACCATTCTACCTTGGATAAACTACGATCGTCTATGTCAATGTGGTTTATCTTAAAAGAATCTCTATACCCCAACAATGGTAATCTGGATGCTTTGACATAATTCTTCTTACGTTACGTTCTATAACCCCTTAACAATCATCTGAACTCTTAACCATATAATGACTTGTTACTATAAAATTGACATCACGTGAAAGGAATACATGTGCATGAACAAGAGAGTCATGATACTTTACTCCTAGGAACTCAAATAGGAAGGGAACATCTGATAGGACTTTATCTCGCTAAATGTGAGATGGACATACACACCCACTTTACTATATTCCTTATTGGTGCTTCCAAAACCTGTATTCTAACTCCCTAGAATGTCTTATCCTCAAGAATGATATAACATTTATATTAAATTAGCTGTCATATAATTCATCTTACATAGCAATCTATCATCCATTAGTGATACTTTAGAAGCCAACACCTAACTCATCTTAAGTGATATACTACAATCCGATAATGATAATTTGGATATTCCTGATATCATTCGTCTTAATTAACGAACTATAATCCATTAACAATAATCTAGAACCCATCCACATAATTCATCTTCATTAGGATATATAAACCATCGATAAACAACTGAAACAACTACGTGATTCATCTTACCTTATACTCTATACCCCCACAACACTTACTTAGATATTAGCCATGAGATATCGTCTACATTAGGCAACATTGTGTAGTCTCATACCTATCATACCTTAAACCTTAGATCTATGATCCTCCAACTATTATCCGAGAGTCGTCTTATAGTCATTCTAAACATAGTTATCCTAGACAGCCTACTGTAACTTCTTCATTTATACTTATAGGATATCACCTTCGTTAACAAGTAAGGTTCCCATCTCATTGTCAACTAGTAGTCAGGAACTAGTAAATCCTTTTCACTAGTTGCTACTAGTCACTAGAACGGACAACAACTATCAACATGCAAGGTTCCCTTTTTGTCATCAACTAGTCGTCACACTATGGGAGTTCTTTTGAGGGTGCCACTATAGTTCATACTTACTCTCTCCTAGGAAAACGTGGCTGCTAATAAACTTATGAAAATCATCTCATTGGGGAAATACCAATTAGAACATCCATGAAGCTATTAAATATATGAGTGGAGCAACTCTTACTAACTGTTTCTATGCTATCACGAGTCTCATGAGGGAACTGCTATGCCTCATATACACTTTCTAAGAAGAGTACAAGACTTATAATAGATATGATACTCGTATTACGAAGGCGGAACCAAATAGGGAGTACATGAAACTGTTAAATGCATACATAGAGCACCTCTAGAATTTTGTTTTTGAATCGGACACTAAAGGCTACTAGTGTGGTCCTACCTAAGGGGAAAATTCTATCCACTTTGCGATAACTCGTAACTTAATTTATGAGATGTATTCTTGAGTAATGACCGGGTGTGAACATATAACATCTCTTTTATTTCACTTTGTGTGCTAGAAACGTCATCATACTTAAGGAGAATTCCAATCCCACCATAGCAGCTGGGAGCTCGAGTCTTGGGAGTAAACGCTTGAATAACAACTGATTACAGACACATAGCTTTACTTAAGAGATTCATGACATTTGCAACATGGAACTACTACACTTGGATGCTCTAAACTTTATGGTTTACATAAGAAGCAAATATCGTATATCGTGCCATAGTCGCGAGTCAATAAAATAGCCTTATGTACCTTTAACTTCTGCCATCGGATGCCAATGAAGAACTCATCCTCCTTTTACCATCAACTAAAATAAGGAAACAATACTACTGTTAACAACCAGAAACACAAGAACTAACCGACAAATGACAAACTAAGCTATACAAGATTCTATAACATATATCTTCACCTAGCTCCCTTCCAATCCTTGAAACTTCCTAAATCAAAATATAAACACATACATAAACATCTCCAGCCTCTTCATATAACAAAACCACCCAACTTTACCACCAAACTAGTCCCAACACACTATATAGCACAATCAACACTTCAACCACATTATCTAATCATTCAACTTACAACTTGTATCTTCTAAGCATATTTAAATCATCAAAATAACTTATATACAACATGCTAATACTTCCAGCATCTGAAACCACCAAAAACAATCCCAATATGCTATAACACACATCTAGTAACTCAACTACATCAATCAATCTCAACTTACAAACTAGCTAATGAGCGACAAGCTCATTTTATGATAAATCGGATAGCATCTCCCTTGTTTCTTTTACTTTTTTCAAGTTCAAAACAATAACAACAATAACAACAACATTTAACAACTACATCTCAAGTACCTTTATACAATCAAATCAACACCATATACCATGAAATCAGTCCCAACATGTTATACGACATCACTAGCAATGCAATTATATCATTCAACTATCAACGACAAGTTCATCTTACAATCAAATGGGCAACATCTCCCCCATTTCTTCCACCTCCCACTGGCTCAATTCACAACAACAACAACACCATCCAACCACCATATGTACAACACCTAAGAGAATAATAAGAACAGCCTCAAAACTACATAACAAGTCCTCCAGCTCATTTATAACTCCAGCCATCAACCCATGGACTTGTAGAAACTAAAACACATCTAAAGCTTAAACTAACTCATACATATGAAGTAGAAGGAGGGTCTTACCTTGCTATCCAATTTCTTGATTTTTCTCTACTTGCTTCCCTTTAAGTTTCTCCCAAATAACTTAACCTTAGAGGAGAGGGACTGCCTTGTGCTGTTTGGTTTAGAAACATATTAAGAGTTTAGGAGAGAATAGAAACAACATGGAAACACTTCCATACAATGGGAGAGGATTGAAACTTAAATTTCGGTCACCAAGAACCCTAAGAGAAAGAAAGGTGGCTGTTTTGGGTTGGGAGAGAGAGACAGAGTTGTGAATCTATTTTTGGTCCTAAGGATATGTATAAAATGGTCAGATGTTGGCCTTAAAAGGACCTTTGGTCGAACTACCTTGCTCCTTAATGGGCCTCCCCTTTATGGATCAAATTTGGCCACACTAGCCCCTTTAATTTGGGCCTCTCATTTCAAGTAGGTGGGTCACCTACTTGTCACTTACTTCGGCTAGAAGGTTACTAATTATCTCTAAACATGTGTGTCATCCCAGTTTAATAAGTAGGACGTGAAACAAGTAGGACGTGTAAGCAAATAGGACGTGCAAGCAAGTGGGACGTGTGAGAAAGTAGATGAAGCACATAGGACGTTTAAGCAAGTAGGTGAAATACAAAGGTGAAACTATTAGGTCATCTACCTTTTTCTGACATATTATTCCATTATGAATCTCATTTACTTTAACTAGGATTAACATACTACATACATTTGGGTGCTATAACCTCATTCTTCCATATTCAAGTAACTTCGTCAATTTCAACTTAGTCGTAGAAATGATGAGAAATATGGGGTGTTACAAAGTTAAGGGTTCCTCTATCATCTAATAGAGGATCTACAAGATTCAAAGGTGATTCTAGCCTCGGAAGCTTGTAAAGATCGTGTACTTTACCTCTTCTCACTTGTTGTGTGTTGGGAAGTTCTTGTAGGATTGAAGTAAGCCTGAAATAGGGTTGTGCTTGCTGGATCAAGGTAACACTCTACTTTATCTATATATATCTAAGGTTATACAAGTCGTAGCTAGCTCGTGGAGTTGAAAATTCATGAAATAAAGGTCGGGAAATCATAGTTGTGATGTTATTATCTATTGGATTATTTTGGGATGTTCTTAAGCCACCTTATGGATGGAAATTATAAGGAGTAGCATGAGTATGTTGTTGATATTGTTCTAGAAGTGTTTTAAAGATAAATAAGTGATAGAGGAGTGTTGGTTGCTATGGGATGAGATTGTCGTTCGGTATATCGTATTCTAGTTTTTCCTTAGTTGACGATGGTTCTATTATCGTTTTATTGTAGATTAAAGTATTCAACAACTAGAGTGTGTCACGGATGGTGTAGGTTTGATGACGAGAGGTATGTTAGGCTATTTTCTTCTTTCAAAAGCATGAATTCCAAGTGTTTATCATTTTCAAAAGAAATGTCAAAAGAACTATTTTATTCTTATGTCGTTTATCCCTTATCGGGAGGAGTTTCATTTATCATTATTATCTTTTGTATTTCTTGATTGTTGGATGTACATCTGAGTATCATAAACCTCCGATAAGGAGCATTCCAAAGAGTTCATCGTCGAGTTGACAAAGAGTCATTCCAAAGTAAAGTCAAAGAGTTTCTGAGTTTCAAAGAGGCCACTAGTGCCATTACTACTACAGTATGTTACCCACACAACCGAACTAATATCAGTGGGTAGTTATATATATATATATATACTATTCAGACCACTAAGCAAATAGTTAGTGGGCAGTTGTACATGTACATGATACACACTGTGGGCTATAATCGGAGGGTAGACACTTATATGTGCATCCATACATACACCTCAGAGCATTACCTGAGGGCAATACCATATTACACACCTCGGGCTATAAGGCGAGGGAAGATTATATAAAAAAATACATATGTAGAGGTTTCAATATTGTTTTAGAGTTTAATTATTTTCCCTAAGTGGCACACATGTTATCAGAGTATCAGATTGCTTTTATGCTATACTTTACATCTTATACTTTCATATTTCTATTCATGTTTTACATACCCGATATATTTCTTTTGTACTGACGTCCTTTTACCGGGGTATTATATTTCATGCTGCGGGTTCTGATAGGGGCCTTGATAGACCACCTCAATAGGAGCTATCGAGTATCAGCCTTCAGTGGGTAAGCTTTGCCTCTCCCAGAGCTTCCTCGTTAGGTGTTGAGTATGTCATATGTAGATATGTATATAATGGATAGATCGGGGACATGTCCTGACCGTATGACAGTTCAATCGCTCGTAGAGGCTCATAGACTTGTGTAGTATGTAAAACTGTGATGTACGACCTTATCGGTATGATTATCTTTTGTTGGCATGTGTTGTGGCCTTGTTGGCTTTGTTATATATGTATGTTGGGTTGATCCCTCATTATTCATCTTCAAAGGTTGAGTTGTATCCTTTCCTTGCAAATGTGGCCTAGTCGGCCCTTCTATGGTATTTTTATTTATATTATGTTCTATTATGGCCTTGTGGGCTAGAAGTTCTACTCGTGCAGAAGACTGATTATCAGAATTGTACACTCAGGCTAGTATGGAATCGGGTGCCGGTCACACCCCCTAGTTTGGGGTGTGATACCTCAGCTCGATGGGGATTGGGTGGGTTATCTATAGAATGAGGGCAAGGGCCATTAGTTCCCTTGCCTCATTTAGATGAGCAACCACTGGCAAAGGCTGCGTACACTGCTCTTTGGCCAAATTTGGCATAGGAGAAGAAGAGTACGTATGGCGGCTAAAGTTCAAAGAAACCCCCCAAATCGTAAAATGACAAAAATGATATGAGGCCTCTGGTTTTCACACCTAAGAAGGTGGGTTTGGGCTGAGTCTGGGCCTTTTGGCTGGGCTTGGTTGAGTTAAATGAAAATAGAAAAGGGCCCAACTGAGTTTAGTCGCGCCCTATTTTAACCATGGTCAAAGCGGAGCACAACATATCTGGTGATTCCTGTGTTAATTGGATTGAGGAGTCGCCACCTAATTATTTTACGGTGAATTAGGACACCTAAATATTAAATAAATGTTGCAATATAACTCCAATTTTAAGGTCTGCGAAACTAATGAGATTCTAAGTAAGGGTTCTTTATTATCCTAAAGGGAAGGGGTTAGGCATCCTTTAAGATCCGTTAATTTGCGGTTATCCGGTAAAACTCAGGTTAATTATTGTATTAAGAAAAATGCTTGTTTTAAAATATAAACTTAAAATGATGTTGCAAGTATTTAGTAAAATGATGCATTTTGTACAAGTATGCATTTTGTATGGTATTAAAGAAAAATACATGTAAAGTTGAAAAGTTATGCATTTTGGACAATTAATTGCAAGGAGAAAAACGAATTACTTGTAGTGTCAAAGATGTAAAAAAAATTTGGAAATCATTTTGAGTTGTACAATTAATAAAGTGAACATAAGATGATCAAAGTTTGTTTTGAAAATTTTAAATATGCATGACGAGCCTAAAAATAAATAAAGTAGTGGAGGGTTTCTAAGTTTGAATTAACCGATCCTACAAATAAATAAGCTAGCGATGGGTTTCCAGTTTTAGACTACCCTATTAATTAATTCTAAGTCTACCTATTCTAAGCATTTCAATAATTACATAAGTACAATAAATAATATTACAATACAGAGCGAGATAAAGCTGAATTAAAGAAAGTAAAAAAAACAACAAAATAAATAAACTCCGAGGAGTATCTGCCTCCATTGACTTTGTTCCTTGTAAGCTGTCAAGAACAAACGGTTAGAAACAGTTAAATACAAATAACTCCGGATCCGTATCCAAAACTTTGAATGTTTTGATCACGGAGGGCTCAGACTTAAATTTTGAAAAGACCATTCCCATCATGTCATGGCTGCAAACATATGACTCGGTGGTCATTTTAATTGCCTCGCCTACTAAACATGTTGGTTTCTCAGATGAAATAAAAAAAAGGGTTTAAGTCTCATCCTTGCCTAGAAGTTATATTTCCGTCTTTCAAACTGTGGAGGCCTCAAAATCGACGGATATTTTTCATCGGCCAGTGTAGTATCGTATTCAAATCAGTAAAATAATACTGAAGCAGCAAAGCCGAAACCGAGAGGCAATTTCCGAAGGGACGCGACCTCAAATTCAATTTAATCGGCCTAAGTGTAGTATTGTTCAAATCAGTAAAATAATACTGAAGCAGCACAGCCGAAACCGAGAGGCAATTTCTGAAGGGACGCGGCCTCAAATTCAATTTCATCGGCCTAAGTGTGGTATTTGGTTCAAAACAGCAAACAGTAAAACAGTAAATATCCGTGGCACGGGTGTTTAAAACAATAAACTAAAAAAATAGAGAAATGAAAAAGCGCGGCCTCGAATTCAATTTCATCGGCCTAAATGCAGTATTAGTTAATAACAATAAAACAGTAAAACAATAAGATATCCGTTGCACGGATGGTTAAAACGGTAAACTGAAAACAGAGAAACGAAAAAAAGTGCGGCCTTGAATTTAATTTCATCGGCCTGGTGTAGTATGAAGTAAGATTCTTGCCAGAAGAAAGTTTAATATACCAACAACTTTATTATGACCACCTACCTATACCTTATAACACAAAAATATCAAAGGAATACACCCAACTAGAACCATGAGAAAATACATTAGGAGAAAGAATAAGAGTACTAAGAGCATATCTAATGCGAAAATGTGAAGAATATAGGATTCAACAAAAAATTTAAAAAGATAAGAAAATAGGACTAAGAGAGATATGTGAATTTACGGAAAGAAGATTAGTATTCGGATGTGATGATAATAAAAGAGAAAAGAAATATAAGAAAAGCCATAAAAAGAAATATCAACACAAAAGATATAAAAAATATAATAATAACAGCAAACAAAACCAACAACCTTATTACAAACCTTATAGGAAAAAGAGATTTAAAAGGTATAGAAATACCCCTGAAACAAGGAAAGAATTTAAGCATATGAGAAAATTTAGGAAAAGAAAATATGTAAAACCAATTGAAGAAGAAAAACTTAAAGAATGTAAATGTTGGAATTGCAATGAAAAAGGACATTATGCTAATAAATGCCCAAAACTAAAAAAAAAGGTGTAAAATATATAGACACGACACAATTTATAATGAGACTACAACAAATAAAAGAAGAAAATAATAATTGGTACGAATATGAAGATTTTTATGTCACTCAAACTGATGAAGAAAGTGAATCAGAAAATATAAATTTCATTAACCAAAACTCAGAAAGTGAAAATAGTTCCGACTAAATGAAGTCGCAAGAAGAAAAAAAGTTACTAGAAGAAAGAGATTACTGGATGCAATGTGAAAAGCCTTATTACAACTACTAGTGCAATAGGAAATAGATACTATAGTGATAGGTACAATAAAATTACAAAAAGCCTTATCAGAATAGGAGAAAGGTTAAGTGAGATAAGATGGAAGAAATTACTAGAAGAAGTAAAAGAAATGGAACAAGATGAAGAGCTTCAACAAAGATTAAGAGAAATGGATTTAGAACGAAATAATAATTAGATGGTAGCAATCTACATAGAAGCTCATATAGAATACAAACCAAATAAAATGGTAAAACAAAAGATTTTTATTGACAGTGGAGCAGACTTATGTCTAGCAAAGAAAGAAGTATTAGAACCACACAAATAGAAAAGATCTAAAACACATAGAACAAAAGTATCAGGCTTTAACGAACAAACAAAAGAATTAGATATAGTAGCGGAAAATATGAGAATAGTATTATGAAAGACAATATTTAGACTACCAGTTATATACCAACTAAATGATATGAAACAACAAGTATTGTTAGGAAACAATTTCCTAGACTACTTTAAAACGCAAGTGATAAATAACAATACTTTCAGCCTACAAACACCTTGTAATAAATGGATAACACTAAAGAGAATATTACCAATACATATACTAAGAATATGTAACATAAGATCAGATAGGAATAATAACCTACAGTTATTAAGAGAAAAATACCTCAATATACTAAAAATAAATTTTGGAGAAAATCCGATGCAATTATGGGAAAAAGAAAAAATATATGCTGAAATCAAACTAATAAATCTCAGCGATATAGTTAGATCTAAGCCTATTAGATATAGCCAACAGATCAAAAGGAATTTGAAACCCAACTAAAAGAGTTATTAGAATTAAAATTAATACAAGAAAGTAAAAGCTCGCATAGTAGCCCAGCATTTTTAGTTAGAATACATAGTGAACAAAAAAGAGGAAAGGCTAGAATGGTGATTGACTATAGAGAGCTAAACAAGAAAACTGTATTTGATGGATATTTTTTACCATAGAAAAGAAACCTTATTAATAGATTAGGGAATAAAAAATGGTTCAGTAAATTTGATTGTAAAAGTGGATTTTGGCAAATAAAACTAAAAAATGAATCAAAAGCTTTAACATTATTTAGTGCCCCTCAAGGACACTACGAATGGAATGTACTACCCTTTGGATTAAAGAATGCACCACAAATATTTCAGAGAAGAATGGACCAAGTATTCAGAAAATTAACAGAATATTGTATAGTATATGTTGACGACATATTAATATATAGTGATGATTTGGAAAATCATATAAAACATTAGAAGAATTTATAAAGATTGTGAAACAGCATGGAATATTATTATCTGAAAAGAAATCCGAAATCTTCAAAAATAGTATAGAATATTTGGATATATAATAGATAATGAAGGATTACAATTACACGAACACATTGTAACAAAAATAAAATTTTTTAAAGATAAACTAGAGAGCAAAAAGGAAGTACAACAATTTCTAGGAGTAGTAAACTATGCCTCAGACCATATAAAAGATTTACCACTTTTGAGAAAACCATTACAGGAACTAACTAGAAAAAATATAACTTTTGAATGGAAGGAACAACATACTAAAACTATAAATAAAATCAAGGAAAAAGTGAAAGCCTAGCCAAAACATAGAATACCAACAGAACTGGATCAACTAGAACTTTTTACTGATGTCAGTGATATAGGATGGGGATCAGTCCTCATAGCATATGATAAAGAGGATATAGATAAAGAAAAATCACTAATTTGTGGATATGGAGGCGGAACATGGAAGCCTAATGAGAAATTACCATATTAACGAAAAGGAACTATTAGTTGTAAACTTTGGAATAAAGAGATCCCATTATCACCTATTACCAGTAAAATTTGTCGTTAGAACAGATAACACCCAAGTAAGAGCTTTCATTACAAATAAAATAGACCCTTTGCCAGAACTAAATAAGAGAAGAAAATGGCAATCATTCTTTTATTGTTATGATTTTATTGTCAAAAATATATCCGGGACTAAGAATATTCTTGCTGATTTTCTTAGCAGGTACAACGATGTCAACCAGCAGTGACAACTTCGAAGAATATATTACCAATGTTACAAGAATCATCAAACAAAACCAAAAAATTATTACAACCAAAATGGCAGAAAATGCACAATTGCTAGAACAGCTGACAGAAGCCTTTAAAGACTTCAAAACCCTACAAATCTTGAAATCTTCCCAAACCCCTACAGAAAAACCAAAGACTTTCACATCTAAACTTGCAGCCATGCCAACCACTATACCATCACCCATAACAGCATCGTCTTCAACGACAGTAATAATGTGCGACAAAGTGAAATTCTCACCTGAGTATATTACAGCTTACGAGAAAATTAATAAATTTTATGATTATAAACCAAACCTACACATTTTAAGAAGTGCAAAATTAAGCAAATACACAAGGTTGTTATGCAATGAAAAATCAAACCCTGATATAGTTCTTAAACTATTTACTTACGGATTTATAAATAAAATATTAGTAGATGAAACTTTTTATAATATTGCTAAATTACCCAATGTTTTAGTAGAATCTACTAGGTTAATGATGCAATCATTTGGAAGAGGTATCTACGGCATACAACTGTTCGACGCCTCGACATACTTAACAGGAAAACTTATCATTATATGCCAACTATTTAAAACAGGAAGGAATAGCAATATAAGCGGAGATGACAAAGACCTGAAAATGAAAATACCATGTACTATAGAGAAGTTTCAAGAATGGCTCAGTACCAAAAGAGCCATAGGACTATCAACCCTGAAATAAAAAATAGAAGATATTCTAAGAGCAAGCAAAGCCAACATTATTGGAAACTCCAAAGGAGGAGAAATCGAAGAAATTATCACACTATACTACAACAACGAGGTACTCTCACAAGACACCACACACCTTACCAACATGTATGATAGAATTACTAAGATGGAGCACAAACACTCCAATGAGACAGTAGAACAGTACAAACTCTTAATAGGCCAGAGGAAAAGGCCTGTGATAAGCATAAAGGAGGATACTACGCAGGTTACTATGAATAAAGAAGGATCACCTAATCCTTTTTGAATGAAACGACCCAATGTAGTTTAAACTACAGAAAGCCACAATGTAAAAAGTTAATATGGCCCAATGTAGTCCAAACTACAGTAAAGCCCATGTATTACCATACTACTAAAAAGATACCATTCCTATTCTATAGGAGTATCAAAAAATTAAAATGATAACGTTCCTATTCTATAGGAGTATCGACGAAGACGGAAAAAAATTCATCTTTTTGTGAAAAGAGGATAGGCAAAAGATGCCTCTGTGCAAAGAAGACACCTGTAAAGATACCTGTGGAAGAAATTAAAAGCCGCCAGACCCACAAGGAATTAAAGACAGAAGATGACAAGCCAACAAACGTTGAAAAAATTGACAGCAACGACAAACAACTTTAATAAAAGCATGAAAGGACAAGAGACAAAACACTATTTGCTTTAGGACTTTTGTAATAATAATGTATCGACTTTATTACTTTTTCATCATGCCAATAGTGAAAGGAAATCGAGGTTATCTATATAAAGAGTCTCATTGTAACTTCTGAAGAGATCAATCTTTGGAAATACAACAACTTCAATTTTTCAAATACTCTCTCATGTCTAGCTAAAAACCCTTCTAGTATATAGCCAATATCAAGATTAATATCATAATACCAGAAGATAAATACTTTGCAAGCTTATACTTAAGAACCATATTAGTCCATAAAACACCATCTCTTAAAAGAAAATTTAAGAAAGAGTCTGTCGAGCAACTCCCAGCACCTAGGCCATTTATCCCGTTTACAGTGAGGAAAAAAGGGAGGCAGAGCCAGGGTGGGTTGAGTATCTCCGGTGATCTTAATATTCTGCTAAGAGGTATATTTTCAGACTATGTGTTTCTAATTATAAACTTGATAAATATACATCTTTGTAATTATGATGTTAAATGTTGATAGAAGGTTATAGACTTTTATTTAAGAAATGAATTTTGAGTTAATAATACATGCTTCCGTACTACATGCCTGTTATTTGATAAAACTACATATGAATATGTTAATATGCCATTTGTATTCCTACCCTCTTCAGGGTTGTTAGATGATGAAAAGATCCGCCTAGAAAATGGTATCAAAGCTTTGTAAAGGGAATAAGTTATAAAAATAAAAAACCGCGAAGAGTTTGCCCAAGCCAGAGCACTAAATAAAAGAATGTTCATGTTAAAAAGGATAAGACACCTAGTATTACAAAGGAGAAACCACACTGAAACATTAGTAAAATACTATAGTGATTTAGTAGAATTAAAGAAACTAGGACTAGCAATAAAGAAACTAAAAGATTATGAAAAAATAAAAGAAGAAGCTGACTTAGCAGAGATAAGTTCTAATTTAGACGATGTTATAAGAAATTACAGAATATTGATAGATCTCAACACCAAATTAGAAGGAATAAACCAAGAAATAACACATCGAAAAGAAGAACTACGAATGACAATAGAACACTATGGATGAAAATAGACTGATAGAACAACAAAATAAATTAGAAGAACTTAGAATGATAGCAGAAAAACCCCTTACATATAATAGAGATATAAACCAACATATAATAAGTTGCAGAATAAGTATAGATCTAATAAATAAGAAAGATAAATCTTACAAGAAAATGCTAAAGAAGTTTATGAACAGGAAAATACTATTAAAGAATTAAAAAATAAAATAGCATTAAAAGACGAAGAGTTAAGACAGAAGGAAGAAGAAAATATGAAACTTCTAGAAATTAAATTAAGAGAAATAATCAGAAAGGATAATGAATTAAAAGATCTAAATGATATAATAGAAGAACAATATAAGTACATCAACTTATTAAAATATGGATAAAGGAAAGGAAATAGTAGAAGACTCTAAAGAAACATATTATCAGATGAATACATATGAAGGAGGATCAACACAAACATTAAGCTTTAAACCAGAAACATATCAGAAGATACAAGATGTAAAAGAAGAATTATCCATAAAGAAAATATTTAAAACAAAATGGTTTGAAAGAAATAAAGAAATAAGGTAAATAGCACACAAGCATGAAAATATAATAGATACAATGAGTGTAAATGGAAGAACGAAAATAAACTTGATAACAAATGAAGTAATAAAAAGAGAGTTATCAAAACTATCAACTAGGGAAGCTAAAAAATATAGAAATATATACTTTGGAGGAGTAGAATTTACTATAAAAGCATACTTTTAGAAAAACATAGATACACCTATACAAATATACATATTAGATGATAGGATATTAGGAAATCTACAGGATGCTTTAATATCAGTAGTAAAAGGAAATTTAATATATCAGAAATTAAAATTTAAGGTACAACCAGACTTTAGTATATCATTAAAAGATGAACACAAAGACTTAGCCTTAACACTATATTATAAATTAGATGGAATAACAATGCCACCAGAAAGTAAAGTCATAAGTATTGAAACAAAAATGATATATGCCCTAACCGGAAACCACCATGTAAAGAAACAACATGAAATGAATATATTAGTACCAAGAATGTACCAAGAAATATTAGAACAAATAGAACATAAAGAAAATTCCAATATAACCATACCAGAAGAAATATATATGGATTTTAATACAAGAACCCTTACACCATCCAAAAGACTAACACCAAAAATAGAGGGATCTAGATTAAGTATTATGAGAGAACCAACAACGTCACGACAAACTAGTGTTATACAACCTAGAATACTAGATTTAATAAATATAATCACAAATAGATTAAAAATTAAAGTAATAATATTTAAAGGAATGATAACAACAGACTGTATAGTTGAAGTAAATACTGGAGCTATAAAAAGTTTTATACATATAAGTAAAATTGATGAAAATGATTGTGATTTAATAAACCCACAAACTTATAATTATCCTGAAAATGAAAGAGAAATAATAATTACCAAAAGTATTAATTTAAGATTCAAGATCCAAGATTTGGAGTATAAGATAAATATAGGAGTAATAGAATATGATAGTTTTAATGAATTACTTCTAGAAAGTGAATTTTTAACCATGATAAATTATAAGATAAATAATAATGGAATTGAAATAAATGTCCAAGGGAAAACAAGATTTGTAAATAAGGTATGAACATACAAATAGAAATAATAGAGAAAAAATAGAAATTAAAATCGATAAGAAAAGCCTTATCAGAAGAAATATTCTCACAACTTAAATACTTAAAATACAAGGCGAAATAAATAAACTAGAAGAAAAGATACAACAGTTAGAACAACAATGTGAAAAGTTTGATAAAATATGGATAGATGTGGGAAACGGATGGAGAAAAAGAATTAATAATCTTGATGAGCTCTAACGAAAAAATTAGTGCATTATGGGAAGAAATAGTAGTAAAAGAACCAATGAAGAATACATTAGTATTAATGGATGAAATAAAAGAAAACCAAACTAAAATGCAAGAAATAATCAGAGAAGAATTAACAAAATTATGGAATGTATCTGAGATACCAATATTTAAAATAATATTGGAAAAACTAAACATATTAGTAGAAGAAAAAAGTAAAGATAAAAGTAAACAAGTAGAAGAAGATGAACCTAGTACGAGCAAAGAAAACACTATAATTAGCACTACAACTCAACAACCAGAAATAGTACCAATAGATGTTTGGAGAAGCTAAAACTATCAAAACTATCAACTAGGGAAGCTAAAAAATATAGAAATATATACTTTGGAGGAGTAGAATTTACTATAAAAGCATACTTTCAGAAAAACATAGATACACCTATACAAATATACATATTAGATGATAGGATATTAGGAAATCTACAAGATGCTTTAATATCAGTAGTAAAAGGAAATTTAATATATCAGAAATTAAAATTTACAGTACAACCAGACTTTAGTATATCATTAAAAGATGAACACAAAGACTTAGCCTTAACACAATATTATGATTTAGACGCATAATCATTAGTTAACACACAACACACGTATGAGATTTGTTATTCCACTTACTGTATGACGTTTTAACTAAGTTTTACATGCTATCATATCCCGTAATCACGCTACATCTACTCCTAACAATAACTTTTCAACATTTATAACACTTCTTATTTTAATTGTTGCTCTTTTTCACACCTTATTATTTAATAAACCTATTTTACGATTTACCACTGGTGCGTGACATTATGAAACGATGGAAAACAATACGATTTATTCAAACGTTTTATTCATCAAAACAATACAGTATAATACAATACAATATATTATGAAACGATATGTAACAACCGTGAAAACAAACTATTACGAGAGACTAATTTAAGAAAGTTCAAAAATTAATTATTGGTAATTTTACATATTACTTACCAATACAAACTTTAGAAATTTTTACACTTCATATCATTTATCCAAAACTTATAATCCAAATGAGCTCATATTTTCAAGTTTTATCTTATTTAGCTTCATTTTATGTATATCCACTATTGAATTAAATTATCTTGGATATCCACTATTAAATTAAATTATCATTTCATGAATAGTGTTTTTTCAATTTTGCTTCCCATAGATCCAACCAAAAATTTAAAAAGAAAATCCCCATTTCATGATGCTTGTTTTAACCTTTTTTCATGCTCAAATCCCCAGTTTTAGCTCTGAAGAAACTAATGGGGGATATAAAAATTGAATCTTTTTATTAAATTATCAACACATAGAGTTTCAATAATTAGATACCTAAACAGTTTTGCTGTCAGACTCATGTTCAGAGGTTTCATAGACTAGACTAGGTTATCATGTCATGTCGGATTTGAGTACCCAGACTTATTATGTTTTCAGACTATTTCCACAATATACTTTCAGACTATATTTTTAGTATTATATTTTACATGTTTTAAATTATTACTATAGCATGTTTCTGGGCGGATCTTTTCATCATCTAACAACCCCGAAGAGGGTAGGAATACAGATGGCATATTAACATATTCATATGTAGTTTTAACAAATAACAGGCATGTAGTACGGAAGCAGGTATTATTAACTCAAAATTCATTTCTTAAATAAAAGTCTATAACCTTATATCAACATTTAACGTCATAATTACAGAGATGTATACTTATGAAGTTTATAATTAGAAACACATAGTCTGAAAAAATACCTCTTAGCAGATATTAAGATCACCGGAGATACTCAACCCACCCTGGCTCTGCCTCCCTTTTTTCCTCACTGTAAATGGGATAAATGGCCTAGGTGCTGGGAGTTGCTCGATAGACTCTTTCTTAAATTTTCTTTTAAGAGATGGTGTTTTATGGACTATTATGGTTCTTAAGTATAAGCTTGCAAAGTATTTATCTTCTGGTATTATGATATTAATCTTGATATTGGCTATATACTAGAAGGGAATTTAGCTAGACATGAGAGAGTATTTGAAAAATTGAAGCTGTTGTATTTCCAAAGATTGATCTCTTCAGAAGTTACAATGAGACTCTTTATATAGATAACCTCGATTTCCTTTCACTATTGGCATGATGAAAAAGTAATAAAGTCGATACATTATTGTTACAAAAGTCCTAAAGCAAATAGTGCTTTGTCTCTTGTCCTTTCATGCTTTTATTAAAGTTGTTTGTCGTTGCTCTCAGTTTTTTTAACATTTGTTGGCTTGTCATCTTATGTCTTTAATTCCTTGTGGGTCTGGCGGCTTTTAATTTCTTCCACAGGTATCTTTACAGGTGTCTTCTTTGCACAGAGGCATCTTTTGCCTATCCTCTTTTTCACAAAAAGATGAATTTTTTTCCGTCTTCGTCGATACTCCTATAGAATAGGAACGATATCATTTTAATTTTTTGATACTCCTATAGAATAGGAATGGTATCTTTTTAGTAGTATGGTAATACATGGGCTTTACTGTAGTTTGGACTACATTGGGCCATATTAACTTTTTACATTGTGGCTTTCTGTAGTTTAAACTACATTGGGCCGTTTCATTCAAAAAGGATTAGGTGATCCTTCTTTTTTCATAGTAACCTGCGTAGTATCCTCCTTTATGCTTATCACAGGCCTTTTCCTCTGGCCTATTAAGAGTTTGTACTGTTCTACCGTCTCATTGGAGTGTTTGTGCTCCATCTTAGTAATTCTATCATACATGTTGGTAAGGTGTGTGGTGTCTTGTGAGAGTACCTCGTTGTTGTAGTATAGTGTGATAATTTCTTCGATTTCTCCTCCTTTGGAGTTTCCAATAATGTTGGCTTTGCCTGCTCTTAGAATATCTTCTATTTTTGATTTCAGGGTTGATAGTCCTATGGCTCTTTTGGTACTGAGCCATTCTTGAAACTTCTCTATAGTACATGGTATTTTCATTTTCAGGTCTTTGTCATCTCCGCTTATATTGCTATTCCTTCATGTTTTAAATAGTTGGCATATAATGATAGGTTTTCCTGTTAAGTCTGTCGAGGCGTCGAACAGTTGTATGCCGTAGATACCTCTTCCAAATGATTCCATCATTAACCTAGTAGATTCTACTAAAACATTGGGTAATTTAGCAATATTATAAAAAGTTTCATCTACTAATATTTTATCTATAAATCCGTAAGTAAAGAATTTAAGAACTATATCAGGGTTTGATTTTTCATTGCATAAAAACCTTGTGTATTTGCTTAATTTTGCACTTCTTAAAATGTGTGGGTTTGATTTATAATCATAAAATTTATTAATTTTCTCGTAAGCTGTAATATACTCAGGTGAGAATTTTACTTTGTCGCACATTGTTACTACCGTTGAAGACGATGCTGTTATGGGTGATGGTTTAGTGGTTGTCATGGCTGCAAGTTTAGATGTGAAAGTCTTTGGTTTTTTTGTAGGGGTTTGGGAAGATTTCAAGGTTTGTAGGGTTTTGAAGTCTTTAAATGCTTCTGTCAGCTGTTCTAGCAAGTGTGCATTTTCTTCCATTTTGGTTGTAATAATTTTTGGTTTTGTTTGATGATTTCTATAATATTGGTAATATATTCTTCGAATTTGTCACTACTGGTTGACATCGTTGTACCTGCTAAGAAAATCAGCTAGAATATTCTTAGTCCCGGATATATTTTTGACAATAAAATCATAACAATAAAAGAATAATTGCCATTTTCTTCTCTTATTTAATTCTGGCAAAGGGTCTATTTTATTTGTAATGAAAGCTCTTACTTGGGTGTTATATGTTCTAACGATGAATTTTACTGGTAATAGGTGATAATGGAATCTCTTTATTCTAAATTTTACTGTTAATAGTTCCTTTTCGTTAATATGGTAATTTTTCTCATTAGGCTTCCATGTTCCGCCTCCATATCCACAAATTAGTGGTTTTTCTTTATCTATATCCTCTTTATCATATGCTATGAGGACTGCTCCCCCATCCTATATCACTGACATCAGTAAAAAGTTCTAGTTGATCCAGTTCTGTTGGTATTCTATGTTTTGGCAAGGCTTTCACTTTTTCCTTGATTTTATTTATGGCTTTAGTATGTTCTTCCTTCCATTCAAAAGTTATATTTTTTCTAGTTAGTTCCTGTAATGGTTTTCTCAAAAGTGGTAAATCTTTTATATGGTCTGAGGCATAGTTTACTACTCCTAGAAATTGTTGTACTTCCTTTTTGCTCTCTAGTTTCTCTTTAGAATTTTTTTATTTTTGTTACAATGTGTTCTTGTAATTGTAATCCTTCATTATCTATTATGTATCCAAATATTCTTTACTATTTTTGAAGATTTCGGATTTCTTTTCAGATAATAATATTTCATGATGTTTCACAGTCTTTATAAATTCTTCTAGATGTTTTATATGATTTTCCAAATCATCACTATATATTAATATGTCATCAACATATACTATACAATATTCTGTTAATTTTCGGAATACTTGGTCCATTCTTCTCTGAAATATTTGTGGTGCATTCTTTAATCCAAAGGGTAGTACATTCCATTCGTAGTGTCCTTGAGGGGCACTAAATGTTACTAAATCTTTTGATTTATTTTTTAGTTTTATTTGCCAAAATCCACTTTTACAATCAAATTTACTGAACCATTTTTTATTCCCTAATCTATTAATAAGGTTTCTTTTATATGGTAAAAAATATCCATCAAATACTGTTTTCTTGTTTAGCTCTCTATAGTCAATCACCATTCTAGCCTTTCCTCCTTTTTGTTCACTATGTTTTCTAACTAAAAAGGCTGGGCTACTATGTGAGCTTTTACTTTCTTGTATTAATTTTAATTCTAATAACTCTTTTAGTTGGGTTTCAAATTTCTTTTGATCTGTTGGGCTATATCTAATAGGCTTAGATCTAACTATATCGCTGAGATTTATTAGTTTGATTTCAGCATATATTTTTTCTTTTTCCCATAGTTGCATCGGATTTTCTCCATAATTTATTTTTAGTATATTGAGGTATTTTTCTCTT
Source organism: Anisodus tanguticus (assembly GCA_034509755.1). Classification (NCBI taxonomy): domain Eukaryota; kingdom Viridiplantae; phylum Streptophyta; class Magnoliopsida; order Solanales; family Solanaceae; genus Anisodus; species Anisodus tanguticus. Next base: position 25,295,332 of record CM067540.1, read on the forward strand.
AATAACTGTAGGTTATTATTCCTATCTGATCTTATGTTACATATTCTTAGTGTATGTATTGGTAATATTCTCTTTAGAGTTATCCATTTATTACAAGGTGTTTGTAGGCTGAAAGTATTATTATTTATCACTTGCGTTTTAAAGTAGTCTAGGAAATTGTTTCCTAACAATACTTGTTGTTTCATATCATTTAGTTGGTATATAACTGGTAGTCTAAATATTGTCTTTCCTAATACTATTCTCATGTTTTCTGCTACTATATATAATTCTTTTGTTTGTTCGTTAAAGCCTGATACTTTTGTTCTATGTGTTTTAGATCTTTTCTATCTGTGTGGTTCTAATACTTCTTTCTTTGCTAGACATAAGTCTACTCCACTGTCAATAAAAATCTTTTATTTTACCATTTTATTTGGTTTGTATTCTATATGAGCTTCTATGTAGATTGCTATCATCTAATTATTATTTCGTTCTAAATCCATTTCTCTTAATCTTTGTTGAAGCTCTTCATCTTGTTCCATTTATTTTACTTCTTCTAGTAATTTCTTCCATCTTATCTCACTTAACCTTTCTCCTATTCTGATAAGACTTTTTGTAATTTTATTGTACCTATCACTATAGTATATATTTCCTATTGCACTAGTAGTTGTAATAAGCTTATTGCGAATATACTTTTCACATTGCATCCAGTAATCTCTTTCTTCTAGTAACTTTCTTTCTTCTTGCGACTTCATTTAGTCGAAACTATTTTCACTTTCTGAGTTTTGGTTAATGAAATTAATATTTTCTGATTCACTTTCTTCATCAGTTTGACTGACATAAAAATCTTCATATTCGTACCAATTATTATTTTCTTCTTTTATTTGTTGTAGACTCATTATAAATTGTGTCGTGTCTATATATTTTACACCTTTTTTTTTTAGTTTTGGGCATTTATTAGCATAATGTCCTTTTTCATTGCAATTCCAACATTTACATTCTTTAAGTTTTTCTTCTTCAATTGGTTTTACATATTTTCTTTTCCTAAATTTTCTCTTATGCTTAAATTCTTTCCTTGTTTCAGGGGTATTTCTATACCTTTTAAATCTCTTTTTCCTATAAGGTTTGTAATAAGGTTGTTGGTTTTGTTTTCTCTAATTATTATATTTTTTATATCTTTGTTTTGATATTTCTTTTTATGGCTTTTCTTATATTTCTTTTCTCTTTTATTATCATCACTTCCGAATACTAATCTTCTTTCCGTAAATCCACATATCTCTCTTTGTCCTATTTTCTTATCTTTTTTAATTTTTTGTTGCATCCTATATTCTTCACATTTCCGCATTAGATATGCTCTTAGTACTCTTATTCTTTCTCGTAATGTATTTTCTCTTGGTTCTAGTTGGGTGTATTCCTTTGATATTTCTATGTTATAAGGTATAGGTAGGTGGTCATAATAAAGTTGTTGGTATATTAAACCTTCTTCTGGCAAGAATCTTACTTCATAAAAGAACTTACTAAAACTTATTGTATAATCGGGTAATTTATTAATTTTACAACATTTCATGTTATTTAGATTCATTATTATCTCAGTTTTTCTTTCTGCTAGTACGTTTTCTCGTGCTACCAACCATTTTTCTCCTAAAAATTCTCTTTTTAGTATGATATCAAATATTATTAGCATAGATTTCCAATCTCCTGCATGGCTAAATACTTCTCCTCTTAATTGGTACGCTATGTATTCTATCCAATAAGCTACTTTTCCGATTAATGTTTTAGATATCAAGTCATACATATATTCTAGGTTTTCTGTTTGTGTGGAGTTCATTAATGCTATATACATTCCAAGATTCCAATCATTTATTCTCCTTCCTATTTCTTGTTCATCATACACATTGTCTAAATCTAAGAAATATCCATTGTAATTTACACCTTGTGCCATTGATCCTATAAATTCTTTAAATTCAGCTTGTTGTCCTACTGATATATGATTTGGTAATCTAGTTTGTCTTCTATTTATTATTTCCAGGTTGGGATCTACTAATTCTTCTTCTGGGTAATCATTTGCATCTTCATTTATTATATCATCAGTTTCTATTTCTGTTTCTATAGGATTATTAAATTCATCCTCTATATCACTTTCGGGTTCTTCTTCTATGATTGCATTTACACTTTTCATTTTTTGTAAGGCTACTATTATCTGATTATTTTCCTTTACTATCTCTGAGTCTTCTTCCTCTTCTATGAATTCTGCTACCTTTACCTCTTGGTTTACTAATTCAATGTTGTTGTCTTCGTTAGTATCATTCTCATTCTTTTCACTACTAGATGTAGTTTCTTCACTTGTTCTATTATCACTTACTTTCTTTTTTCCTTTCAACCTTTTTATCTCTTCTCTTAAGATTTTTATTTCATCTTTTAATTCTCCTAATTCTTGTTTCACTTCTTTCAATTCCTCTTTTGTTTGCTTTAGTTCTACTTTGGTTTCTTTTAATTCTTTCTTTGTATCCTTAAATTTGTGTTTGTATTTTATTTATTTATTGTACCATTCCTCATTATTGTGTGTTTTTAATTTGGTATTTTCTGTTTCTAACTCACATAATTTTCGTTCTTGTTTATCTAATTTTAGATTTAAATACTCGTTGGTTGTTTTCTCTACGTCTTTTAATTACATGTTTTCATTTTTTGAATTATTGTCTGGTGTGGTTTTTTCTTTTCTTTTCATTGGTTCATACTTGTATCGTTCTCTTTCCAGTATATTTTTTCCATGGTTTCTTAAAAACGTAAGTACACTAGGTTATTGATTTTTCATTTAAAATTGTCTTTTCTTACTCAATATTGCTAGGCTATCTAATATTTTTTCTACTTTCTTTGGCAGTCTTGGTTTTATTTTACTTATATCTACCATTATTGGTTCTTTACTCCTTCTCCAAGCATCTATTGGTACTATTTCTGGTTGTTGAGTTGTAGTGCTAATTATAGTGTTTTCTTTGCTTGTACTAGGTTCATCTTCTTCTACTTGTTTACTTTTATCTTTACTTTTTTCTTCTACTAATGTGTTTAGTTTTTCCAATATTATTTTAAATATTGGTATCAAATACATTCCATAATTTGTTAATTCTTCTCTGATTATTTCTTGCATTTTAGTTTGGTTTTCTTTTATTTCATCCATTAATACTAATGTATTCTTCATTTGTTCTTTTACTACTATTTCATCCCATAATGCACTAATTTTTTCGTTAGAGCTCATCAAGATTGGACGAAATTGGACATTAGAAAGTTGGTTTTTTGAGCTGAACCCAACTCAAATGATTTTAAAAAGAACTAAAATACCTATCTTGGACTTGAGTTGAATTATGGGCTTTGGAGTGATTGTGGAATATGAATTGATCTTTTGGGATATAGCATGAAAAAAGGTAATATTTGTTTTCTATTCTTTCAAAGAAAACCAAAATTATAATTTCAAAAGGATTATACTCTTTTTAACATTAAAATATTTTCAAAAGGTGCGAGTGATATTGGTGTAACGACTCATTTGGTCATGAACCTCCGTCTGATTTTCTATCATATCCTTCATCCAGGCATTCGCTGATGATTAATCACGTGGAAATTATGAGTAAAGTAACTCTTACGGTTGTAAAAGAATATTAATTGATTTGAAGAATTTATGAAAGGTCAGTGTCCGCTCCAACAGAGTATTATTGCCCCAGTGAAGCCTTATCCATGCCTAAGCATTATTTCTTGCTTCTGCGTTGAGGAGGTGTCAAGTTCCTGTGCCTCAATGGTCCCTTTTTACAATGAAACATTTCCGCGCCGGCGGAAGAGTTAAGTCCATGCCTACGTATTCTTTCTCGCTTTTGCGCTGAGGCGAGGTGTCAAGTGCCTGCACCTCAGTGGTCCTTTTATACACTGAAGTGTGTCCACGCCTACAGGGTCGGGTCCGCAGGGGCGGAATCACTATCTGTCTAGTGAGATTAAATTCCGTTAAACGTTTCACTTTTCCAAAAGTGTTGTATCTCTAAATGGGGGTTGGCCTAGAGAGCATTTCTTGGAGTTTTGACCTAAATCCTCCATGGGAGGTTATCTCTCCATCCCTTTTTATTTCATTTCATGTTCTTAGGCTTGAGATAGAATATAACTTGGGGAAAAAGGAAGTATAAACTCTATGGTAGATTGGTACTAATTGTATCTTAATTAAAGGGTATAAAAATAATTGATTAATCTTGAAATTGTGAATAGGTTTTAGAATTGATGAAATGACCATGTTGAGGAGTTTAATTTGATTATGGAAACCTTTTTCTTATTGGGGAAAACCCTAGGATTTGTAAAATTGGGGCTTTTATTAAATTATCAAATTGAGGGTCCAATTAAGGTTGTTTGTCAAATTTACTCAGGGATATAACTAGTAAGCATGTTTTGAACCCTTTGGAGCAATAAAGTTCAGATTTTAACATCGTGGCCCGGGATGGATGTTAGATGTCATATGTATACTTAAGGACTAACTCCTTGTATATATTGGGTTTGATATTAACGTGTATAACATGTGTGTTTGACTATAATTATTATGAAGCATCCTGAAGAGTCAAGATATGCGTATAGGGTTGACCGATCGTGGCTCCTGCTCGGCTTTGAAGTAGGCTACGATATATTGTCACTCGACTCCGATAGAAGTACGTAATCAGTTTTAAATATTGAGGGGGCATTGGGTATATTTCGGGGTCCCACTCAAACGGTTTTCATAAACGGTTGAATGAGTACCAGTGTTGAACTGTGATGATGAGTGATTTGGGAAATCAGCCTTAAGCTAATTCCGACTGTTGATTGATTAGGCTTGTTGCCGTTATGTGGGCTCGTAGCCATACTTGTTATTGTTGTGCTTATTCATCACACATGTTTTGATATGATATCCTGATTGTTCTTGGATTATATGTGTATGTATTCTTTAAATCATGTGATAATCATTTCTATACTTTGTTGCATCTCACAAATTCTGATTCTTGTCATGTATTGTCATTTGCATTCATACACTCATGGTTTTGGTGATATTGATATTGGAGTGGTATGATATATGTTATGGGTCTATGTGACCATAAGGGTAAGAACACTATAAAATTATTACAATATTGAGATGATCATAATACGGGAGGTACGGGTTGCACGCCTGCACACCTATTTTGGTACATATGACATATACAACAACTCATGGGCCGACGAAGCCTCTGATGCATACTTAGCTGAACAAAGACATAACCACCTGCACTAAAAAAATATCCAATCCCTACATATAGATATACCAAGGCCGACAATACCGATATACGCATAATAAATCTACTAGAGAGGCTGACAAGGCCACACACGACCATCACACATAACACAATTGTCTACATCTCTAATGAGTGAAAAGATAACATATGGTCGGGACAGGGCCCTGCCATACCCAATTATATTCATATGCATAGCTATCATACCTATCAACTCACTACACATCTCCAAAATAAAGGAGCGTGATAAACTCTAGTTGCATCAAAGCCTACTGTGAGGAAAGCATCTGCATCGCCATCTGAACCTGTGGCAATCAAACGCAGTGTCCCTAGAAAGGAACATCAGTACAAAAGTTGTACTGAATATGTAAGGCTGAAACTATAACTAAGTACAATGTTGTAAGTGAAGCATAAGCTGAAACTGCAACTGAATATAGAACTGTAAGGTAAAGCTGTGGAAACACAACCTGTACTCTGAGTGCCTATGTGGGCCTAAATATGCATATTTTACTTTATAAGTCTTTGTATACTTGTATAAGTATATATATACGCCACATATCAGGCTATATTATTATAACTACCCAACTGCAGTGGTGTGCACGTATAAGTGTCTACCCGGCCGACTATAGCACGATGCAGTGTTGTAAAATAGATACATATACATATAATTATTGCACTGCCTCTGAAGGGCCTTATGGATCTGGTTCGGAGTGACTCAAGGTCACTACCCTCCGACTATCTTTATGTAATTGTGTCTGTATCAATGAGATAAGATCAACAAAGCCATGAATATGCCCTAGACATAAGTTATTATCAATCGACGACAATGCTCCCAAAGCCGAACAATAGGAGTTTTTAACTATAACAATATGATATGAGGGTAATCGCAAACATAAACTTTAAGAATAAAGTTCCTTTTTAAAGGAACGTCATTATGGTTATGTTTGTTATTCTATCATGCAAAAAGAATAAAAATGTATGCCTTAACATACCTGGTCCTTGTTGCTATAATCATTCTATAAGACATCTCTCCTGTTATGGGTGATCATCTACATCACATAACAAGTTTACATCAATATTGAATTCAAATTCCATAGAGAAACTTCACTTAGGCATCTTATCGACAATATTTACCACCTTGGGTTCTTGGACTTTTTTACAAGGGGTTCTTATGTAATTAGATTCCACGATTCTCCAAAACACAATTTCCATAGAAAACTCATTTAGGTGTTCTTCGACAAATTTAAGCATAAGTGATTCCTTAGACTTGTCTTACAGGAAAAAATGTTTATGTGATTCAATCTTGCAATCCTTCAAACCGTACTTTTCTTACTCCATAACATATACCATCAGTTCCATTATTCAAACTTAACTCATACATAGAATAATACAATCCAACAACCTATACTATGATGATTTCATAAGTTTACGAGTTCCGGTTACAAAAATTGTTTCACAACTTTCTTCAAATTATCAATTAATTATAAACATAAGTAAGGGAGGGTAAGAATTACCTTTATATATCGAAATCCCCTCAAAACAGTATAGTATTTCATTCCAAGGGTTTTGGAAATCAGTTCCTCAAGAAGACGGTAATTCCTACAATAATCACGAGGTGTATCACGTAATTCTTGTGGGTTATGGCTTGGATTTGATCTTGGGATGATAGAGTATATTAGAGAGGGTTTGGAGAGAGTATTAAGATCTGTTCTTGATGAAAAATGATCCCCAATTCATGTAACCCTAATATAAACTTGACAAATAATTTCCACCGCCGCAAAAGGATGGTCCGTCAAACTTTTGACGGTCTGCCAATCATGACCATCAAATCAGATCTACAAATCAAGTTTTTTGGAAATTTGATGGTCCAAGATGCATTTTGATGGTACCGTCAACATGTTTGACGGTCCGTCAACCTCACCGGCAAATTCTATAGTTTTTTCAATTTCATTGAAATATAGTTTCTTCAATCCGTTTAACTTCCAAACACTCCGGTACTTCCATAAACAAGCTTTAAGCCTTCATTACCCTTCCGTAAGGTCGTATGTCTTCCCAGAACTTCGATATCCATTGACGTCATGACAGAATGTGAAACTACGGGGTGTAACATCCTTCCCTCTTTAGGAACATTTGTCTGCGAATGTTGGAAATATACTAACTCTCAAGTTTTTCCAAAAATTTCAGCAGAGTTTCCTTATGTGAACAGGACTATCCAACCAATCAAGCATCCCAAGCATATATCCAATACCACACAGGGCAACACAGTATCAAGATAACATTAATCGGCCTCACACGACCTCTTATACTTATAAAAATTAGAGAAATTTCATCCATAACTTACCTCAACATCCTTTTGCTAACATCCGAGCTGCACCTGATAAACTTGCTTAAAAAATATTGTCTAAATAAGGTACATAGTTGAACTTCGGTAAACTTAATAGGAATAGAAGGTTTATATCACACGAATACTAACATAAAACATTTGAGGATAACGATTCTTAAGTTTCTTGATCATTCTGGCAAAGTTCTTTCAGACCAAAAATTATCTTAACCTGTTATTAGACCAAGTTATACTAACATTTCACTACCGGTATATCTTTTACCTTCACATGGTTGCATATTTCCTTTACATAATTGCCTGGCAGTTGTAATATGTTTGAGGTATTGAGTTTCGGATATCTAGATTATGTCTTTCCTTTCTGTGTTTTTCATCTTCTTATGGAGTTTAGATGATAGAGTTAGTAGGCACGGGACATAAGTAAGATGATGATGAATGATTATGGCACAATGATCACCAAAGTCGAAGATGTGAAAATTATAGGGGTATCTGAATCCATTACCTCCTTTGCTCTTCTTCTCCATTTCTCTATAGCCTCCTTATACATTACATAAATGTTGAACAACTTACTAGTTTCAAAATTTCTTTCATCTACAAATATCTGATTAGGACTATACTTTGCTTGAGGGTTACTGTATTTCTCAATTGAATTCGGTACTATGAATGTGTATATACTTAGGCGGGATCTTCTTCCCTTGTCAGGTTGAATCCCGTTCCTGACATAAAACCTCGTATAACATTTTCTCCTTAATCTAAGTCTTTTCTCATAACTTACTACCTCAAATCTGATATCGTTACTTCAGGTTTCTTTCCACTTCGTGATATGATAGGGGTCCTACTCCTTTACTGTGTATAGCTTTTTATTTATCGATCTGGTAATATATCTCTTAATAGTTATTCTTAACCAAAACTTCTTCCAAGGTCCATACATTCATTCCCTACCTCGGTTCGGTAGTTTGAATTTCATTTCTCATTGGTCATCTCAAGACGGGGCGAAGGAAATCCTGAATATCCAGAGCATCTTTCAAACTGGTTCCTCCATTAGCTGTTTGTGATGACGAGCGATTATACAATGGCTTGAGATAACCCTCAAGATAAATTTTCAACCAACCTTCGATTGTATAGACAAACTTAGTTGTTACCATGCAAAATAATGAGGTACTTAAGCACAAATATTTTGAACCAAAGTAGTTCCCAATGGTAATGTGATGGTCCACAACGATTCTGAGTCACTCAATAGACTTTAGGCAATGTCTCAATGTCAAGGGAAAATATTTTTGAGTGTTGTTAATCGATATTCTTAATTCTTGGATCTTTATAAGGTTCCAGTTATTACCTGTATTCCATATTACAATATCTTCCAATGGACTTTAGACAAGGTTCTTTGCTTTGGAGCCTCTCCAATCCGCAATTTAGTGAATAATTCATTCACCTACAACTTCAAGGGGTTGTATCATCCGGTTTCTATTACGGCTTGTCCTTTGTTACTTCTTTGGAGTGGTTCATTCTCGTATCTCCCATAATGGCCTTCGTGTCTCAACAGTACATGACCCTATAGTCCATTGTTTTTCTGTTTATCACGTCATACCTTCTTGCTTCTCATAACACCTCAAGTTCGGATATTGCTTTAGAAATGCTATGCATTCCAATATATGTTCATCATTCCTTAATTATACCCCAAATTTACTCGAGTGTCATTCTTTGACTTGTATCATTATTTCCTACTTTCCTTAATTTCCATCTTTCGTTAAATACTGTAAACAAGACATTCCCTCCTTTTCGACATTGTTTCTCCTTTTATTGTCCTTATTTCTTGGGCGTTTACTATATTTACCAGCTCAAGACTTATGGTATTTCAAAAATAACATTCCCTTCCTACTAAGAGCGCATACTTGCTCCTTGTAACTCCAAGACCCCTCATACATCATATTCGAATGTTCGTTCGCTGAGTACTTCTTGTACACTTGTCCCCAAAAGAAATCTTTTGTCATACTCATGTTATTTTTCAGTATTTCTCAGGCCAGAGGTCATCCCACCTCCTTTTTATTGAAGGATTTACTTTCGCAAGATTTTGATATGCTTCATCCTTCGGGTTACCGTACTTGAATCAATGTTGCCATATTTATTCCTTGATTTTCTTTCTTTGCAACTAATTCCCTTAACCTTATGACAATTTTATTATTCTTCTTATGATGTTTCTAGTTCATTCAACAGCCAAGGTTTTGCCATCACTCATCCATTCATCTCTTGATTCCTTGCTCTTATTATTTATCTATTCTCCTTACTGTTTGTCTTAGACTTTTCTTTATTACCTCATTATATACTCACATCGGACTCCATTCATCCTTTTTTTTACTCATATATCCTCAGATGTCTTATCGATATTCGCGGTGGAACTAAGGCTTGACATGTTCCAATTTCAACTTGTGATGAGATTCAACCTTGTCGTTGGTTTGGACTTCTTTCCCTTACTGGCATTAAAATACTTCTCTACTCATCTTCCAGCTAACCAATTGGTATACTACCAGTTTAAATTTCTTTAAAGATTCAATATCTTACTGTGCTCCCAGTGCTTTTGTTTACAGACGTTATATATTACATCTTTGGCTCAGAAAGCTTGAGTACCATTTTTTTCCTACTAATATCCTTATCTTGTAGTGGCAATCTTGTTGCTTGCTGTCTCACTCCAATCCCATTAGCGATACTCTTACCATTATTTTCTTTCTTTTCACAGATATATTGGCATGAGAAACTTCCTTCGACCTCATTACATTATCATAACACTTTAACTTGTGTCCACCAGACACTTGTTCCTCACTTATCATTATGTACATATCAAAAATCCTACCATCTTGTTCCCGTCTATGCACATGCTGTTACGGTGAGAAAAGTATATCATTCACCATTGATCAAAAATGCTTCTTTCATCTCACGGTTTGCCTAAGTAGTTTAGCCTTTATAGAGGAATTTGGGGTTGCTGGCTTATATATAACATTCCCTTTTTCCCTTAACTATTTTCTGAACAAAACTTCAGGTAACTTATTCCCAGGAATCTATTTTCCTTATCATTCTTTTGGAGTTCCCCCTAATTATTTAATTCATGAACATCCCTTTTAGGTCACCTCATGCGTCCATATATTTTCTGGATTCCGGTATCACTCACGCTATAGAAACTAAATGTACTGGTATGTATGTAACTGAGATGCAGTTGGTTCCTAGATCACTTTACTTTGAACCTTGAACATAGCTATAATTTCGCTCACTAATTTTACTTTTTTATCCATTCATGGTCTATATATATTTGTATGACACACTTTCTACATCAACGATAACAGACCGATCATTCGCATACACATAGATATTCTTAATGAAATTATCTACCTGACTAGTTACATAACTTTTGAGTGACATCGGGACCTGCTATTCCCCTTGAATTAATCACGAGAATCTATACACTCTATGAATTATGCTCCCACACTAATAACATTCCTCAACATCACGTAGGGATGGCCCGTAATGCACTTGTCCACACTGATGGCATAGCGATTGAAATCTCTCAAGAGATTCTCTGGCCCTATGGCCAAAAGCTCCACATCAAGAACATAGCTCGATATCGGATAAGCATACTCCATCATGTCTCCTAGCACATTACTAACAGCGTGGTCTACTACTTCCAACATCTTTTTGTGCTTGTCTGATTTCTACTCGGGAGCTTCGATCTGAACCTCTCTCAACACCAATTCTTCAGCACCTGTGTCTATCCCAAATATTCCTATTTTTTTACTAGTTACTTCTTCCTCGCTTATACGCGTTAGGGGTGAACCTTGGTTAACTGACTTCTATGATAATAGGCTTCTTAGTATCTCGAAAGGTATATTATGTGGGGATAGCTGAATATGACCCTGCTCTGGAAAGATAACTGGAGGCGTTGTTGCGTACACAGTACCACTCACACCTAACCCAAACGGAAATGTCCATTATGGTAATGGCCTATGTATTGTGCGGGCCTTCCTATAATATGACAATACCACTGTAATCAATAGCACTTAGAAGGGTAATTCCTCTGGGATCTCAGATGGGTCCTCCTCCATAGATAGATCCTTAGATGGATTTTCTTCCATTGATAGGTCTTCGTCCATGGACATATCTTCTTCCATTGAATAACTCATATTTCCTTCTAGTGACCTTATATTCCTCAGATCCAGGTTAATGGGTGGTTGTCATCTAGTACCTTCTCCCGCATTTCTAACCCACTTCCTTCTATGAGTACTTTCCTTAGATCTTGGCATTATTGAGAAAGAGAATCAAGATGAAAATATAGGGATTTAGTAACTTATGACTTCACTTCTAATGCACAATCTAGATTTTCAAGAAAGGTAACATCCTAAATGTTCTGTAGCCTCCTGTTATAAGTGTGGCACGCAACACACCCATAAGTAAGACTCTACTAGACCCGGACTATAGACACCCTAAGACATACCTGCTCTGATATCACTATCACACCCCAACCTTGGGGGGATTGGCACCCAGTGCCCTAAGGCCTAAGCGTACTTATCCTGGTACTTGTGACATATGCAATAACTCATGGGCCGACAAGCCCTCTGATGCATACTTAGCTGAACAAAGACATAAGCAAACAAATAAAGTAGCCCTATGTTCAGATCTGACTATCTGCAGCCAGAAAAGGCCCAATCCATACATATAGATATACCAAGGCCAACATAAGCATAATAAATCTACGGGAGAGGCCGACAAGACCACACACGACTATCACAGATAACACAACTATCTACAAGCCTCTAAGGAGTGAAAATATAATATCTGGTCAGGACAGGGCCCTTACATACCCAACTATACACATATGCATATATATCATACCTATCAACTCACTACATAGCTCCGGAAGAAAGGAGCGTGATAAACTCCAGGTGTGTCAAGTCCCACTGAGAGGAAAGCATCTCCATCTCCATCTGAACATGCGGGCATGAAACGCAGTGCCCCTAGAAAGGGACATCAGTACAAAAGATGTACTGAATATATAAGACTGAAACTGTAACTAAGTATAATGATGTAAGTGAAGAATAATCTGAAACTGCAACTGAATATACAACTGTAAGGTAAAGTTGTGAAAATACAACCTGTACTCTGAGTGCCTGAATATGCATACTTTACTTTAATAGTCTTTGTATACTTGTATAAGTATATATGTATATATTCCACATATCCGACTACTTTGTTACCTTTACGCGGCTCTTTGGGGCTATTATTATAACTACCCAACTGCAGTGGTGTGCACGTATAAGTGCCTACCTGGCCGACTATATCTTGGCACAATGTAGTAAAATAGATACATATACATATAATGCATGCACTGCCTCTGAAGGGCCTTATGGATCTGGTCGGAGTGACTCAAGGTCGCTATCCCCCAACTATCTTTATGTAACTATGTCTGAATCAATGAGAGAAGACCAACAAAGCCGTGACTAGGCCCAAGACTTAAGTTATTATCAATTGAGGACAATTCTCCCGAAATAGAACAGTAGGAGTATTTAACTATAATAATATGATATGAGGGTAATCACAAACTTAAACTTTAAGAATAGAGTTCCTTTTTAAGGGACATCGTTATGTTTATGCTTGTTCTTCGATCACGCCAAAAGAATGAAAGAGTATTCCTTAACATACCTAGTCCTTGTTGCTACAATCATTCTATAAGCCCTCGCTCCTCTTACGGGTGATCATCTACATCACATAACAAGTTGATATCAATATCAAATTCATATTTCATAGAGAAACTTCGCTTAGGCATCTTATCGACAATTTTGACCACCTCGGATACTTAGACTTCTTTACAAGGGGTTATTATGTAATTAGATTCCACATTTCTCCAAAACAAAATTTCCATAGAAAACTCATTTAGGTGTTGTTCGACAACTTTTAACATAAATGATTTGGGCTTCTCTTACATGGAAAATTGTTTATGTGATTCAATCTCACAATCCTTCAAACCATACTTTTCTTAGTCCATCACATATAAAATCAGTTCCATTATTCAAAATCAACTCATACTTAGAAAAATACAACCTATACTATGATGATTTCATAAATGTACGAGTTCCGATTATGAAAAGTCTTTCACAACTTTCTCCAAATTATCAATTCATCATAAACATAAGCAAGGGAGGGTAAAAATTACCTTTATGTATCAAAATACCCTCAAAATAGTAGGGTATTTCATTCCAAGGGTTTTCGAAATTAGTTCCTTAAGAAGACGACAATTCCTACGATAATCACGGGGTTTATCACATAATTCTTGCGGGTTATGGCTTGAATTACCTTTCAGTTGGCATTACATCATTCAAGTAGAGTGAAGACGTGCAACCCCTTTGCAAGATTTACGTCACCTGACTCTATAGAATGGAGACCATGACCTTTCGGTTGTAATTACATCATTCAACAATAGTGAAGTCCGCAACCTCATCGCTGGATTTAAATCACCTAACTCTATGGAAAAAAGTCATAACCTATCGGTTGGCATTACATCATTTAACTAGAGTGAAGACTGCATCCTCATCACTGGATGTACGTCACCTAACTCAATGGAATAAAGACCATGACCTTTTGGTTGTAATTACATCATTCATCTAGAGTGAAGACCGCAAACTCTTCGCTGGATTTACATCACCTAACTCTATGGAATAAAGACAGAACCTTTCGGTTGGCATTACATCATTTAACTAGAGTGAAGACTGCAACCTCATCACTGGATTTACGTCACCTGACTCTATGGAATAAAGTCCATGACATTTCAGTTGTAATTACATCATTAAACTAGAGTGAACGCCGCAACCTCATCGTAGGATTCACATCACCTGACTTTGTGGAATAAATACCCTGACCTCTCGGTTGTAATTACATCATTCAACTAGAGTGAAGCCCGCAACCTCATCGTTGGATATAAATCACCTGACTCTATGGAATAAATACCATGACCTCTCGGTTGTAATTACATCATTCAACTAGTGTGAAGACCGCAACCTCATCGTTGGATTCACATCACCTGACCCTATGGAATAAATACCATGACCTTTCAGTTGGCATTACATCATTCAAGTAGAGTGAAGACGTGCAACCCCTTTGCTAGATTTACATCACCTGACTCTATGGAATGAAGACCACGACCTCTCGGATTGTAAATACATCATTTAACTAGAGTGAAGACCCCAACCTCTTCGCTGGATTTACATCACCTAACTCTATAGAATAAATACATAACCTTTCGGTTGGCATTACATCATTTAACTAGAGTGAAGACCGCAACCTTATCGCTGGATTTACATCACCTAAATCTATGGAATAAAGACATAACCTTTCGGTTGGCATTACCTCATTTAACTAGAGTGAAGACTGCAACCTCATCACTGGTATTTACGTCACCTGACTCTATGGAATAAAGACCATGACATTTCAGTTGTAATTACATCATTCAACTAGAGTGAAGACCGCAACCTCATCGTTGGATTTTAATCACCTGGCTCTATGGAATAAATACCATGACCTTTCAGTTGGCATTACATCATTCAAGTAGAGTGAAGACGTGCAACCCCTTTGCAAGATTTATGTCACTTGACTCTATAGAATGGAGAACATGACCTTTCGGTTGTAATTACATCATTCAACAATAGTGAAGTCTGCAACCTCATCGCTAGATTTAAATCACCTAACTCTATGGAATAAAGTCATAACCTATCGGTTGGCATTACATCATTTAACTAGAGTGAAGACTGCATCCTCATCACTGGATGTACGTCACCTAACTCAATGGAATAAAGACCATGACCTTTCGGTTGTAATTACATCATTCATCTAGAGTGAAGACCGCAAACTCTTTGCTGGATTTACATCACCTAACTCTATGGAATAAAGACAGAACCTTTCGGTTGGCATTACATCATTTAACTAGAGTGAAGACTGTAACCTCATCACTGTATTTACGTCACCTGACTCTATGGAATAAAGACCATGACATTTCAGTTGTAATTACATCATTCAACTAGAGTGAAGACCGCAACCTCATCGTTGGATTTTAATCACCTGGCTCTATGGAATAAATACCATGACCTTTCAGTTGGCATTACATCATTCAAGTAGAGTGAAGACGTGAAACCCCTTTGCAAGATTTACGTCACCTGACTATATAGAATGGAGACCATGACCTTTCGGTTGTAATTACATCATTCAACAATAGTGAAGCCCGCAACCTCATCGCTGGATTTAAATCACCTAACTCTATGGAATAAAGTCATAACCTATCGGTTGGCATTACATCATTTAACTAGAGTGAAGACTGCATCCTCATCACTGGATGTACGTCACCTAACTCAATGGAATAAAGACCATGACCTTTCGGTTGTAATTACATCATTCATCTAGAGTGAAGACCGCAAACTCTTCGCTGGATTTACATCACCTAACTCTATGGAATAAAGACAGAACCTTTCGGTTGGCATTACATCATTTAACTAGAGTGAAGACTGCAACCTCATCACTGGATTTATGACACCTGACTCTATGGAATAAAGACCATGACATTTAAGTTGTAATTACATCATTCAACTAGAGTAAAGACCGCAACCTCATCCCAGGATTCACATCACCTGACTTTATGGAATAAATACCATGACCTCTCGGTTGTAATTACATCATTTAACTAGAGTAAAGACCGCAACCTCATCGCTGGATTTAATCACCTAACTCTATGTAATAAATACCATCTCCTCTCGGTTGTAATTACATCATTCAACTAGAGTGAAGACTGCAACCTCATCGTTGGATTCACATCACCCGACTCTATGGAATAAATGACATGACCTTTCAGTTGGCTTTACATCATTCAAGTAGAGTGAAGACGTGCAGCCCCTTTGCTAGATTTACATCACCTAACTCTATCGACTAGAGACCACGACCTCTCGGTTGTAATTACATCATTCAACTAGAGTGAAGACATGCAACCGTGTGCTAGATTTACATCACCTTCCTCTATGGAATGAAGACCACGACCTCATCGTTGGATTTTAATCACCTGGCTCAATGGAATAAATACCATGACCTTTCAGTTGGCATTACATCATTCAAGTAGAGTGAAGACGTGCAACCCCTTTGCTAGATTTACATCACCTGACTCTATTGAATGAAGACCACGACCTCTGGATTGTAAATACATCATTTAACTAGAGTGAAGACCCTAACCTCTTCGCTGGATTTACATCCCCTAACTCTATAGAATAAATACATAACCTTTCGGTTGGCATTACATCATTTAACTAGAGTGAAGACCGCAACCTCTTCGCTAGATTTAGATCACCTAACTCTGGGGAATAAATACATAACCTTTCGGTTGGCATTACATCATTTAACTAAAGTGAAGACCGCAACCTCATCGCTGGATTTACATCACCTAAATCTATGGAACAAAGACATAACCTTTCGGTTGGCATTACATCATTTAACTAGAGTGAAGACTGCAACCTCATCACTGGATATACGTCACCTGACTCTATGTAATAAAGACCATGACATTTCAGTTGTAATTACATCATTCAACTAGAGTGAAGGCCGCAACCTCTTCGCTGGATTCACTTCACCTGACTTTATGGAATAAATACCACGACCTCTCGGTTGTAATTACATCATTCAACTAGAGTGAAGACCGCAACCTCATCGTTGGATTTAAATCACCTGACTCTATGGAATAAATACCATGACCTTTCAGTTGGCATTACCTCATTCAAGTAGAGTGAAGACGTGCAACCATTTGCTAGATTTACATCACTTGACTCTATGGAATGGAGACCACTACCTCTCGGTTGTAATTACATCATTCAACTAGAGTGAAGACGTGCAACCCCTTTGCTAGATTTACATCACCTGACTCTATGGAATGAAGACCACGACCTCTCGGTTGTAATTACATCATTCAACTAGAGTGAAGACCGTAACCTCTTCGCTGGATTTGCATGACCTAACTCTATGGAATAAATACATAACCTTTCGGTTGGCATTACATCATTTAACTAGAGTGAAGACCGCAACCTTATCGCTGGATTTACATCACCTAAATTTATGGAATAAAGACATAACCTTTCGGTTGGCATTACATCATTTAACTATAGTGAAGACTGCAACCTCATCACTGTATTTACGTCACCTGACTCTATGGAATAAAGACCATGACATTTCAGTTGTAATTACATCATTCAACTAGAGTGAAGACCGCAACCTCATCGCAGGATTCACATCACCTGACTTTATGGAATAAATAACATGACCTCTCGGTTGTAATTACATCATTCAACTAGAGTGAAGACCGCAACCTCATCATTGGATTTTAATCACCTGGCTCTATGGAATAAATACCATGACCTTTCAGTTGGCATTACATCATTCAAGTAGAGTGAAGACGTGCAACCCCTTTGCTAGATTTACATCACCTGACTCTAAGGAATGGAGACCACGACCTCTCGGTTGTAATTACATCATTCAACTAGAGTGAAGACGTGCAACCCATTTGCTAGATTTACATCACCTGACTCTATGGAATGAAGACCACGACCTCTGGATTGTAAATACATCATTGAACTAGAGTGAAGACCGCAACCTCTTCGCTAGATTTACATCACCTAACTCTAGGGAATAAATACATAACCTTTCGGTTGGCATTACATCATTTAACTAAAGTGAAGACCGCAACCTCATCGCTGGATTTACATCACCTAAATCTATGGAATAAAGACATAACCTTTCAGTTGTAATTACATCATTCAACTAGAGTGAAGGCCGCAACCTCTTCGCTGGATTCACTTCACCTGACTTTATGGAATAAATACCACGACCTCTCGGTTGTAATTACATCATTCAACTAGAGTGAAGACCGCAACCTCATCGTTGGATTTAAATCACCTAACTCTATGGAATAAATACCATGACCTTTCAGTTGGCATTACATCATTCAAGTAGAGTGAAGACGTGCAACCCTTTGCTAGATTTACATCACTTGACTCTATGGAATGGAGACTACTACCTCTCGGTTGTAATTACATCATTCAACTAGAGTGAAGACGTGCAACCCCTTTGCTAGATTTACATCACCTGACTCTATGGAATGAAGACCACGACCTCTCGGTTGTAATTACATCATTCCACTAGAGTGAAGACCGCAACCTCATCGTTGGATTTAAATCACCTGACTCTATGGAATAAATACCATGACCTTTCAGTTGGCATTACATCATTCAAGTAGAGTGAAGACGTGTAACCCTTTGCTAGATTTACATCACTTGACTCTATGGAATGGAGACCACTACCTCTCGGTTGTAATTACATCATTCAACTAGAGTGAAGACGTGCAACCCCTTTGCTAGATTTACATCACCTGACTCTATGGAATGAAAACCACGACCTCTCGGTTGTAATTACATCATTCAACTAGAGTGAAGACCGCAACCTCATCGCAGGATTCACATCACCTGACTTTATGGAATAAATACCATGACCTCTCGGTTGTAATTACATCATTCAACTAGAGTGAAGCCCGCAACCTCATCGTTGGATTTAAATCACCTGGCTCTATGGAATAAATACCATGACCTCTCGGTTGTAATTAAATCTTTCAACTAGAGTGAAGACCGCAACCTCATCGTTGGATTCACATTACCTGTCTCTATGGAATAAATACCATGTCCTTTCAGTTGGCATTACATAATTCAAGTAGAGTGAAGACGTGCAACCCCTTTGCTAGTTTTACATCACCTGTCTCTATGGAATGGAGACCACGACCTCTCGGTGGTAATTACATCATTCAACATGAGTGAAGACCGCAACCTCATCGCTGGATTTACGTCACCTGACTTTAGGAATAAATACCATGACCTCTCGGTTGTAATTACATCATTTAACTAGAGTAAAGACCGTAACCTTATCGCTGGATTTACATCACCTAACTCTATGGAATAATGATATAATCTTTCGGTTGTAATTACATAATTCAACTAGAGTGAAGACCGCAACCACATCACTGGATTTACGTCACCTGACTCTATGTAATAAAGACCATGACATTTCAGTTGTAATTATATCATTCAACTAGAGTGAAGACCGCAACCTCTTCGCTGGATTCACATCATGGGACTTTATGGAATAAATACCATGACCTATCGGTTGTAATTACATCATTCAACTAGAGTGAAGAACGCAACCTCATCGTTTGATTTACATCACCTGGCTCTATGGAATAAATACCATGACCTTTCAGTTGACATTAGATCATTCAAGTAGAGCGAAGACGTGCAACCCCATTGCTAGATTTACATCACCTGACTCTATGGAATGAAGACCACGACCTCTCGGTTGTAATTACATCATTCAACTAGAGTGAAGACCGCAACCTCTTCGCTGGATTTACATCACATACCTCTATGGAATAAATACATAACCTTTCGGTTGGCATTACATCATTTAACTAGAGTGAAGACCGCAACCTCATCGCTGGATTTACATTACCTAACTCTATGGAATAAAGACATAACCTTTCGGTTGGCATTACATCATTTAACTAGAGTGAAGACTGCAACCTCATCACTGGATTTACGTCACCTGGCTCTATGGAATAAAGACCGTGACATTTCAATTGTAATTACATCATTCAACTAGAGTGAAGACCGCAACCTCATCGAAGGATTCACATCACCTGTTTTTTAGGAATAAATACCATGACCTCTCGATTGTAATTACATCATTTAACTAGAGTAAAGACCGCAACCTCATCGCTGGATTTACATCACCTAACTCTATGTAACAAATACCATGACCTCTCACTTGTAATTACATCATTCAACTAAAGTGAAGACCGTTAGGTGATGTAAATCAAGCAAAGGGGATGCGGTTTTCACACTAGTTGAATGATGTAATGCCAACCGAAAGGTCATGGTCTTTATTCCATAGACTCAGGTGATGTAAATCCAGTGATGAGGTTTCTGTCTTCACTCTAGTTGAATGATGTAATTACAACCGAGATGTAATGGTATTTATTCCATAGAGCCAGGTGATTTAAATCCAACGATGAGGTTGCTGTCTTCACTCTAGTTGAATGATGTAATGCCAACCGAAAGGTCATGGTCTTTATTCCATAGACTCAGGTGATGTAAATCCAGCGATGAGGTTGTGGTATTCACTCTTGTTGAATGATGTAATTACAACCGAGAGGTCGTGGTCTTCTTTCCATAGAGTCAGGTCATGTAAATCCAGCAATGGGGTTGCATGTCTTCACTCTAGTTGAATGAGGTAATGCCAACCGAAATGTCATGGTATTTATTCCATAGAGTCATGTGATTTAAATCCAACGATGACTTTGTGGTCTTCACTCTAGATGAATGATGTAATTACAATAGAAAGGTCATGGTCATCATTCCATTGAGTCAGGTGATGTAAATCAAGCAAAGGGGATGCAGTTTTCACACTAGTTGAATGATGTAATGCCAACCGAAAGGTCATGGTCTTTATTCCATAGACTCAGGTGATGTAAATCCAGTGATGAGGTTTCTGTCTTCACTCTAGTTGAATGATGTAATTACAACCGAGATGTAATGGTATTTATTCCATAGAGCCAGGTGATTTAAATCCAACGATGATGTTGCTGTCTTCACTCTAGTTGAATGATGTAATTACAACTGAGAGGTCATGGTATTTATTCCATAAAGTCAAATGATGTAAATACAGCGATGAGGTTGCGGTCTTCACTCTAGTTGAATGATGTAATGCCAATCGAAAGGTCATGGTCTTTATTCCATAGAGTCAGGTGATGTAAATCCAGCGAAAAGGTTGTGGTCTTCACTCTAGTTGAATGATGTAATTACAACCGAGAGATCGTGGTCTTCATTCCATAGAGTCAGGTGATGTAAATCTAGCAAAGATGTTGCACGTCTTCACTCTAGTTGAATGATGTAATGCTAACCGAAAGATCATGGTATTTATTCCATAGAGCCAGGTGATTTAAATCCAACGAAGAGGTTGTTGTCTTCACTCTAGTTGAATGATGTAATTACAACCGAGAGGTCATGGTATTTATTCTATAAAGTCAAATGATGTAAATACAGCGATGAGGTTGCGGTCTTCACTCTAGTTGAATTATGTAATGCCAACCGAAAGGTCATGGTCTTTATTCCATAGACTCAGGTGATGTAAATCCAGCGATGAGGTTGTGGTATTCACTCTTGTTGAATGATGTAATTACAACCGAGAGGTCGTGGTCTTCATTCCATAGAGTCAGGTCATGTAAATCCAGCAATGGGGTTGCATGTCTTCACTCTAGTTGAATGAGGTAATGCCAACCGAAATGTCATGGTATTTATTCCATAGAGTCATGTGATTTAAATCCAGCGATGAGTTTGCGGTCTTCACTCTAGTTGAATGATATAATTAAAACCGAGAGGTCATGGTATTTATTTCGTAGAGTGAGGTGATGTAAATACAGTGATGAGGTTGAGGTCTTCACTCTAATTGAATGATGTAATTACAACCGAGAGGTCGTGGTCTTCATTCCATAGAGTCAGGTCATGTAAATCCAGCAATGGGGTGGCATGTCTTCACTCTAGTTGAATGATGTAATGCCAACTGAAATTTCATGGTCTTTATTCCATAGAGTCATGTGATGTAAATTCAGCGATGAGTTTGCGGTCTTCACTCTTGTTGAATGATGTAATTATAACATAAAGGTTATGTTCTTCATTCCATAGAGTCAGGTCATGTAAATCCAGCAATGGGGTGGCATGTCTTCACTCTAGTTGAATGATGTAATGCCAACTGAAATTTCATGGTCTTTATTCTATAGAGTCATGTGATGTAAATCCAGCGATGAGTTTGCGGTATTCACTCTAGTTGAATGATGTAATTATAATAGAAAGGTCGTGGTCTTTATTCCATAGAGTCAGGTCATGTAAATCCAGCAATGGGGTTGCATGTCTTCACTCTAGTTGAATGAGGTAATGCCAACCGAAATGTCATGGTATTTATTCCATAGAGTCATGTGATTTAAATCCAGCGATGACTTTGTGGTCTTCACTCTAGATGAATGATGTAATTACAACAGAAAGGTCATGGTCTTCATTCCATAGAGTCAGGTGATGTAAATCAAGCAAAGGGGATGCGGTTTTCACACTAGTTGAATGATGTAATGCCAACCGAAAGGTCATGGTCTTTATTCCATAGACTCAGGTGATGTAAATCCAGTGATGAGGTTGCGGTCTTCACTCTAGTTAACTGATGTAATTACAACCGAGAGGTCGTGGTCTTCATTCTATAGAGTCGGGTGATGTAAATCCAGTAATGGGGTTGCATGTCTTCACTCTAGTTGAATGATGTAATGCCAATCGAAAGGTAATGGTATTTATTCCACAGAGTCAGGTGATGTCAATCCAGCGATGAGGTTGCGGTGTTCACTCTAGTTGAATGATGTAATTAAAACCGAGAGGTCATGGTATTTATTCCGTAGAATGAGGTGATGTAACTACAGTGATGAGGTTTCGGTCTTCACTCTAGTTGAATGATGTAATTACAACTGAGATGTCGTGGTCTTCATTCCATAGAGTAAGGTCATGAAAATCCATCAATGGGGTGGCATGTGTTCACTCTAGTTGAATGATGTAATGCCAACTGAAATTTCATGGTCTTTATTCCATAGAGTCATGTGATGTAAATCCAGCGATGAGTTTGAGGTCTTCACTCTTGTTGAATGATGTAATTATAACAGAGAGGTCGTGGTCTTCATTCTATAGAATGAGGTGATATAAATCCAGTAATGGGGTTGCATGTCTTCACTCTAGTTGAATGATGTAATGCCAATCGAAAGGTCATGGTATTTATTCCACAGAGTCAGGTGATGTGAATCCAGCGATGAGGTTGCGGTCTTCACTCTAGTTGAATGATGTAATTAAAAGTGAGAAGTCATGGTGTTTATTCCGTAGAGTGAGGTGATGTAAATCCAGTGATGAGGTTTCTGTCTTCACTCTAGTTGAATGATGTAATTACAACCGAGATGTAATGGTATTTATTCCATAGAGTCAGGTGATGTAAATCCAGCGATGAGGATGCGGTCTTCACTCTAGTTGAATGATGTAATTACAACAGAAAGGTCATGGTCTTCATTCCATAGAGTTAGGTGATGTAAATCAAGCAAAAGGGATGCGGTTTTCACACTAGTTGAATGATGTAATGCCAACCGAAAGGTCATGGTCTTTATTCCATAGACTCAGGTGATGTAAATCCAGTGATGAGGTTTCTGTCTTCACTCTAGTTGAATGATGTATTTACAACCGAGATGTAATGGTATTTATTCCATAGAGCCAGGTGATTTAAATCAAATGATGAGGTTGCTGTCTTCACTCTAGTTGAATGATGTAATTACAACTGAGAGGTCATGGTATTTATTCCATAAAGTCAAATAATGTAAATACAGCGATGAGGTTGCGGTTTTCACTCTAGTTGAATGATGTAATGCCAATCGAAAGGTCATGGTCTTTATTCCATAGAGTCAGGTGATGTAAATCCAGCGAAAAGGTTGTGGCCTTCACTCTAGTTGAATGATGTAATTACAACCGAGAGATCGTGGTCTTCATTCCATAGAGTCAGGTGATGTAAATCTAGCAAAGATGTTGCACGTCTTCACTCTAGTTGAATGATGTAATACTAACCGAAAGGTCATGGTATTTATTCCATAGAGCCAGGTGATTTAAATCCAACGAAGAGGTTGCTGTCTTCACTCTAGTTGAATGATGTAATTACAACCGAGAGGTCATGGTATTTATTCCATAAAGTCAAATGATGTAAATACAGCGATGAGGTTGCGGTCTTCACTCTAGTTGAATTATGTAATGCCAACCGAAAGGTCATGGTCTTTATTCCATAGACTCAGTGATGTAAATCCAAATATGAGGTTGTGGTATTCACTCTTGTTGAATGATGTAATTACAACCGAGAGGTCGTGGTCTTCATTCCATAGAGTCAGGTCATGTAAATCCAGCAATGGGGTTGCATGACTTCACTCTAGTTGAATGAGGTAATGCCAACCGAAATGTCATGGTATTTATTCCATAGAGTCATGTGATTTAAATCCAGCGATGACTTTGTGGTCTTCACTCTAGATGAATGATGTAATTACAATAGAAAGGTCATGGTCTTCATTCCATAGAGTCAGGTGATGTAAATCAAGCAAAGGGGATGCGGTTTTCACACTAGTTGAATGATGTAATGCCAACCGAAAGGTCATGGTCTTTATTCCATAGACTCAGGTGACGTAAATCCAGTGATG
Source organism: Anisodus tanguticus (assembly GCA_034509755.1). Classification (NCBI taxonomy): domain Eukaryota; kingdom Viridiplantae; phylum Streptophyta; class Magnoliopsida; order Solanales; family Solanaceae; genus Anisodus; species Anisodus tanguticus. The sequence goes on from CM067540.1 coordinate 25,320,266, forward strand.
AGGTTGCGGTCTTCACTCTAGTTAACTGATGTAATTACAACCGAGAGGTCGTGGTCTTCATTCTATAGAGTCGGGTGATGTAAATCCAGTAATGGGGTTGCATGTCTTCACTCTAGTTGAATGATGTAATGCCAATCGAAAGGTAATGATATTTATTCCACAGAGACAGGTGATGTCAATCCAACGATGAGGTTGCGGTCTTCACTCTAGTTGAATGATGTAATTAAAACCGAGAGGTCATGGTATTTATTCCGTAGAATGAGGTGATGTAAATCCAGTGATGAGGTTTCGGTCTTCAGTCTAGTTGAATGAATTAATTACAACCGAGATGTCGTGGTCTTCATTCCATAGAGTCAGGTCATGTAAATCCATCAATGGGGTGGCATGTCTTCACTCTAGTTGAATGATGTAATGCCAACTGAAATTTCATGGTCTTTATTCCACGAGTCATGTGATGTAAATCCAAATGATGAGTTTGAGGTCTTCACTCTTGTTGAATGATGTAATTATAACAGAGAGGTCGTGGTCTTCATTCTATAGAATGAGGTGATATAAATCCAGTAATGGGGTTGCATGTCTTCACTCTAGTTGAATGATGTAATGCCAATCGAAAGGTCATGGTATTTATTCCACAGAGTCCGGTGATGTGAATCCAAATGAGGTTGCGGTCTTCACTCTAGTTGAATGATGTAATTAAAAGCGAGAAGTCATGGTGTTTATTCCGTAGAGTGAGGTGATGTAAATCCAGTGATGAGGTTTCTGTCTTCACTCTAGTTGAATGATGTAATTACAACCGAGATGTAATGGTATTTATACCATAGAGTCAGGTGATGTAAATCCAGCGATGAGGATGCGGTCTTCACTCTAGTTGAATGATGTAATTACAACAGAAAGGTCATGGTCTTCATTCCATAGAGTTAGGTGATGTAAATCAAGCAAAGGGGATGCGGTTTTCACACTACTTGAATGATGTAATGCCAACCGAAAGGTCATAGTCTTTATTCCATAGACTCAGGTGATGTAAATCCAGTGATGAGGTTTCTGTCTTCACTCTAGTTGAATGATGTAATTACAACCGAGATGTAATGGTATTTATTCCATAGAGCCAGGTGATTTAAATCCAACGATGAGGTTGCTGTCTTCACTCTAGTTGAATGATGTAATTACAACTGAGAGGTCATGGTATTTATTCCATAAAGTCAAATGATGTAAATACAGCGATGAGGTTGCGGTCTTCACTCTAGTTGAATGATGTAATGCCAATCGAAAGGTCATGGTCTTCTCCCTAGTTGAATGATGTAATTACAACCGAGAGATCGTGGTCTTCATTCCATAGAGTCAGGTGATGTAAATCTAGCAAAGATGTTGCACGTCTTCACTCTAGTTGAATGATGTAATGCTAACCGAAAGGTCATGGTATTTATTCCATAGAGCCAGGTGATTTAAATCCAACGAAGAGGTTGCTGTCTTCACTCTAGTTGAATGATGTAATTACAACCGAGAGGTCATGGTATTTATTCCATAAACTCAAATGATGTAAATACAGCGATGAGGTTGCGGTCTTCACTCTAGTTGAATTATGTAATGCCAACCGAAAGGTCATGGTCTTTATTCCATAGAGTCAGGTGATGTAAATCCAGCGAAAAGGTTGTGGTCTTCACTCTAGTTGAATGATGTAATTACAACCGAGAGATCGTGGTCTTCATTCCATAGAGTCAGGTAATGTAAATCTAGCAAAGGGGTGGCACGTCCTCACTCAAGTTGAATGATGTAATGCCAACTGAAAGGTAATGGTATTTATTCCATAGAGTCAGGTGATGTGAATCCAACGATGAGGTTGCGGTCTTCACTCTAGTTGAATGATATAATTACAACCGAGAGGTCACGTAATTTATTACATAGAGTCAGGTGATGTAAATCCAACGATGAGGTTGTGGTCTTTACTCTAGTGGAATGATGTAATTACAACCGAAAGGTCATGGTCTTCTTTCCATAGAGTCAGGTGATGTAAAAAAAGAAAAGGGGATGTGGTTTTCACTCTAGTTGAATGATGTAATGTCAACCGAAAGGTAATGGCCTTTATTTCATTGCCTCAGGTGATGTAAATCCAACGATGAGGTTGTGGTCTTCACTGTAGTTGAATGATGTAATTACAACCGAGAGGTCGTGGACTTCATTCCATAGAGTCAGGTGGTCTAAATCTAGCAAAGGGGTTGCATGTCTTCACTTTAATTGAATGATGTAATGCCAACAGAAATATCATGGAATTTTTTCCATAGAGTCAGGTGATGAGGTTGCGGTCTTCACTCTAGTTGAATGTTGTAATTACAACTGAGAGGTCATGGTATTTATTTAGTAGAGTCAGGGGATGTAAATCAAGTGATGAGGTTGCGGTGTTCAATCTAGTTGAATGATGTAATTACAACCAAGATTTTGTGGTCTTCATTCCATAGAGTCAGGTGATGTAAATCAAGCAAATGAGTGAAGTTTTTACTCTAGTTGAATGATGTATTGTCAACCGAACTGTCATGTTCTTTATTCCATAGACTTAGGAGATGTAAATTTAGCGATGAGGTTGCGGTATTTACTCTAGTTGAATGATGTAATTACAACCGAGAGGTCATGGCCATCATTCTTTAGAGCCGAGTGATGTAAATCCAGCAATGGGGTTGCATGTCTTCACTCTACTTGAATGATGTAATACCAACAGAAAAGTCATGGTCTTTATTCCATAGAGTTAGGTGACGTAAATCCAGTGATGAGGTTGCGGTCTTCACTCTCATTGAGTATTGTAATTATAATCGAGAGGTTGTAGTCTTCATTCTATAGAGTCAGGTGATGTAAATCAAGGAAAGGGGATACGGTTTTCACCGAGAGGTCATGGTATTTATTCCATAAAGTCAGGTGATGTGAATCCTGCGATGAGGGTGCGGTCTTCACTCTAGTTGAATGATGTAATTACAGCCGAAAGTTCATGGTATTTATTCCATAAAGTCTTGTGATGTGAATCCAAATGATAAGGTTGTGGTATTCACTCTAGTTGAATGATGTAATTACAACCGAAAGGTCATTGTCTTTATTCCATAGAGTTAGGTGACGTAAATCCAGTGATGAGGTTGCAGTCTTCACTCTAGTTAAATGATGTAATTACAACAGAAAGGTCATGATCTTCATTCCATAGAGTCAGGTGATGTAAATCAAGCAAAGGAGATGTTGTTTTCACACTAGTTGAATGATGTAATTACAACAGAAAGGTCATGATCTTCATTCCATAGAGTCAGGTGATGTAAATCAAGGAAAGGAGATGCAGTTTTCACACTAGTTGAATGATGTAATGTCAACCGAAAGGTAATGGACTTTATTTCATTACCTCAGGTGATGTAAATCCAACGATGAGGTTGCGGTCTTCACTCTAGTTGAATGATGTAATTACAACCGAGAGGTCGTGGTCTTCATTCCATAGAGTCAGGTCATGTAAATCCAGCAATGGGGTTGCATGTCTTCACTCTAGTTGAATGAGGTAATGCCAACCGAAATGTTATGGTATTTATTCCATAGAGTCATGTGATTTAAATCCAGCGATGACTTTGTGGTCTTCACTCTAGATGAATGATGTAATTACAATAGAAAGGTCATGGTCTTCATTCCATAGAGTCAAGTGATGTAAATCAAGTAAAGGGGATGCGGTTTTCACACTAGTTGAATGATGTAATGCCAACCGAAAGGTCATGGGCTTTATTCCATAGACTCAGGTGACGTAAATCCAGTGATGAGGTTGCGGTCTTCACTCTAGTTAACTGATGTAATTACAACCGAGAGGTCGTGGTCTTCATTCTATAGAGTCGGGTGATGTAAATCCAGTAATGGGGTTGCATGTCTTCACTCTAGGTGAATGATGTAATGCCAATCGAAAGGTAATGATATTTATTCCACAGAGTCAGGTGATGTCAATCCAGCGATGAGCTTGCGGTCTTCACTATAGTTGAATGATGTAATTAAAACCGAGAGGTCATGGTATTTATTTCGTAGAATGAGGTGATGTAAATCCAGTGATGAGGTTTCGGTCTTCGGTCTAGTTGAATGATGTAATTACAACCGAGATGTCGTGGTCTTCATTCCATAGAGTCAGGTCATGTAAATCCATCAATGGGGTGGCATGTCTTCACTCTAGTTGAATGATGTAATGCCAACTGAAATTTCATGGTCTTTATTCCATAGAGTCATGTGATGTAAATCCAGCGATGAGTTTGAGGTCTTCACTCTTGTTGAATGATGTAATTATAACAGAGAGGTCGTGGTCTTCATTCTATAGAATGAGGTGATATAAATCCAGTAATAGGGTTGCATGTCTTCACTCTAGTTGAATGATGTAATGCCAATCGAAAGGTCATGGTATTTATTCCACAGAGTCCGGTGATGTGAATCCAGCGATGAGGTTGCGGTCTTCACTCTAGTTGAATGATGTAATTAAAAGCAAGAAGTCATGGTGTTTATTCCGTAGAGTGAGGTGATGTAAATCCAGTGATGAGGTTTCTGTCTTCACTCTAGTTGAAGGATGTAATTACAACCGAGATGTAATGGTATTTATTCCATAGAGTCAGGTGATGTAAATCCAGCGATGAGCAAGCGGTCTTCACTCTAGTTGAATGATGTAATTACAACAGAAAGGTCATGGTCTTCATTCCATAGAGTTAGGTGATGTAAATCAAGCAAAGGGGATGCGGTTTTCACACTACTTGAATGATGTAATGCCAACCGAAAGGTCATGGTCTTTATTCCATAGACTCAGGTGATGTAAATCCAGTGATGAGGTTTCTGTCTTCACTCTAGTTGAATGATGTAATTACAACCGAGATGTAATGGTATTTATTCCATAGAGCCAGGTGATTTAAATCCAACGATGAGGTTGCTGTCTTCACTCTAGTTGAATGATGTAATTACAACTGAGAGGTCATGGTATTTATTCCATAAAGTCAAATGATGTAAATACAGCGATGAGGTTGCGGTCTTCACTCTAGTTGAATGATGTAATGCCAATCGAAAGGTCATGGTCTTTATTCCATAGAGTCAGGTGATGTAAATCCAGCGAAAAGGTTGTGGTCTTCACTCTAGTTGAATGATGTAATTACAACCGAGAGATCGTGGTCTTCATTCCATAGAGTCAGGCGATGTAAATCTAGCAAAGATGTTGCACGTCTTCACTCTAGTTGAATGATGTAATGCTAACCGAAAGGTCATGGTTATTATTCCATAGAGCCAGGTGATTTAAATGCAACGAAGAGGTTGCTGTCTTCACTCTAGTTGAATGATGTAATTACAACCGAGAGGTCATGGTATTTATTCCATAAAGTCAAATGATGTAAATACAGCGATGAGGTTGCGGTCTTCACTCTAGTTGAATTATGTAATGCCAACCGAAAGGTCATGGTCTTTATTCCATAGAGTCAGGTGATGTAAATCCAAATGAAAAGGTTGTGGTCTTCACTCTAGTTGAATGATGTAATTACAACCGAGAGATCGTGGTCTTCATTCCATAGAGTCGGTAATGTAAATCTAGCAAAGGGGTGGCACGTCCTCACTCAAGTTGAATGATGTAATGCCAACTGAAAGGTAATGGTATTTATTCCATAGAGTCAGGTGATGTGAATCCAACGATGAGGTTGCGGTCTTCACTCTAGTTGAATGATGTAATTACAACCGAGAGGTCACGTAATTTATTACATAGAGTCAGGTGATGTAAATCCAACGATGAGGTTGTGGTCTTTACTCTAGTGGAATGATGTAATTACAACCGAAAGGTCATGGTCTTCTTTCCATAGAGTCAGGTGATGTAAAAAAAGAAAAGGGGATGTGGTTTTCACTCTAGTTGAATGATGTAATGTCAACCGAAAGGTAATGGCCTTTATTTCATTGCCTCAGGTGATGTAAATCCAACGATGAGGTTGTGGTCTTCACTGTAGTTGAATGATGTAATTACAACCGAGAGGTCGTGGACTTCATTCCATAGAGTCAGGTGGTCTAAATCTAGCAAAGGGGTTGCATGTCTTCACTTTAATTGAATGATGTAATGCCAACAGAAATATCATGGAATTTTTTCCATAGAGTCAGGTGATGAGGTTGCGGTCTTCACTCTAGTTGAATGTTGTAATTACAACTGAGAGGTCATGGTATTTATTTAGTAGAGTCAGGGGATGTAAATCAAGTGATGAGGTTGCGGTGTTCAATCTAGTTGAATGATGTAATTACAACCAAGATTTTGTGGTCTTCATTCCATAGAGTCAGGTGATGTAAATCAAGCAAATGAGTGAAGTTTTTACTCTAGTTGAATGATGTATTGTCAACCGAACTGTCATGTTCTTTATTCCATAGACTTAGGAGATGTAAATTTAGCGATGAGGTTGCGGTATTTACTCTAGTTGAATGATGTAATTACAACCGAGAGGTCATGGCCATCATTCTTTAGAGCCAGGTGATGTAAATCCAGCAATGGGGTTGCATGTCTTCACTCTACTTGAATGATGTAATACCAACAGAAAAGTCATGGTCTTTATTCCATAGAGTTAGGTGACGTAAATCCAGTGATGAGGTTGCGGTCTTCACTCTCATTGAGTATTGTAATTATAATCGAGAGGTTGTAGTCTTCATTCTATAGAGTCAGGTGATGTAAATCAAGGAAAGGGGATACGGTTTTCACCGAGAGGTCATGGTATTTATTCCATAAAGTCAGGTGATGTGAATCCTGCGATGAGGGTGCGGTCTTCACTCTAGTTGAATGATGTAATTACAGCCGAAAGTTCATGGTATTTATTCCATAAAGTCTTGTGATGTGAATCCAGCGATAAGGTTGTGGTATTCACTCTAGTTGAATGATGTAATTACAACCGAAAGGTCATTGTCTTTATTCCATAGAGTTAGGTGACGTAAATCCAGTGATGAGGTTGCAGTCTTCACTCTAGTTAAATGATGTAATTACAACAGAAAGGTCATGATCTTCATTCCATAGAGTCAGGTGATGTAAATCAAGCAAAGGAGATGTTGTTTTCACACTAGTTGAATGATGTAATTACAACAGAAAGGTCATGATCTTCATTCCATAGAGTCAGGTGATGTAAATCAAGGAAAGGAGATGCAGTTTTCACACTAGTTGAATGATGTAATGTCAACCGAAAGGTAATGGACTTTATTTCATTACCTCAGGTGATGTAAATCCAACGATGAGGTTGCGGTCTTCACTCTAGTTGAATGATGTAATTACAACCGAGAGGTCGTGGTCTTCATTCCATAGAGTCAGGTCATGTAAATCCAGCAATGGGGTTGCATGTCTTCACTCTAGTTGAATGAGGTAATGCCAACCGAAATGTTATGGTATTTATTCCATAGAGTCATGTGATTTAAATCCAGCGATGACTTTGTGGTCTTCACTCTAGATGAATGATGTAATTACAATAGAAAGGTCATGGTCTTCATTCCATAGAGTCAAGTGATGTAAATCAAGTAAAGGGGATGCGGTTTTCACACTAGTTGAATGATGTAATGCCAACCGAAAGGTCATGGGCTTTATTCCATAGACTCGGTGACGTAAATCCAAAGATGAGGTTGCGGTCTTCACTCTAGTTAATCGATGTAATTACAACCGAGAGGTCGTGGTCTTCATTCTATAGAGTCGGGTGATGTAAATCCAAAGAATGGGGTTGCATGTCATTTCACTCTAGGTGAATGATGTAATGCCAATCGAAAGGTAATGATATTTATTCCACGAGTCGTGTGATGTCAATCCAAATGATGAGCTTGCGGTCTTCACTATAGTTGAATGATGTAATTAAAACCGAGAGGTCATGGTATTTATTTCGTAGAATGAGGTGATGTAAATCCAAAGGTGATGAGGTTTCGGTCTTCGGTCTAGTTGAATGATGTAATTACAACCGAGATGTCGTGGTCTTCATTCCATAGAGTCGTGTCATGTAAATCCATCAATGGGGTGGCATGTCTTCACTCTAGTTGAATGATGTAATGCCAACTGAAATTTCATGGTCTTTATTCCATAGAGTCATGTGATGTAAATCCAGGCGATGAGTTTGAGGTCTTCACTCTTGTTGAATGATGTAATTATAACGAGAGAGGTCGTGGTCTTCATTCTATAGAATGAGGTGATATAAATCCAAAGTAATAGGGTTGCATGTCTTCACTCTAGTTGAATGATGTAATGCCAATCGAAAGGTCATGGTATTTATTCCACAGAGTCCGGTGATGTGAATCCAAATATGAGGTTGCGGTCTTCACTCTAGTTGAATGATGTAATTAAAAGCAAGAAGTCATGGTGTTTATTCCGTAGAGTGAGGTGATGTAAATCCAGTGATGAGGTTTCTGTCTTCACTCTAGTTGAAGGATGTAATTACAACCGAGATGTAATGGTATTTATTCCATAGAGTCGGGTGATGTAAATCCAAATGATGAGCAAGCGGTCTTCACTCTAGTTGAATGATGTAATTACAACAGAAAGGTCATGGTCTTCATTCCATAGAGTTAGGTGATGTAAATCAAGCAAAGGGGATGCGGTTTTCACACTACTTGAATGATGTAATGCCAACCGAAAGGTCATGGTCTTTATTCCATAGACTCGTGTGATGTAAATCCAAAGGATGAGGTTTCTGTCTTCACTCTAGTTGAATGATGTAATTACAACCGAGATGTAATGGTATTTATTCCATAGAGCCAGGTGATTTAAATCCAACGATGAGGTTGCTGTCTTCACTCTAGTTGAATGATGTAATTACAACTGAGAGGTCATGGTATTTATTCCATAAAGTCAAATGATGTAAATACAACGATGAGGTTGCGGTCTTCACTCTAGTTGAATGATGTAATGCCAATCGAAAGGTCATGGTCTTTATTCCATAGAGTCAGGTGATGTAAATCCAGCGAAAAGGTTGTGGTCTTCACTCTAGTTGAATGATGTAATTACAACCGAGAGATCGTGGTCTTCATTCCATAGAGTCAGGCGATGTAAATCTAGCAAAGATGTTGCACGTCTTCACTCTAGTTGAATGATGTAATGCTAACCGAAAGGTCATGGTTATTATTCCATAGAGCCAGGTGATTTAAATGCAACGAAGAGGTTGCTGTCTTCACTCTAGTTGAATGATGTAATTACAACCGAGAGGTCATGGTATTTATTCCATAAAGTCAAATGATGTAAATACAGCGATGAGGTTGCGGTCTTCACTCTAGTTGAATTATGTAATGCCAACCGAAAGGTCATGGTCTTTATTCCATAGAGTCAGGTGATGTAAATTCAGCGAAAAGGTTGTGGTCTTCACTCTAGTTGAATGATGTAATTACAACCGAGAGATCGTGGTCTTCATTCCATAGAGTCAGGTAATGTAAATCTAGCAAAGGGGTGGCACGTCCTCACTCAAGTTGAATGATGTAATGCCAACTGAAAGGTAATGGTATTTATTCCATAGAGTCAGGTGATGTGAATCCAACGATGAGGTTTCGGTCTTCACTCTAGTTGAATGATGTAATTACAACCGAGAGGTCATGGAATTTATTACATAGAGTCAGGTGATGTAAATCCAACGATGAGGTTGCGGTCTTTACTCTAGTGGAATGATGTAATTACAACCGAAAGGTCATGGTCTTCTTTCCATAGAGTCAGGTGATGTAAAAAAAGAAAAGGGGATGTGGTTTTCACTCTAGTTGAATGATGTAATGTCAACCGAAAGGTAATGGCCTTTATTTCATTGCCTCAGGTGATGTAAATCCAACGATGAGGTTGTGGTCTTCACTGTAGTTGAATGATGTAATTACAACCGAGAGGTCGTGGACTTCATTCCATAGAGTCAGGTGGTCTAAATCTAGCAAAGGGGTTGCATGTCTTCACTTTAATTGAATGATGTAATGCCAACAGAAATATCATGGAATTTTTTCCATAGAGTCAGGTGATGAGGTTGCGGTCTTCACTCTAGTTGAATGTTGTAATTACAACTGAGAGGTCATGGTATTTATTTAGTAGAGTCAGGGGATGTAAATCAAGTGATGAGGTTGCGGTGTTCAATCTAGTTGAATGATGTAATTACAACCAAGATTTTGTGGTCTTCATTCCATAGAGTCAGGTGATGTAAATCAAGCAAATGAGTGAAGTTTTTACTCTAGTTGAATGATGTATTGTCAACCGAACTGTCATGTTCTTTATTCCATAGACTTAGGAGATGTAAATTTAGCGATGAGGTTGCGGTATTTACTCTAGTTGAATGATGTAATTACAACCGAGAGGTCATGGCCATCATTCTTTAGAGCCAGGTGATGTAAATCCAGCAATGGGGTTGCATGTCTTCACTCTACTTGAATGATGTAATACCAACAGAAAAGTCATGGTCTTTATTCCATAGAGTTAGGTGACGTAAATCCAGAGATGAGGTTGCGGTCTTCACTCTCATTGAGTATTGTAATTATAATCGAGAGGTTGTAGTCTTCATTCTATAGAGTCAGGTGATGTAAATCAAGGAAAGGGGATACGGTTTTCACCGAGAGGTCATGGTATTTATTCCATAAAGTCAGGTGATGTGAATCCTGCGATGAGGGTGCGGTCTTCACTCTAGTTGAATGATGTAATTACAGCCGAAAGTTCATGGTATTTATTCCATAAAGTCTTGTGATGTGAATCCAGCGATAAGGTTGTGGTATTCACTCTAGTTGAATGATGTAATTACAACCGAAAGGTCATTGTCTTTATTCCATAGAGTTAGGTGACGTAAATCCAGTGATGAGGTTGCAGTCTTCACTCTAGTTAAATGATGTAATTACAACAGAAAGGTCATGATCTTCATTCCATAGAGTCAGGTGATGTAAATCAAGCAAAGGAGATGTTGTTTTCACACTAGTTGAATGATGTAATTACAACAGAAAGGTCATGATCTTCATTCCATAGAGTCAGGTGATGTAAATCAAGGAAAGGAGATGCAGTTTTCACACTAGTTGAATGATGTAATGTCAACCGAAAGGTAATGGTCTTTATTTCATTACCTCAGGTGATGTAAATCCAACGATGAGGTTGCGGTCTTCACTCTAGTTGAATGATGTAATTACAACCGAGAGGTCGTGGACTTCATTCCATAGCATCAGGTGATGTAAATCTAGCAAAGGGGTTGCATGTCTTCACTTTAATTGAATGGTGTAATGCCAACAGAAATATCATGGTATTTTTTCCATAGAGTCAGGTGATGAGGTTGCAGTCTTCACTCTAGTTGAATGTTGTAATTACAACTGAGAGGTCATGGTATTTATTCAATAGAGTCAGGGGATGTAAATCAAGTGATGAGGTTGCGGTCTTCAATCTAGTTGAATGATGTAATTACAACTAAGATTTTGTGGTCTTCATTCCATAGAGTCAGGTGATGTAAATCAAGCAAATGAGTGAAGTTTTTACTCTAGTTGAATGATGTATTGTAAACCGAACTGTCATGTTCTTTATTCCATAGACTTAGGAGATGTAAATTCAGCGATGAGGTTGCGGTATTTACTCTAGTTGAATGATGTAAATACAACCGAGAGGTCATGGCCTTCATTCTTTAGAGCCAGGTGATGTAAATCCAGCAATGGGGTTGCATCTCTTCACTCTACTTGAATGATGTAATACCAACAGAAAAGTCATGGTCTTCATTCTATAGAGTCAGGTGATGTAAATTAAGGAAAGGGGGTACGGTTTTCACCGAGAGGTCATCGTATTTATTCCATAAAGTCAGGTGATGTGAATCCTGCGATGAGGGTGCGGTCTTCACTCTAGTTGAATGATGTAATTACAGCTGAAAGGTCATGGTATTTATTCCATAAAGTCATGTGATGTGAATCCAGCGATAAGGTTGTGGTATTCACTCTAGTTGAATGATTTAATTACAACCGAAAGCTCATTGTCTTTATTCCATAGAGTTAGGTGACGTAAATCCAGTAATGAGGTTGCAGTCTTCACTCTAGTTAAATGATGTAATTACAACAGAAAGGTCATGATCTTCATTCCATAGAGTCAGGTGATATAAATCAAGCAAAGGAGATGCGGTTTTCACACTAGTTGAATGATGTAATTACAACAGAAAGGTCATGATCTTCATTCCATAGAGTCAGGTGATGTAAATCAAGGAAAGGAGATGCGGTTTTCACACTAGTTGAATGATGTAATGTCAACCGAAAGGTAATGGTCTTTATTTCATTACCTCAGGTGATGTAAATCCAACGATGAGGTTGCGGTCTTCACTCTAGTTGAATGATGTAATTACAACCGAGAGGTCGTGGACTTCATTCCATAGAGTCAGGTGATGTAAATCTAGCAAAGGGGTTGCATGTCTTCACTTTAATTGAATGGTGTAATGCCAACAGAAATATCATGGTATTTTTTCCATAGAGTCAGGTGATGAGGTTGCAGTCTTCACTCTAGTTGAATATTGTAATTACAACTGAGAGGTCATGGTATTTATTCAATAGGTTCAGGGAATGTAAATCAAGTGATGAGGTTGCGGTCTTCAATCTAGTTGAATGATGTAATTACAACCAAGATTTTGTGGTCTTCATTCCATAGAGTCAGGTGATGTAAATCAAGCAAATGAGTGAAGTTTTTACTCTAGTTGAATGATGTATTGTCAACCGAACTGTCATGTTCTTTATTCCATAGACTCAGGAGATGTAAATTCAGCGATGAGGTTGCGGTATTTACTCTAGTTGAATGATGTAAATACAACCGAGAGGTCATGGCCTTCATTCTTTAGAGCCAGGTGATGTAAATCCAGCAATGGGGTTGCATCTCTTCACTTTACTTGGATGATGTAATACCAACAGAAAAGTTATGGTCTTTATTCCAAAGAGTTTGGTGGCGTAAATCCAGTGATAAGGTTGCAGTCTTCACTCTCATTGAGTATTGTAATTATAATCGAGAGGTTGTGGTCTTCATTCTATAGAGTCAGGTGATGTAAATCAAGGAAAGGGGATACGGTTTTCACCGAGAGGTCATGGTATTTATTCCATAAAATCAGGTGATGTGAATCCTGCGATGAGGGTGCGGTCTTCACTCTAGTTGAATGATGTAATTACAGCCGAAAGGTCATGGTATATATTCCATAAAGTCATGTGATGTGAATCCAGCGATAAGGTTGAGGTCTTCACTCTAGTTGAATGATGTAATTACAACCGAAAGGTCATTGTCTTTATTCCATAGAGTTAGGTGACGTAAATCTAGTGATGAGGTTGCAGTCCTCACTCTAGTTAAATGATGTAATTACAACAGAAACGTCATGATCTTCATTCCATAGAGTCAGGTGATGTAAATCAAGCAACGGAGATGCGGTTTTCACACTAGTTGAATGATGTAATTACAACAGAAAGGTCATGATCTTCATTCCATAGAGTCAGGTGATGTAAATCAAGGAAAGGAGATGCGGTTTTCACACTAGTGGAATGATGTAATGCCAACCGAAAGGTCATGGTCTTTATTCCATAGACTCGCGTGATGTAAATCCAGTGATGAGGTTGCGGTCTTCACTCTAGTTGAATGATTTCATTACAACCGAGAGGTCGTGGTCTTCATTCCATAGAGTCAGGTGACGTAAATCCAGTAATGGGGTTGCATGTCTTCACTCTAGTTGAATGATGTAATGCTAATCGAAAGGTAATGGTATTTATTCCACAGAGTCAGGTGATGTTATTCCAGCGATGAGGTTGCGGTCTTCACTCTAGTTGAATGATGTAATTAAAACCGAGAGGTCATGGAATTTATTCCGTAGAGTGAGGTGATGTAAATCCAGTGATGAGGTTGCGGTCTTCACTCTAGTTGAATGATGTAATTACAACCGAGAAGTCATGGAATTTATTACACAGAGTCAGGTGATGTAAATCTAGCGATGAGGTTGCGGTCTTTACTCTAGTGGAATGATGTAATTACAACCGAAAGGTCATGGTCTTCTTTCCATAGAGTCAGGTGATGTAAAACAAGAAAAGGGGATGTGGTTTTCACTCTAGTTGAATGATGTAATGTCAACTGAAAGGTAATGGTCTTTATTTCATTGCCTCAGGTGATGTAAATCCAACGATGAGGTTGCGGTCTTCCCTCTAGTTGAATGATGTAATTACAACCGAGAGGTCGTGGACTTCATTCCATAGAGTCAGGTGATGTAAATCTAGCAAAGGGGTTGCATGTCTTCACTTTAATTGAATGGTGTAATGCCAACAGAAATATCATGGTATTTTTTCCATAGAGTCAGGTGATGAGGTTGCAGTCTTCACTCTAGTTGAATGTTGTAATTACAACTGAGAGGTCGTGGTATTTATTCAATAGAGTCAGGGGATGTAAATCAAGTGATGAGGTTGCGGTCTTCAATCTAGTTGAATGATGTAATTACAACCAAGATTTTGTGGTCTTCATTCCATAGAGTCAGGTGATGTAAATCAAGCAAATGAGTGAAGTTTTTACTCTAGTTGAATGATGTATTGTCAACCGAACTGTCATGTTCTTTATTCCATAGACTCAGGAGATGTAAATTCAGCGATGATGTTGCGGTATTTACTCTTGTTGAATGATGTAAATACAACCGAGAGGTCATGGCCTTCATTCTTTAGAGCCAGGTGATGTAAATCCAGCAATGGGGTTGCATCTCTTCACTTTACTTGAATGATGTAATACCAACAGAAAAGTCATGGTCTTTATTCCAAAGAGTTAGGTGACGTAAATCCAGTGATAAGGTTGCAGTCTTCACTCTCATTGAGTATTGTAATTATAATCGAGAGGTTGTGGTCTTCATTCTATAGAGTCAGGTGATGTAAATCATGGAAAGGGGATACGGTTTTCACCGAGAGGTCATGGTATTTATTCCATAAAATTAGGTGATGTGAATCCTGCGATGAGGGTGCAGTCTTCACTCTAGTTGAATGATGTAATTACAGCCGAAAGGTCATGGTATTTATTCCATAAAGTCATGTGATGTGAATCCAAATGATAAGGTTGAGGTCTTCACTCTAGTTGAATGATGTAATTACAATCGAAAGGTCATTGTCTTTATTCCATAGAGTTAGGTGACGTAAATCCAGTGATGAGGTTGCAGTCTTCACTCTAGTTAAATGATGTAATTACAACAGAAAGGTCATGATCTTCATTCCATAGAGTCAGGTGATGTAAATCAAGCAAAGGAGATGCGGTTTTCACACTAGTTGAATGATGTAATTACAACAGAAAGGTAATGATCTTCATTCCATAGAGTCAGGTGATGTAAATCAAGGAAAGGAGATGTGGTTTTCACACTAGTTGAATGATGTAATGCCAACCGAAAGGTCATGGTCTTTATTCCATAGACTTGGGTGATGTAAATCCAGTGATGAGGTTGCGGTCTTCACTCTAGTTGAATGATTTAATTACAACCGAGAGGTCGTGGTCTTCATTCCATAGAGTCAGGTGATGTAAATCATGTAATGGGGTTGCATGTCTTCACTCTAGTTGAATGATGTAATGCTAATCGAAAGGTAATGGTATTTATTCCACAGAGTCAGGTGATGTGATTCCGGCGATGAGGTTGCGGTCTTCACTCTAGTTGAATGATGTAATTAAAACCGAGAGGTCATGGAATTTATTCCGTAGAGTGAGGTGATGTAAATCCAGTGATGAGGTTGCGGTCTTCACTCTAGTTGAATGATGTAATTACAACCGAGAAGTCATGGAATTTTTTACATAGATTCAGGTGATGTAAATCCAGCGATGAGGTTGCGGTCTTTACTCTAGTGGAATGATGTAATTACAACCGAAAGGTCATGGTCTTCTTTCCATAGAGTCAGGTGATGTAAAACAAGAAAAGGGGATGTGGTTTTCACTCTAGTTGAATGATGTAATGTCAACCGAAAGGTAATGGTCTTTATTTCATTGCCTCAGGTGATGTAAATCCAACGATGAGGTTGCGGTCTTCACTATAGTTGAATGATGTAATTACAACCGAGAGGTCGTGGACTTCATTCCATAGAGTCAGGTGAGGTAAATCTAGCAAAGGGGTTGCATGTCTTCAATTTAATTGAATGATGTAATGCCAACGAAATATCATGGTATTTTTTCCATAGAGTCGGTGATGTAAATCCAAATATGAGGTTGTGGTCTTCACTCTAGTTGAATGTTGTAATTACAACCGAGAGGTCATGGTATTTATTCAATAGAGTCGGGGGATGTAAATCAAGTGATGAGGTTGCGGTCTTCAATCTAGTTGAATTATGTAATTACAACCAAGATTTTGTGGTCTTCATTTCATAGAGTCAGGTGATGTAAATCAAGCAAATGAGTGAAGTTTTTACTCTAGTTGAATGATGTATTGTCAACCGAACTGTCATGTTCTTTATTCCATAGACTCAGGAGATGTAAATTCAGCGATGAGGTTGCGGTATTTATTCTAGTTGAATGATGTAATTACAACCGAGAGGTCATGGCCTTCATTCTTTAGAGCCAGGTGATGTAAATCCAGCAATGGGGTTGCATGTCTCCACTCTACTTGAATGATGTAATACCAACAGAAAAGTCATGGTCTTTATTCCATAGAATTAGGAGACGTAAATCCAGTGATGAGGTTGCGGTCTTCACTCTCATTGAGTGATGTAATTATAATCGAGAGGTTGTGGTCTTCATTCTATAGAGTCAGGTGATGTAAATCAAGGAAAGGGGATACGGTTTTCACCGAGAGGTCATGGTATTTATTCCATAAAGTCAGGTAATGTAAATCCTGCGATGAGGTTGCGGTCTTCACTCTAGTTGAATGATGTAATTACAACCGAAAGGTCAAGGTATTTATTCCATAAAGCCAGGTGATGTGAAACCAGCGATAAGGTTGCGGTCTTCACTCTAGTTGAATGATGTAATTACAACCGAAAGGTCATGGTCTTTATTTCATAGAGTTAGGTGACGTAAATCCAGTGATGAGGTTGCGCTTCACTCTAGTTAAATGATGTAACGCTAACCAAAAGGTTATGTCTTTATTCCATAGAGTTAGGTGATGTAAATCCAAATATGAGGTTGCGGTCTTCACTATAGTTGAATGATGTAATTACAACCGAGAGGTCATGGTATTTATTACATAGTGTCAGGTGATGTAAATACAGCGATGAGGTTGCGGTCTTTACTCTAGTGGAATGATGTAATTACAACCGAAAGGTCATGGTCTTTATTCCATAGACTCAGGTGATGTAAATCCAGTGATGAGGTTGCGGTCTTCACTCTAGTTAACTGATGTAATTACAACCGAGAGGTCGTGGTCTTTATTTCATAGACTCATGTGATGCAACTCCAACGATGAGGTTGCGGTCTTTACTCTAGTTGATTGACGTAATTACAATCGAAAGGTCGTGGTCTTCATTCCATAGAGTCAGGTCATGTAAATCCAGCAATGGGGTTGCATGTCTTCACTCTAGTTGAATGAGGTAATGCCAACCGAAATGTCATGCTATTTATTCCATAGAGTAATGTGATTTAAATCCCGTGATGAGTTTGTGGTCTTCACTCTAGTTGAATGATGTAATTACAACAGAAAGGTCATGGTCTTCATTCCATAGAGTCAGGTGATGTAAATCAAGCAAAGGGGATGCGGTTTTCACACTAGTTGAATGATGTAATGCCAACCGAAAGGTCATGGTCTTTATTCCATAGACTCAGGTGATGTAAATCCAGCGATGAGGTTGCGGTCTTCACTCTAGTTGAATGATGTAATTACAACCGAGAGGTCATGGTATTTATTCCATAAAGTCAAGTAATGTAAATCCAACGATGAGGTTGCGGTCTTCACTCTAGTTGAATGATGTAACTACAACCGAAAGGTCAAGGTCTTTATTCCATAGTGTTAGGTGACGTAAATTTAGTGATGAGGTTGCAGTCTTCACACTAGTTAAATGATGTAATGCCATCCGAAATGTTATGTCTTTATTCCATAGAGTTAGGTGATGTAAATCCAGCGATGAAGTTGTGGTCTTCACTATAGTTAAATGATGTATTTACAACCGAGAGGTCATGGTCTTCATTCCATAGAGTCAGGTGATGTAAATCTAGCAAAGGGGTTGCATGTCTTCACTTTAATTGAATGATGTAATGCCAACAGAAATATCATGGTATTTTTTCCATAGAGTCAGGTGATGTAAATCCAACGATGAGGTTGCGGTCTTCACTCTAGTTAAATGTTGTAATTACAACTGATAGGTCATGGTATTTATTCAATAGAGTCAAGGGTTGTAAATCAAGTTATGAGGTTACGGTCTTCAATCTAGTTGAATGATGTAGTTACAACCAAGCTTTTGTGGTCTTCATTCCATAGAGTTAGGTGATGTAAATCATGCAAATGAGTGAAGTTTTTACTCTAGTTGAATGATGTATTGTCAACCGAACTGTCATGTTCTTTATTCCATAGACTCAGGAGATGTAAATTCAGCGATGATGTTGCGGTATTTACTCTTGTTGAATGATGTAAATACAACCGAGAGGTCATGGCCTTCATTCTTTAGAGCCAGGTGATGTAAATCCAGCAATGGGGTTGCATCTCTTCACTTTACTTGAATGATGTAATACCAACAGAAAAGTCATGGTCTTTATTCCAAAGAGTTAGGTGACGTAAATCCAGTGATAAGGTTGCAGTCTTCACTCTCAATGAGTATTGTAATTATAATCGAGAGGTTGTGGTCTTCATTCTATAGAGTCAGGTGATGTAAATCAAGGAAAGGGGATACGGTTTTCACCGAGAGGTCATGGTATTTATTCCATAAAATTAGGTGATGTGAATCCTGCGATGAGGGTGCGGTCTTCACTCTAGTTGAATGATGTAATTACAGCCGAAAGGTCATGGTATTTATTCCATAAAGTCATGTGATGTGAATCCAGCGATAAGGTTGAGGTCTTCACTCTAGTTGAATGATGTAATTACAATCGAAAGGTCATTGTCTTTATTCCATAGAGTTAGGTGACGTAAATCCAGTGATGAGGTTGCAGTCTTCACTCTAGTTAAATGATGTAATTACAACAGAAAGGTCATGATCTTCATTCCATAGAGTCAGGTGATGTAAATCAAGCAAAGGAGATGCGGTTTTCACACTAGTTGAATGATGTAATTACAATAGAAAGGTAATGATCTTCATTCCATAGAGTCAGGTGATGTAAATCAAGGAAAGGAGATGTGGTTTTCACACTAGTTGAATGATGTAATGCCAACCGAAAGGTCATGGTCTTTATTCCATAGACTTGGGTGATGTAAATCCAGTGATGAGGTTGCGGTCTTCACTCTAGTTGAATGATTTAATTACAACCGAGAGGTCGTGGTCTTCATTCCATAGAGTCAGGTGATGTAAATCATGTAATGGGGTTGCATGTCTTCACTCTAGTTGAATGATGTAATGCTAATCGAAAGGTAATGGTATTTATTCCACAGAGTCAGGTGATGTGATTCCGGCGATGAGGTTGCGGTCTTCACTCTAGTTGAATGATGTAATTAAAACGAGAGGTCATGGAATTTATTCCGTAGAGTGAGGTGATGTAAATCCAAAGTGATGAGGTTGCGGTCTTCACTCTAGTTGAATGATGTAATTACAACCGAGAAGTCATGGAATTTATTACATAGAGTCGGTGATGTAAATCCAAATGAGGTTGCGGTCTTTACTCTAGTGGAATGATGTAATTACAACCGAAAGGTCATGGTCTTCTTTCCATAGAGTCAGGTGATGTAAAACAAGAAAAGGGGATGTGGTTTTCACTCTAGTTGAATGATGTAATGTCAACCGAAAGGTAATGGTCTTTATTTCATTGCCTCAGGTGATGTAAATCCAACGATGAGGTTGCGGTCTTCACTATAGTTGAATGATGTAATTACAACCGAGAGGTCGTGGACTTCATTCCATAGAGTCAGGTGAGGTAAATCTAGCAAAGGGGTTGCATGTCTTCAATTTAATTGAATGATGTAATGCCAACGAAATATCATGGTATTTTTTCCATAGAGTCGGGTGATGTAAATCCAAATGATGAGGTTGTGGTCTTCACTCTAGTTGAATGTTGTAATTACAACGAGAGGTCATGGTATTTATTCAATAGAGTCAGGGGATGTAAATCAAGTGATGAGGTTGCGGTCTTCAATCTAGTTGAATTATGTAATTACAACCAAGATTTTGTGGTCTTCATTTCATAGAGTCAGGTGATGTAAATCAAGCAAATGAGTGAAGTTTTTACTCTAGTTGAATGATGTATTGTCAACCGAACTCGTCATGTTCTTTATTCCATAGACTCGGAGATGTAAATTCAGCGATGAGGTTGCGGTATTTACTCTAGTTGAATGATGTAATTACAACCGAGAGGTCATGACCTTCATTCTTTAGAGCCAGGTGATGTAAATCCAGCAATGCGGTTGCATGTCTCCACTCTACTTGAATGATGTAATACCAACAAAAAAGTCATGGTCTTTATTCCATAGAATTAGGTGACGTAAATCCAGTGATGAGGTTGCGGTCTTCACTCTCATTGAGTGATGTAATTATAATCGAGAGGTTGTGGTCTTCATTCTATAGAGTCAGGTGATGTAAATCAAGGAAAGGGGATACGGTTTTCACCGAGAGGTCATGGTATTTATTCCATAAAGTCGTGTAATGTAAATCCTGCGATGAGGTTGCGGTCTTCACTCTAGTTGAATGATGTAATTACAACCGAAAGGTCAAGGTATTTATTCCATAAAGTCAGGTGATGTGAAACCAGCGATAAGGTTGCGGTCTTCACTCTAGTTGAATGATGTAATTACAACCGAAAGGTCATGGTCTTTATTTCATAGAGTTAGGTGACGTAAATCCAGTGATGAGGTTGCAGTCTTCACTCTAGTTAAATGATGTAACGCTAACCAAAAGGTTATGTCTTTATTCCATAGAGTTAGGTGATGTAAATCCAAATATGAGGTTGCGGTCTTCACTATAGTTGAATGATGTAATTACAACCGAGAGGTCATGGTATTTATTACATAGTGTCAGGTGATGTAAATACAGCGATGAGGTTGCGGTCTTTACTCTAGTGGAATGATGTAATTACAACTGAAAGGTCATGGTCTTTATTCCATAGACTCAGGTGATGTAAATCCGAAGTGATGAGGTTGCGGTCTTCACTCTAGTTAACTGATGTAATTACAACCGAGAGGTCGTGGTCTTTATTTCATAGACTCATGTGATGCAACTCCAACGATGAGGTTGCGGTCTTTACTCTGGTTGATTGACGTAATTACAATCGAAAGGTCGTGGTCTTCATTCCATAGAGTCGGTCATGTAAATCCAAAGAATGGGGTTGCATGTCTTCACTCTAGTTGAATGAGGTAATGCCAACCGAAATGTCATGCTATTTATTCCATAGAGTAATGTGATTTAAATCCAGTGATGAGTTTGTGGTCTTCACTCTAGTTGAATGATGTAATTACAACAGAAAGGTCATGGTCTTCATTCCATAGAGTCAGGTGATGTAAATCAAGCAAAGGGGATGCGGTTTTCACACTAGTTGAATGATGTAATGCCAACCGAAAGGTCATGGCCTTTATTCCATAGACTCAGGTGATGTAAATCCAGCGATGAGGTTGCGGTCTTCACTCTAGTTGAATGATGTAATTACAACCGAGAGGTCATGGTATTTATTCCATAAAGTCAAGTAATGTAAATCCAAATATGAGGTTGCGGTCTTCACTCTAGTTGAATGATGTAACTACAACCGAAAGGTCAAGGTCTTTATTCCATAGTGTTAGGTGACGTAAATTTAGTGATGAGGTTGCACTCTTCACACTAGTTAAATGATGTAATGCCATCCGAAATGTTATGTCTTTATTCCATAGAGTTAGGTGATGTAAATCCAGCGATGAAGTTGTGGTCTTCACAATAGTTAAATGATGTATTTACAACCGAGAGGTCATGGTCTTCATTCCATAGAGTCAGGTGATGTAAATCTAGCAAAGGGGTTGCATGTCTTCACTTTAATTGAATGATGTAATGCCAACAGAAATATCATGGTATTTTTTCCATAGAGTCAGGTGATGTAAATCCAGCGATGAGGTTGCGGTCTTCACTCTAGTTAAATGTTGTAATTACAACTGATAGGTCATGGTATTTATTCAATAGAGTCAAGGGTTGTAAATCAAGTTATGAGGTTACGGTCTTCAATCTAGTTGAATGATGTAGTTACAACCAAGCTTTTGTGGTCTTCATTCCATAGAGTTAGGTGATGTAAATCATGCAAATGAGTGAAGTTTTTACTCTAGTTGAATGATGTATTGTCAACCGAAATGTCATGTTCTTTATTCCATAGACTCAGGAGATGTAAATTCAGCGATGAGGTTGCGGTATTTACTCTAGTTGAATGATGTAATTACAACCGAGAGGTCATGGTATTCATTCTTTAGAGCCAGGTGATGTAAATCCAGCAATGGGGTTGCATGTCTTCACTCTACTTGAATGATGTAATACCAACAGAAAAGTCATGGTCTTTATTCCATAAAGTTAGGTGACGTAAATCCAGTGATGAGGTTGCGGTCTTCACTCTCATTGAGTGATGTAATTATAATCGAGTGGTTGTGTTCTTCATTCTATAGAGTCCGGTGATGTAAATCAAGAAAAGGGGATACGGTTTTCACGGAGTGGTCATGGTATTTATTCAACAAAGTCAGGTGATGTAAATCAAGCAAAGGGGATGCGGTTTTCACACTAGTTGAATGATCTAATGCCAACCGAAAGGTCATGGTCTTTATTCCATAGACTCAGGTGATGTAAATCCAGTGATGAGGTTGCGGTCTTCACTCTAGTTCAATGATTTAATTACAACAGAGAGGTCGTGGTCTTCATTCCATAGAGTCAGGTGATGTAAATCCAGTAATGGGGTTGCATGTCTTCACTCTAGTTGAATGATGTAATGCCAATCGAAAGGTCATTGTATTTATTACACAGAGTCAGGTGATGTGAATCCAGCGATGAGGTTGCGGTCTTCACTCTAGTTGAATGATGTAATTAAAAGCGAGAGGTCATGGTATTTATTCCGTAGAGTGAGGTGATGTAAATCCAGTGATGAGGTTTCTGTCTTCACTCTAGTTAAATGATGTAATTACAACCGAGATGTAATGGTATTTATTCCATAGAGTCGGGTGATGTAAATCCAGCGATGAGGATGCGGTCTTCACTTTAGTTGAATGATGTAATAACAACGGATATTTCATGGAATTCATCCCACAGAGTCAGGTTATGTAAATCAAGCAAATGGGATGCCGGCTTCACTCTAGTTGAATGATGTATTATCCACCGAAAGGTCATGGTCTTTATTCCATATACTCAGGTGATGTAAATCCAGCGATGAGGTTGTGGTATTCACTCTAGTTGAATGATGTAATTACAACCGAGAGGTCGTGGTCTTCATTCCATAGAGTCAGGTCATGTAAATCCAGCTATGGGGTTGCATGTCTTCACGCTAATTGAATGATGTAATGCCAACTGAATTTCATGGTATTTATTCCATAGAGTCATGTGATGTAAATCCAGCGATGAGTTTGCGGTCTTCACTCTAGTTGAATGATGTAATTATAACAGAAAGGTCGTGGTCTTCATTCCATAGAGTCAGTTGATGTAAATCAAGCAAAGGGGATGCGGTTTTCACTCTAGTTGAATGATGTAATGCCAACAGAAAGGTCATGGTCTTCTTTCCATAGAGTCAGGTGATGTAAAACAAGAAAAGGGGATGTGGTTTTCACTCTAGTTGAATGATGTAATGTCAACCGAAAGGTAATGGTCTTTATTTCATTGCCTCAGGTGATGTAAATCCAACGATGAGGTTGCGGTCTTCACTATAGTTGAATGATGTAATTACAACCGAGAGGTCGTGGACTTCATTCCATAGAGTCAGGTGAGGTAAATCTAGCAAAGGGGTTGCATGTCTTCAATTTAATTGAATGATGTAATGCCAACGAAATATCATGGTATTTTTTCCATAGAGTCGGTGATGTAAATCCAAATATGAGGTTGTGGTCTTCACTCTAGTTGAATGTTGTAATTACAACCGAGAGGTCATGGTATTTATTCAATAGAGTCGGGGGATGTAAATCAAGTGATGAGGTTGCGGTCTTCAATCTAGTTGAATTATGTAATTACAACCAAGATTTTGTGGTCTTCATTTCATAGAGTCGGTGATGTAAATCAAGCAAATGAGTGAAGTTTTTACTCTAGTTGAATGATGTATTGTCAACCGAACTGTCATGTTCTTTATTCCATAGACTCAGGAGATGTAAATTCAGCGATGAGGTTGCGGTATTTACTCTAGTTGAATGATGTAATTACAACCGAGAGGTCATGGCCTTCATTCTTTAGAGCCAGGTGATGTAAATCCAGCAATGGGGTTGCATGTCTCCACTCTACTTGAATGATGTAATACCAACAAAAAAGTCATGGTCTTTATTCCATAGAATTAGGTGACGTAAATCCAGTGATGAGGTTGCGGTCTTCACTCTCATTGAGTGATGTAATTATAATCGAGAGGTTGTGGTCTTCATTCTATAGAGTCAGGTGATGTAAATCAAGGAAAGGGGATACGGTTTTCACCGAGAGGTCATGGTATTTATTCCATAAAATTAGGTGATGTGAATCCTGCGATGAGGGTGCAGTCTTCACTCTAGTTGAATGATGTAATTACAGCCGAAAGGTCATGGTATTTATTCCATAAAGTCATGTGATGTGAATCCAGCGATAAGGTTGAGGTCTTCACTCTAGTTGAATGATGTAATTACAATCGAAAGGTCATTGTCTTTATTCCATAGAGTTAGGTGACGTAAATCCAGTGATGAGGTTGCAGTCTTCACTCTAGTTAAATGATGTAATTACAACAGAAAGGTCATGATCTTCATTCCATAGAGTCAGGTGATGTAAATCAAGCAAAGGAGATGCGGTTTTCACACTAGTTGAATGATGTAATTACAATAGAAAGGTAATGATCTTCATTCCATAGAGTCAGGTGATGTAAATCAAGGAAAGGAGATGTGGTTTTCACACTAGTTGAATGATGTAATGCCAACCGAAAGGTCATGGTCTTTATTCCATAGACTTGGGTGATGTAAATCCAGTGATGAGGTTGCGGTCTTCACTCTAGTTGAATGATTTAATTACAACCGAGAGGTCGTGGTCTTCATTCCATAGAGTCAGGTGATGTAAATCATGTAATGGGGTTGCATGTCTTCACTCTAGTTGAATGATGTAATGCTAATCGAAAGGTAATGGTATTTATTCCACAGAGTCAGGTGATGTGATTCCGGCGATGAGGTTGCGGTCTTCACTCTAGTTGAATGATGTAATTAAAACCGAGAGGTCATGGAATTTATTCCGTAGAGTGAGGTGATGTAAATCCAGTGATGAGGTTGCGGTCTTCACTCTAGTTGAATGATGTAATTACAACCGAGAAGTCATGGAATTTATTACATAGAGTCAGGTGATGTAAATCCAGCGATGAGGTTGCGGTCTTTACTCTAGTGGAA
Source organism: Anisodus tanguticus (assembly GCA_034509755.1). NCBI lineage: Eukaryota > Viridiplantae > Streptophyta > Magnoliopsida > Solanales > Solanaceae > Anisodus > Anisodus tanguticus. The sequence continues at coordinate 25,345,768 of CM067540.1, forward strand.
TGATGTAATTACAACCGAAAGGTCATGGTCTTCTTTCCATAGAGTCAGGTGATGTAAAACAAGAAAAGGGGATGTGGTTTTCACTCTAGTTGAATGATGTAATGTCAACCGAAAGGTAATGGTCTTTATTTCATTGCCTCAGGTGATGTAAATCCAACGATGAGGTTGCGGTCTTCACTATAGTTGAATGATGTAATTACAACCGAGAGGTCGTGGACTTCATTCCATAGAGTCAGGTGAGGTAAATCTAGCAAAGGGGTTGCATGTCTTCAATTTAATTGAATGATGTAATGCCAACAGAAATATCATGGTATTTTTTCCATAGAGTCAGGTGATGTAAATCCAGCGATGAGGTTGTGGTCTTCACTCTAGTTGAATGTTGTAATTACAACTGAGAGGTCATGGTATTTATTCAATAGAGTCAGGGGATGTAAATCAAGTGATGAGGTTGCGGTCTTCAATCTAGTTGAATTATGTAATTACAACCAAGATTTTGTGGTCTTCATTTCATAGAGTCAGGTGATGTAAATCAAGCAAATGAGTGAAGTTTTTACTCTAGTTGAATGATGTATTGTCAACCGAACTGTCATGTTCTTTATTCCATAGACTCAGGAGATGTAAATTCAGCGATGAGGTTGCGGTATTTACTCTAGTTGAATGATGTAATTACAACCGAGAGGTCATGACCTTCATTCTTTAGAGCCAGGTGATGTAAATCCAGCAATGCGGTTGCATGTCTCCACTCTACTTGAATGATGTAATACCAACAAAAAAGTCATGGTCTTTATTCCATAGAATTAGGTGACGTAAATCCAGTGATGAGGTTGCGGTCTTCACTCTCATTGAGTGATGTAATTATAATCGAGAGGTTGTGGTCTTCATTCTATAGAGTCAGGTGATGTAAATCAAGGAAAGGGGATACGGTTTTCACCGAGAGGTCATGGTATTTATTCCATAAAGTCGTGTAATGTAAATCCTGCGATGAGGTTGCGGTCTTCACTCTAGTTGAATGATGTAATTACAACCGAAAGGTCAAGGTATTTATTCCATAAAGTCGGGTGATGTGAAACCAAATGATAAGGTTGCGGTCTTCACTCTAGTTGAATGATGTAATTACAACCGAAAGGTCATGGTCTTTATTTCATAGAGTTAGGTGACGTAAATCCAAAGTGATGAGGTTGCGCTTCACTCTAGTTAAATGATGTAACGCTAACCAAAAGGTTATGTCTTTATTCCATAGAGTTAGGTGATGTAAATCCAGCGATGAGGTTGCGGTCTTCACTATAGTTGAATGATGTAATTACAACCGAGAGGTCATGGTATTTATTACATAGTGTCAGGTGATGTAAATACAGCGATGAGGTTGCGGTCTTTACTCTAGTGGAATGATGTAATTACAACTGAAAGGTCATGGTCTTTATTCCATAGACTCAGGTGATGTAAATCCTGTGATGAGGTTGCGGTCTTCACTCTAGTTAACTGATGTAATTACAACCGAGAGGTCGTGGTCTTTATTTCATAGACTCATGTGATGCAACTCCAACGATGAGGTTGCGGTCTTTACTCTGGTTGATTGACGTAATTACAATCGAAAGGTCGTGGTCTTCATTCCATAGAGTCAGGTCATGTAAATCCAGCAATGGGGTTGCATGTCTTCACTCTAGTTGAATGAGGTAATGCCAACCGAAATGTCATGCTATTCATTCCATAGAGTAATGTGATTTAAATCCAGTGATGAGTTTGTGGTCTTCACTCTAGTTGAATGATGTAATTACAACAGAAAGGTCATGGTCTTCATTCCATAGAGTCAGGTGATGTAAATCAAGCAAAGGGGATGCGGTTTTCACACTAGTTGAATGATGTAATGCCAACCGAAAGGTCATGGCCTTTATTCCATAGACTCGGGTGATGTAAATCCAAATGATGAGGTTGCGGTCTTCACTCTAGTTGAATGATGTAATTACAACCGAGAGGTCATGGTATTTATTCCATAAAGTCAAGTAATGTAAATCCAGCGATGAGGTTGCGGTCTTCACTCTAGTTGAATGATGTAACTACAACCGAAAGGTCAAGGTCTTTATTCCATAGTGTTAGGTGACGTAAATTTAGTGATGAGGTTGCACTCTTCACACTAGTTAAATGATGTAATGCCATCCGAAATGTTATGTCTTTATTCCATAGAGTTAGGTGATGTAAATCCAAATGATGAAGTTGTGGTCTTCACAATAGTTAAATGATGTATTTACAACCGAGAGGTCATGGTCTTCATTCCATAGAGTCAGGTGATGTAAATCTAGCAAAGGGGTTGCATGTCTTCACTTTAATTGAATGATGTAATGCCAACAGAAATATCATGGTATTTTTTCCATAGAGTCAGGTGATGTAAATCCAGCGATGAGGTTGCGGTCTTCACTCTAGTTAAATGTTGTAATTACAACTGATAGGTCATGGTATTTATTCAATAGAGTCAAGGGTTGTAAATCAAGTTATGAGGTTACGGTCTTCAATCTAGTTGAATGATGTAGTTACAACCAAGCTTTTGTGGTCTTCATTCCATAGAGTTAGGTGATGTAAATCATGCAAATGAGTGAAGTTTTTACTCTAGTTGAATGATGTATTGTCAACCGAAATGTCATGTTCTTTATTCCATAGACTCAGGAGATGTAAATTCAGCGATGAGGTTGCGGTATTTACTCTAGTTGAATGATGTAATTACAACCGAGAGGTCATGGTATTCATTCTTTAGAGCCAGGTGATGTAAATCCAGCAATGGGGTTGCATGTCTTCACTCTACTTGAATGATGTAATACCAACAGAAAAGTCATGGTCTTTATTCCATAAAGTTAGGTGACGTAAATCCAGTGATGAGGTTGCGGTCTTCACTCTCATTGAGTGATGTAATTATAATCGAGTGGTTGTGTTCTTCATTCTATAGAGTCCGGTGATGTAAATCAAGAAAAGGGGATACGGTTTTCACGGAGTGGTCATGGTATTTATTCAACAAAGTCGGTGATGTAAATCAAGCAAAGGGGATGCGGTTTTCACACTAGTTGAATGATCTAATGCCAACCGAAAGGTCATGGTCTTTATTCCATAGACTCAGGTGATGTAAATCCAGTGATGAGGTTGTGGTCTTCACTCTAGTTCAATGATTTAATTACAACGAGAGAGGTCGTGGTCTTCATTCCATAGAGTCAGGTGATGTAAATCCAAAGAATGGGGTTGCATGTCTTCACTCTAGTTGAATGATGTAATGCCAATCGAAAGGTCATTGTATTTATTACACAGAGTCAGGTGATGTGAATCCAGCGATGAGGTTGCGGTCTTCACTCTAGTTGAATGATGTAATTAAAAGCGAGAGGTCATGGTATTTATTCCGTAGAGTGAGGTGATGTAAATCCGGTGATGAGGTTTCTGTCTTCACTCTAGTTAAATGATGTAATTACAACCGAGATGTAATGGTATTTATTCCATAGAGTCGGGTGATGTAAATCCAAATATGAGGATGCGGTCTTCACTTTAGTTGAATGATGTAATAACAACGGATATTTCATGGAATTCATCCCACGAGTCGTTTATGTAAATCAAGCAAATGGGATGCCGGCTTCACTCTAGTTGAATGATGTATTATCCACCGAAAGGTCATGGTCTTTATTCCATATACTCGGGTGATGTAAATCCAACGATGAGGTTGTGGTATTCACTCTAGTTGAATGATGTAATTACAACCGAGAGGTCGTGGTCTTCATTCCATAGAGTCGTCGTCATGTAAATCCAGCTATGGGGTTGCATGTCTTCACGCTAATTGAATGATGTAATGCCAACCGAATTTCATGGTATTTATTCCATAGAGTCATGTGATGTAAATCCAAATGATGAGTTTGCGGTCTTCACTCTAGTTGAATGATGTAATTATAACGAAAGGTCGTGGTCTTCATTCCATAGAGTCAGTTGATGTAAATCAAGCAAAGGGGATGCGGTTTTCACTCTAGTTGAATGATGTAATGCCAACAGAAAGGTCATGGTCTTCTTTCCATAGAGTCAGGTGATGTAAAACAAGAAAAGGGGATGTGGTTTTCACTCTAGTTGAATGATGTAATGTCAACCGAAAGGTAATGGTCTTTATTTCATTGCCTCAGGTGATGTAAATCCAACGATGAGGTTGCGGTCTTCACTATAGTTGAATGATGTAATTACAACCGAGAGGTCGTGGACTTCATTCCATAGAGTCAGGTGAGGTAAATCTAGCAAAGGGGTTGCATGTCTTCAATTTAATTGAATGATGTAATGCCAACAGAAATATCATGGTATTTTTTCCATAGAGTCAGGTAATGTAAATCCAGCGATGAGGTTGTGGTCTTCACTCTAGTTGAATGTTGTAATTACAACTGAGAGGTCATGGTATTTATTCAATAGAGTCAGGGGATGTAAATCAAGTGATGAGGTTGCGGTCTTCAATCTAGTTGAATTATGTAATTACAACCAAGATTTTGTGGTCTTCATTTCATAGAGTCAGGTGATGTAAATCAAGCAAATGAGTGAAGTTTTTACTCTAGTTGAATGATGTATTGTCAACCGAACTGTCATGTTCTTTATTCCATAGACTCAGGAGATGTAAATTCAGCGATGAGGTTGCGGTATTTACTCTAGTTGAATGATGTAATTACAACCGAGAGGTCATGGCCTTCATTCTTTAGAGCCAGGTGATGTAAATCCAGCAATGGGGTTGCATGTCTCCACTCTACTTGAATGATGTAATACCAACAAAAAAGTCATGGTCTTTATTCCATAGAATTAGGTGACGTAAATCCAGTGATGAGGTTGCGGTCTTCACTCTCATTGAGTGATGTAATTATAATCGAGAGGTTGTGGTCTTCATTCTATAGAGTCAGGTGATGTAAATCAAGGAAAGGGGATACGGTTTTCACCGAGAGGTCATGGTATTTATTCCATAAAGTCAGGTAATGTAAATCCTGCGATGAGGTTGCGGTCTTCACTCTAGTTGAATGATGTAATTACAACCGAAAGGTCAAGGTATTTATTCCATAAAGTCAGGTGATGTGAAACCAGCGATAAGGTTGCGGTCTTCACTCTAGTTGAATGATGTAATTACAACCGAAAGGTCATGGTCTTTATTTCATAGAGTTAGGTGACGTAAATCCAGTGATGAGGTTGCAGTTTTCACTCTAGTTAAATGATGTAACGCTAACCAAAAGGTTATGTCTTTATTCCATAGAGTTAGGTGATGTAAATCCAGCGATGAGGTTGCGGTCTTCACTATAGTTGAATGATGTAATTACAACCGAGAGGTCATGGTATTTATTACATAGTGTCAGGTGATGTAAATACAGCGATGAGGTTGCGGTCTTTACTCTAGTGGAATGATGTAATTACAACCGAAAGGTCATGGTCTTTATTCCATAGACTCAGGTGATGTAAATCCAGTGATGAGGTTGCGGTCTTCACTCTAGTTAACTGATGTAATTACAACCGAGAGGTCGTGGTCTTTATTTCATAGACTCATGTGATGCAACTCCAACGATGAGGTTGCGGTCTTTACTCTAGTTGATTGACGTAATTACAATCGAAAGGTCGTGGTCTTCATTCCATAGAGTCAGGTCATGTAAATCCAGCAATGGGATTGCATGTCTTCACTCTAGTTGAATGAGGTAATGCCAACCGAAATGTCATGCTATTTATTCCATAGAGTAATGTGATTTAAATCCAGTGATGAGTTTGTGGTCTTCACTCTAGTTGAATGATGTAATTACAACAGAAAGGTCATGGTCTTCATTCCATAGAGTCAGGTGATGTAAATCAAGCAAAGGGGATGCGGTTTTCACACTAGTTGAATGATGTAATGCCAACCGAAAGGTCATGGCCTTTATTCCATAGACTCAGGTGATGTAAATCCAGCGATGAGGTTGCGGTCTTCACTCTAGTTGAATGATGTAATTACAACCGAGAGGTCATGGTATTTATTCCATAAAGTCAAGTAATGTAAATCCAGCGATGAGGTTGCGGTCTTCACTCTAGTTGAATGATGTAACTACAACCGAAAGGTCAAGGTCTTTATTCCATAGTGTTAGGTGACGTAAATTTAGTGATGAGGTTGCACTCTTCACACTAGTTAAATGATGTAATGCCATCCGAAATGTTATGTCTTTATTCCATAGAGTTAGGTGATGTAAATCCAGCGATGAAGTTGTGGTCTTCACAATAGTTAAATGATGTATTTACAACCGAGAGGTCATGGTCTTCATTCCATAGAGTCAGGTGATGTAAATCTAGCAAAGGGGTTGCATGTCTTCACTTTAATTGAATGATGTAATGCCAACGAAATATCATGGTATTTTTTCCATAGAGTCGTGTGATGTAAATCCAAATGAGGTTGCGGTCTTCACTCTAGTTAAATGTTGTAATTACAACTGATAGGTCATGGTATTTATTCAATAGAGTCAAGGGTTGTAAATCAAGTTATGAGGTTACGGTCTTCAATCTAGTTGAATGATGTAGTTACAACCAAGCTTTTGTGGTCTTCATTCCATAGAGTTAGGTGATGTAAATCATGCAAATGAGTGAAGTTTTTACTCTAGTTGAATGATGTATTGTCAACCGAAATGTCATGTTCTTTATTCCATAGACTCAGGAGATGTAAATTCAGCGATGAGGTTGCGGTATTTACTCTAGTTGAATGATGTAATTACAACCGAGAGGTCATGGTATTCATTCTTTAGAGCCAGTGATGTAAATCCAAAGCAATGGGGTTGCATGTCTTCACTCTACTTGAATGATGTAATACCAACAGAAAAGTCATGGTCTTTATTCCATAAAGTTAGGTGACGTAAATCCAGTGATGAGGTTGCGGTCTTCACTCTCATTGAGTGATGTAATTATAATCGAGTGGTTGTGTTCTTCATTCTATAGAGTCCGGTGATGTAAATCAAGAAAAGGGGATACGGTTTTCACGGAGTGGTCATGGTATTTATTCAACAAAGTCAGGTGATGTAAATCAAGCAAAGGGGATGCGGTTTTCACACTAGTTGAATGATCTAATGCCAACCGAAAGGTCATGGTCTTTATTCCATAGACTCAGGTGATGTAAATCCAGTGATGAGGTTGTGGTCTTCACTCTAGTTCAATGATTTAATTACAACAGAGAGGTCGTGGTCTTCATTCCATAGAGTCAGGTGATGTAAATCCAAAGAATGGGGTTGCATGTCTTCACTCTAGTTGAATGATGTAATGCCAATCGAAAGGTCATTGTATTTATTACACGAGTCGTGTGATGTGAATCCAGCGATGAGGTTGCGGTCTTCACTCTAGTTGAATGATGTAATTAAAAGCGAGAGGTCATGGTATTTATTCCGTAGAGTGAGGTGATGTAAATCCAGTGATGAGGTTTCTGTCTTCACTCTAGTTAAATGATGTAATTACAACCGAGATGTAATGGTATTTATTCCATAGAGTCGGGTGATGTAAATCCGGCGATGAGGATGCGGTCTTCACTTTAGTTGAATGATGTAATAACAACGGATATTTCATGGAATTCATCCCACAGAGTCAGGTTATGTAAATCAAGCAAATGGGATGCCGGCTTCACTCTAGTTGAATGATGTATTATCCACCGAAAGGTCATGGTCTTTATTCCATATACTCGGTGATGTAAATCCAAATATGAGGTTGTGGTATTCACTCTAGTTGAATGATGTAATTACAACCGAGAGGTCGTGGTCTTCATTCCATAGAGTCAGGTCATGTAAATCCAGCTATGGGGTTGCATGTCTTCACGCTAATTGAATGATGTAATGCCAACTGAATTTCATGGTATTTATTCCATAGAGTCATGTGATGTAAATCCAGCGATGAGTTTGCGGTCTTCACTCTAGTTGAATGATGTAATTATAACAGAAAGGTCGTGGTCTTCATTCCATAGAGTCAGTTGATGTAAATCAAGCAAAGGGGATGCGGTTTTCACTCTAGTTGAATGATGTAATGCCAACAGAAAGGTCATGGTCTTTATTCCATAGACTCAGATGATGTAAATCCGGTGATGAGGTTGCGGTCTTCACTCTAGTTGAATGATGTAATTACAACCGAGAGGTCGTGGTCTTCATTCCATAGAGTCAGGTGATGTAAATCCTGAAATAGGGTTGCATGTCTTCACACTAGTTGAATGATGTAATGCCAACCGAAAGGACATGGTATTTATTCCATAGAGTCAGTTGATGTGAATCCAACGATGAGGTTGCGGTCTTCACACTAGTTAAATGATGTAATGCCAACCGAAAGGTCATGGTCTTTATTCCATAGAGTCTGGTGATGTAAATCCAGCGAAGAATTTGCGGTCTTCACGCTAGTTGAATGATGTAATTACAACCGAGAGGTCGTGGTCTTCATTCTATAGAGTCAGGTGATGTAAATCTAGCAAAGGGGTTGCACGTCTTCACTCTAGTTGAATGATGTAATGCTAACCGAAAGGTCATGGTATTTATTCCATAGAGCCAGGTGATTTATATACAACGATGAGGTTGCGGTCTTCACTCTAGTTGAATGATGTAATTACAACCGAGAGGTCATGGTATTTATTCCATAAAGTCAAGTAATGTAAATCCAGCGATGAGGTTGCGGTCTTCACTCTAGTTGAATGATGTAATACAACTGAAAGGTCATGGTCTTTATTCCATAGTGTTAGGTGACGTAAATCTAGTGATGAGGTTGCAGTCTTCACTCTAGTTAAATGATGTAATGCCATCCGAAATGTTATGTCTTTATTCCATAGAGTTAGGTGATGTAAATCCAGCGATGAAGTTGTGGTCTTCACTCTAGTTGAATGATGTAATTACAATCGAGTGGTCGTGGTCTTCATTCCATAGAGTTAGGCGATGTAAATCTAGCAAAGGGGTTGCGGTCTTCACTCTAGTTGAATGATGTAATTAAAACCGAGAGGTCATGGTATTTATTATGTAGAGTGAGGTGATGTAAATTCATTGATGAGGTTGCGGTCTTCACTCTAGTTGAATGATGTAATTACAACCGAGAGGTCATGGAATTTATTACATAGAGTCAGGTGATGTAAATCCAGCGATGAGGTTGTGGTCTTTACTCTAGTGGAATAATGTAATTATAACCGAAAGGTCATGGTCTTCTTTCCATTGAGTCAGGTTATGTAAAACAAGCAAAGGGGATGTGGTTTTCACTCTAGTTGAATGATGTAATGTCAACCGAAAGGTAATGGTCTTTATTTAATTGACTCAGGTGATGTAAATCCAACGATGAGGTTGCGGTCTTCACTCTAGTTGAATGATGTAATTACAACCGAGAGGTCGTGGACTTCATTCCATAGAGTCAGGTGATGTAAATCTAGCAAAGGGGTTGCATGTCTTCACTTTAATTGAATGATGTAATGCCAACAGAAATATCATGGTATTTTTTCCATAGAGTCAGGTGATGTAAATCCAGCGATGAGGTTGTGGTCTTCACTCTATTTGAATGTTGTAATTACAACTGAGAGGTCATGGTATTTATTCAATAGAGTCAGGGGATGTAAATCAAGTGATGAGGTTGCGGTCTTCAATCTAGTTGAATGATGTAATTACAACCAAGATTTTGTGGTCTTCATTCCATAGAGTCAGGTGATGTAAATCAAGCAAATGAGTGAAGTTTTTACTCTAGGTGAATGATGTATTGTCAACCGAACTGTCATGTTCTTTATTCCATAGACTCAGGAGATGTAAATTCAGCGATGAGGTTGCGGTATTTACTCTAGTTGAATGATGTAATTACAACCGAGAGGTCATGGCCTTCATTCTTTAGAGCCAGGTGATGTAAATCCAGCAATGGGGTTGCATGTCTCCACTCTACTTGAATGATGTAATACCAACAGAAAAGTCATGGTCTTTATTCCATAGAGTTAGGTGACGTAAATCCAGTGATGAGGTTGCGGTCTTCACTCTCATTGAGTGATGTAATTATAATCGAGAGGTTGTGGTCTTCATTCTATAGAGTCAGGTGATGTAAATCAAGGAAAGGGGATACGGTTTTCACCGAGAGGTCATGGTATTTATTCCATAAAGTCAGGTAATGTAAATCCTGCGATGAGGTTGCGGTCTTCACTCTAGTTGAATGATGTAATTACAACCGAAAGGTCAAGGTATTTATTCCATAAAGTCAGGTGATGTGAAACCAGCGATAAGGTTGCGGTCTTCACTCTAGTTGAATGATGTAATTACAACCGAAAGGTCATGGTCTTTATTTCATAGAGTTAGGTGACGTAAATCCAGTGATGAGGTTGCAGTCTTCACTCTAGTTAAATGATGTAACGCTAACCAAAAGGTTATGTCTTTATTCCATAGAGTTAGGTGATGTAAATCCAGCGATGAGGTTGCGGTCTTCACTATAGTTGAATGATGTAATTACAACCGAGAGGTCAAGGTATTTATTACTTAGTGTCAGGTGATGTAAATACAGCGATGAGGTTGCGGTCTTTACTCTGGTGGAATGATGTAAATACAACCGAAAGGTCATGGTCTTTATTCCATAGACTCAGGTGATGTAAATCCAGTGATGAGGTTGCGGTCTTCACTCTAGTTAACTGATGTAATTACAACCGATAGGTCGTGGTCTTTATTTCATAGACTCATGTGATGCAACTCCAACGATGAGGTTGCGGTCTTTACTCTAGTTGATTGATGTAATTACAATCAAAAGGTTGTGGTCTTCATTCCATAGAGTCAGGTCATGTAAATCCAGCAATGGGGTTGCATGTCTTCACTCTAGTTGAATGAGGTAATGCCAACCGAAATGTCATGCTATTTATTCCATAGAGTCATGTGATTTAAATCCAGTGATGAGTTTGTGGTCTTCACTCTAGTTGAATGATGTAATTACAACAGAAAGGTCATGGTCTTCATTCCATAGAGTCAGGTGATGTAAATCAAGCAAAGGGGATGCGGTTTTCACACTAGTTGAATGATGTAATGCCAACCGAAAGGTCATGGTCTTTATTCCATAGACTCAGGTGATGTAAATCCAGCGATGAGGTTGCGGTCTTCACTCTAGTTGAATGATGTAATTACAACCGAGAGGTCATGGTATTTATTCCATAAAGTCAAGTAATGTAAATCCAGCGATGAGGTTGCGGTCTTCACTCTAGTTGAATGATGTAACTACAACCGAAAGGTCAAGGTCTTTATTCCATAGTGTTAGGTGACGTAAATATAGTGCTGAGGTTGCGGTCTTCACTCTAGTTAAATGATGTAATGCCATCCGAAATGTTATGTCTTTATTCCATAGAGTTAGGTGATGTAAATCCAGCGATGAAGTTGTGGTCTTCACTATAGTTAAATGATGTAATTACAATCGAGTGGTCGTGGTCTTCATTCCATAGAGTTAGGCGATGTAAATCTAGCAAAGGGGTTGCGGTCTTCACTCTAGTTGAATGATGTAATTAAAACCGAGAGGTCATGGTATTTATTATGTAGAGTGAGGTGATGTAAATTCATTGATGAGGTTGCGGTCTTCACTCTAGTTGAATGATGTAATTACAACCGAGAGGTCATGGAATTTATTACATAGAGTCAGGTGATGTAAATCCAGCGATGAGGTTGTGGTCTTTACTCTAGTGGAATAATGTAATTATAACCGAAAGGTCATGGTCTTCTTTCCATAGAGTCAGGTTATGTAAAACAAGCAAAGGGGATGTGGTTTTCAATCTAGTTGAATGATGTAATGTCAACCGAAAGGTAATGGTCTTTATTTCATTGACTCAGGTGATGTAAATCCAACGATGAGGTTGCGGTCTTCACTCTAGTTGAATGATGTAATTACAACCGAGAGGTTGTGGACTTCATTCCATAGAGTCAGGTGATGTAAATCTAGCAAAGGGGTTGCATGTCTTCACTTTAATTGAATGATGTAATGCCAACAGAAATATCATGGTATTTTTTCCATAGAGTCAGGTGATGTAAATCCAGCGATGAGGTTGTCGTCTTCACTCTAGTTGAATGTTGTAATTACAACTGAGAGGTCATGGTATTTATTCAATAGAGTCAGGGGATGTAAATCAAGTGATGAGGTTGCGGTCTTCAATCTAGTTGAATGATGTAATTACAACCAAGATTTTGTGGTCTTCATTCCATAGAGTCAGGTGATGTAAATCAAGCAAATGAGTGAAGTTTTTACTCTAGTTGAATGATGTATTGTCAACCGAACTGTCATGTTCTTTATTCCATAGACTCAGGAGATGTAAATTCAGCGATGAGGTTGCGGTATTTACTCTAGTTGAATGATGTAATTACAACCGAGAGGTCATGGCCTTCATTCTTTAGAGCCGGTGTGATGTAAATCCAAAATGGGGTTGCATGTCTCCACTCTACTTGAATGATGTAATACAAACAGAAAAGTCATGGTCTTTATTCCATAGAGTTAGGTGACGTAAATCCAGTGATGAGGTTGCGGTCTTCACTCTCATTGAGTGATGTAATTATAATCGAGAGGTTGTGGTCTTCATTCTATAGAGTCACGTGATGTAAATCAAGGAAAGGGGATACGGTTTTCACCGAGAGGTCATGGTATTTATTCCATAAAGTCAGGTAATGTAAATCCTGCGATGAGGTTGCGGTCTTCACTCTAGTTGAATGATGTAATTACAACCGAAAGGTCAAGGTATTTATTCCATAAAGTCAGGTGATGTGAAACCAGCGATAAGGTTGCGGTCTTCACTCTAGTTGAATGATGTAATTACAGCCGAAAGGTCATGGTATTTATTCCATAGAGTGAGGTGATGTGAATCCAGCGATGAGGTTGCGGTCTTCACTCTAGTTGAATGATGTAATTAAAACTGAGAGGTCATGGTATTTATTCGGTAGAGTGAGGTGATGTAAATCCAGCGATGAGGTTGTGGTCTTCACTCTAGTTGAATGTTGTAATTACAACTGAGAGGTCATGGTATTTATTCAATAGAGTCATGGGATGTAAATCAAGCGATGAGGTTGCGGTCTTCACTCTAGTTGAATGATGTAATTACAATCAAGATTTTGTGGTCTTCATTCCATAGAGTCAGGTGATGTAAATCAAGCAAAGGAGATGAAGTTTTTACTCTAGGTGAATGATGTATTATCAACCGAACTGTCATGGTCTTTATTCCATAGACTCAGGATATGTAAATTCAGCGATGAGGTTGCGGTCTTCACTTTAGTTGAATGATGTAATTACAACCAAGAGGTCGTGGTCTTCATTCCATAGAGCCAGGTGATGTAAATCCAGCAATGGGGTTGCATATCTTCACTCTACTTGAATGATGTAATACCAACCGGAAAGTCCTGGTCTTTATTCCATAGAGTTAGGTGACATAAATACAGTGATGAGGTTGCGGTCGTCACTCTCATTGAGTGATGTAATTTTTAATCGAGAGGTCGTGGTCTTCATTCCATAGAGTCATGTGATGTAAATCATCCAAAGGGGACACGGTTTTCACTCTAGTTGAATGATGTAATGCTAACCGAAAGGTCATGGTATTTATTTCATAGATTCATGTGATGTGAATCCAACGATGAGTTTGCAGTCTTCACTCTAGTTGAATGATGTAATTACAACCGAAAGGTCATGGTATTTATTCCATAGAGTCAGGTGATGTGAATCCAATGATGAGGTTGCGGTCTTCACTCTAGTTGAATTATGTAATTAATACAGAGAGGTCATGGTATTTATTCCATAGAGTCAGGTGATGTGAATCCGGCGATGAGGTTGTGGTCTTCACTCTAGTTGAATTAACTAATTACAACCGAAGAGGTCATGGTATTTATTCCATAGAGTCATGTGATGTAAATCCAGCGATGAGGTTGCGGTCTTCACTCTAGTTGAATGACGTAATTACAATTGAAAGGTCATGGTCTTCTTTCCATAGAGTCGAGTGATGTAAATCTAGCAAAGTGGATGCCGTTTTAACTCTAGTTGAATAATGTAATGTCAACCGAAAGGTCATGGTATTTATTCCATAGGGTCAGGTCACGGAAATCCAGTGATGAGGTTGCAGTCTTCACTCTAGTTAAATGATGTAACGCCAACCGAACGGTTATTGTCTTTATTCCATTGAGTTAGGTAATGTAAATCCAGCGATGAGGTTGCGATCTTCCATATAGTTGAATGATGTAATTACAATCGAGAGGTCGTGGTCTTCATTCCATAGAGTTAGGTGATGTAAATCTAGCAAAGGGGTTGCATGTCTTCACTCAAATTGAATAATGTAATACCAATCAAAAGGTCAGGGTATTTATTCCATAGAGTCAGGTGATGTAAATCAAGCAAATGGGATGCGGTTTTCACTCTAGTTAAATGATGTATTGCCAATCGAAAGGTCATGGTCTTTATTCCATAGACTCAGGTGATGTAAATCCAGCGATGAGGTTGCGGTCTACACTCTAGTTGAATGATGTAATTACAACTGAAAGGTCGTGGTCTTCATTCCATAGAGTTAGGTGATGTAAATCCAGCAATGAGGTTGCATGTCTTCACCCTAGTTGAATGATGTAATGCCAACCGAAAGGTCATGGTATTTATTCCGTTGAGTCAGGTGATATGAATCCAGCGATGAGGTTGCGGTCTTCACTCTAGTTCCATGATGTAATTACAACCGTGAGGTCATGGTATTTATTCCATAGAGTCAGGTGATGTAAATCTAGCAGAGGGGTTGCATGCCTTCACTCTAGTTGAATGATGTAACTACAACCATGATTCCGGGGTCTTCTTTCCATAGAGTCAGGTGATGTAAATTAAGCAAAGGGGATGCGGTTTTCACTCTAGTTGAATGATGTAATGTCAACAGAAAGGTCATGGTCTTTATTCCATAGAGTCAAGTGATGTAAATTCAGTGATGAATTTGCGGTCTTCACTCTAGTTGAATGATGTAATTACAATGGAGAGGTCGTGGTCTTCATTCTATAGAGGCAGGTGATGTAAATTCATCAAAGGGGTTACATGTCTACACTCTAGTTGAATGATGTAATGCCAACAGAAAGGTTATGGTATTTATTCCATAGAGTCATGTGATGTAAATCCAGCGATGATTTTGAGGTCTTCACTCTAGTTGAATGATGTAATTATAACATAAAGGTCATGGTCTTCATTCCATAGAGTCAGTTGATGTAAATCAAGCAAAGGAGATGCGGCTTTCACTCTAGTTGAATGATGTAATGCCAACCGAAAGGTCATGGTCTTTATTCCATAGACTTAGGTGATGTAAATCCAGTGATGAGGTTGCGGTATTCACTCTAGTTGAATGATGTAATTACAACCGAGAGGTCGTGGTCTTCATTCCATTGAGTCAGGTCATGTAAATCCATCAATGGGGTTGCATGTCTTTACTCTAGTTGAATGAGGTAATGCCAACCGAAATGTCATGGTATTTATTCCATAGAGTCATGTGATTTAAATCCAGCGATGAGTTTGCGGTCTTCACTCTAGTTGAATGATGTAATTAAAACCGAGAGGTCATGGTATTTATTCCGTAGAGTGAGGTGATGTACATCCAGTGATGAGGTTGCGGTCTTCACATTAGTTGAATGACGTAATTACAACCGAGAGGTCGTGGTCTTCATTCCATAGAGTCTGGTCATGTAAATCCAGCAATGGGGTTGCATGTCTTCACTCTAGTTGAATGATGTAATGCCAACTGAAATTTCATGGTCTTTATTCCATAGAGTCATGTTATGTAAATCCAGCGATAAGTTTGCGGTCTTCACTCTAGTTGAATGATGTAATTATAACAGAACGGTCGTGGTCTTCATTCTATAGAATCAGGTGATATAAATCCAGTAATGGGGTTGCATGTCTTCACCCTAGTTGAATGATGTAATGTCATTCGAAAGGTCATGGTATTTATTCCACAGAATTAGGTGATGTGAATCCAGCGATGAGGTTGCGGTCTTCACTCTAGTTGAATGATGTAATTAAAAGCGAGAGGTCATGGTATTTATTCCGTAGAGTGAGGTGATGTAAATCTAGTGATGACGTTTCTGTCTTCACTCTAGTTGAATGATGTAATTACAACCGAGATGTAATGGTATTTATTCCATAGAGTCAGGTGATGTAAATCCATCGATGAGGATGCGGTCTTCACTCTAGTTGAATGATGTAATTATAACAGAAAGGTCATGGTCTTCATTCCATAGAGTCAGTTGATGTAAATCAAGCAAAGGGGATGCGGTTTTCACTCTAGTTGAATGATGTAATGCCAACCGAAAGGTCATGGTCTTTATTCCATAGACTCAGGTGATGTAAATCCGGTGATGAGGTTGCGGTCTTCACTCTAGTTGAATGATGTAATTACAACCGAGAGGTCGTGGTCTTCATTCCATAGAGTCAGGTGATGTAAATCCAGAAATAGGGTTGCATGTTTTCACTCTAGTTGAATGATGTAATGCCAACCGAAAGGACATGGTATTTATTCCATAGAGTCAGGTGATGTGAATCCAGCGATGAGGTTGCGGTCTTCACATTAGTTAAATGATGTAATTACAACCGAAAGGTCATGGTCTTTATTACATAGAGTCTGGTGATGTAAATCCAGCGAAGAGGTAGCGGTCTTCACGCTAGTTGAATGATGTAATTACAACCGAGAGATCGTGGTCTTCATTCCATAGAGTCAGGTGATGTAAATCTAGCAAAGGGGTCGCACGTCTTCACTCAAGTTGAATGATGTAGTTCCAACAGAAAGGTAATGGTATTTATTCCATAGAGTCAAGTGATGTGAATCCAACGATGAGGTTGCGGTCTTCACTCTAGTTGAATGATGTAATTACAATCGAGAGATCATGGTATTTATTTCATAGAGCCAGGTGATTTAAATCCAACGATGAGGTTGCGGCCTTCACTCTAGTTGAATGATGTAATTACAACCGAGAGGTCATGGTATTTAATCCATAAAGTCAGGTGATGTGAATACAGCGATGAGGTTGTGGTCTTCACTCTAGTTAAATGATGTAACTACAATC
The DNA here is from genome assembly GCA_034509755.1 of Anisodus tanguticus. Classification (NCBI taxonomy): domain Eukaryota; kingdom Viridiplantae; phylum Streptophyta; class Magnoliopsida; order Solanales; family Solanaceae; genus Anisodus; species Anisodus tanguticus. Next base: position 25,362,759 of record CM067540.1, read on the forward strand.
GAAAGGTCATGGTCTTTATTCCATAGAGTTAGGTGACGTAAATCTAGTGATGAGGTTGCTGTCTTCATTCTAGTTAAAAAATGTAATGCCATCCGAAATGTTATGTCTTTATTCCGTAGAGTTAGGTGATGTAAATCCAGCGATTAAGTTGTGGTCTTCACTATAGTTGAATGATGTAATTACAACCGAGAGGTCGTGGTCTTCATTTCATAGAGTCAGGTCATGTAAATCCAGCAATGGGGTTCCATGTCTTCACTCTAGTTGAATGATGTAATGCCGATTGAAATTTCATGGTATTTATTCCATAGATTCATGTGATGTAAATCCAGCGATAAGTTTGTGGTCTTCACTCTAGTTGAATGATGTAATTATAACAGAAAGGTCATGGTCTTCATTCCATAGAGTCAGTTGATGTAAATCAAGCAAAGGGGATGCGGTTTTCACTCTAGTTGAATGATGTAATGCCAACCGAAAGGTCATGGTCTTTATTCCATAGACTCAGGTGATGTAAATCCGGTGATGAGGTTGTGGTCTTCACTCTAGTTGAATGATGTAATTACAACCGAGAGGTCGTGGTCTTCATTCCATAGAGTCAGGTGATGTAAATCCAGAAATAGGGTTGCATGTTTTCACTCTAGTTGAATGATGTAATGCCAACCGAAAGGACATGGTATTTATTCCATAGAGTCAGGTGATGTGAATCCAGTGATGAGGTTGCGGTCTTCACACTAGTTAAATGATGTAATTACAACCGAAAGGTCATGGTCTTTATTCCATAGAGTCTGGTGATGTAAATCCAGCGAAGAGGTTGCGGTCTTCACGCTAGTTGAATGATGTAATTACAATCGAGAGGTCGTGGTCTTCATTCCATAGAGTCAGGTGATGTAAATCTTGCAAATGGGTTGCACGTCTTCACTCTAGTTGAATGATGTAATTCTAACTGAAAGGTCATGGTATTTATTCCATAGAGCCAGGTGATTTAAATCCAACGATAAGGTTGCGGTCTTCATTCAAGTTGAATGATGTAATTACAACCGAGAGGTCATGGTATTTATTCCATAAAGTTAAGTGATGTGAATCCAGCGATGAGGTTGCGGTCTTCACTCTAGTTGAATGATGTAATGCCAACCAAAAGGTCATGGTCTTTATTCCATAGAGTCAGGTGATGTAAATCCAGCGAAGAGGTTGCGGTCTTCACTCTAGTTGAATGATGTAATTACAACCGAGAGATCGTGGTCTTCATTCCATAGAGTCGGGTGATGTAAATCTAGCAAAGGGGTCGCACGTCTTCACTCAAGTTGAATGATGTAATTCCAACTGAAAGGTAATGGTATTTATTCCATAGAGTCAGGTGATATGAATCCAACGATGAGGTTTCGGTCTTCACTCTAGTTGAATGATGTAATTACAACCGAGAGGTCATGGTATTTAATCCATAAAGTCAGGTGATGTGAATACAGCGATGAGGTTGTGGTCTTCACTCTAGTTAAATGATGTAACTACAACCGAAAGGTCATGGTCTTTATTCCATAGAGTTAGGTGACGTAAATCTAGTGATGAGGTTGCAGTCATCATTCTAGTTAAAAAATGTAATGCCATCCGAAATGTTATGTCTTTATTCCGTAGAGTTAGGTGATGTAAATCCAGCGATGAAGTTGTGGTCTTCACTATAGTTGAATGATGTAATTACAACCGAGAGGTCGTGGTCTTCATTTCATAGAGTCAGGTCATGTAAATCCAGCAATGGGGTTCCATGTCTTCACTCTAGTTGAAGATGTAATGCCGACTGAAATTTCATGGTATTTATTCCATAGATTCATGTGATGTAAATCCAGCGATAAGTTTGTGGTCTTCACCCTAGTTGAATGATGTAATTATAACAGAAAGGTCATGGTCTTCATTCCATAGAGTCAGTTGATGTAAATCAAGCAAAGGGGATGCGGTTTTCACTCTAGTTGAATGATGTAATGCCAACCGAAAGGTCATGGTCTTTATTCCATAGACTCAGGTGATGTAAATTCGGTGATGAGGTTGTGGTCTTCACTCTAGTTGAATGATGTAATTACAACCGAGAGGTCGTGGTCTTCATTCCATAGAGTCAGGTGATGTAAATCCAGAAATAGGGTTGAAAGTTTTCACTCTAGTTGAATGATGTAATGCCAACCGAAAGGACATGGTATTTATTCCATAGAGTCAGGTGATGTGAATCCAGTGATGAGGTTGCGGTCTTCACACTAGTTAAATGATGTAATTACAACTGAAAGGTCATGGTCTTTATTCCATAGAGTCTGGTGATGTAAATCCAGCGAAGAGGTAGCGGTCTTCACGCTAGTTGAATGATGTAATTACAATCGAGAGGTCGTGGTCTTCATTCCATAGAGTCAGGTGATGTAAATCTTGCAAATGGGTTGCACGTCTTCACTCTAGTTGAATGATGTAATGCTAACCGAAAGGTCATGGTATTTATTCCATAGAGCCAGGTGATTTAAATCCAACGATAAGGTTGCGGTCTTCACTCTAGTTGAATGATGTAATTACAACCGAGAGGTCATGGTATTTATTCCATAAAGTTAAGTGATGTGAATCCAGCGATGAGGTTGCGGTCTTCACTCTAGTTGAATGATGTAATGCCAACCAAAAGGTCATGGTCTTTATTCCATAGAGTCAGGTGATGTAAATCCAGCGAAGAGGTTGCGGTCTTCACTCTAGTTGAATGATGTAATTACAACCGAGAGATCGTGGTCTTCATTCCATAGAGTCGGGTGAGGTAAATCTAGCAAAGGGGTCGCACGTCTTCACTCAAGTTGAATGATGTAATTCCAACTGAAAGGTAATGGTATTTATTCCATAGAGTCAGGTGATATGAATCCAACGATGAGGTTTCGGTCTTCACTCTAGTTGAATGATGTAATTACAATCGAGAGGTCATGGTATTTATACCATAGAGCCAGGTGATTTAAATCCAACGATGAGGTTGCGGTCTTCACTCTAGTTGAATGATGTAATTACAACCGAGAGGTCATGGTATTTAATCCATAAAGTTAGGTGATGTGAATACAGCGATGAGGTTGTGGTCTTCACTCTAGTTGAATGATGTAACTACAACCGAAAGGTCATGGTCTTTATTCCATAGAGTTAGGTGACGTAAATCTAGTGATGAGGTTGCAGTCTTCACTCTAGTTAAAAAATGTAATGCCATCCGAAATGTTATGTCTTTATTCTATAGAGTTAGGTGATGTAAATCCAGCGATGAAGTTGTGGTCTTAACTAGAGTTGAATGATGTAAATATAATCGAGTGGTTGTGGTCTTCATTCCATAGAGTTAGGCGATGTAAATCTAGCAAAGGGGTTGCATGTCTTCACTCTAGTGGGATGATGTAAGTCCAATCGAAAGGTCATGGTATTTATTCTATTGAGTCAGGTGATGTTAATCCAACGATGAGGTTGCGGTCTTCACTCTAGTTGAATGATGTAATTTCAACCGAGAGGTGATGGAATTTATTACATAGAGTCAGGTGATGTAAATCCAGCGATGAGGTTGCGGTATTTACTCTAGTGGAATGATTTAATTACAACCGAAAAGTCATGGTCTTTATTCCATAGAGTCAGGTGATGTCAATCAAGCAAAGGGATGTGGTTTTCACTCTAGTAGAATGATGTATTGCCAACCGAAAGGTCATGGTCTTTAATTCATAGAGTCATGTGATGTAACTCCAACGATGAGGTTGCGGTCTTCACTCTAGTTGAAAGATGTAATTACAACCGAGAGGTCGTGGACTTCATTCCATAGAGTAAGGTGATGTAAATCTAGCAAAGGGGTTCCATATCTTCACTTTAATTGAATGATGTAATGCCAACAGAAATATCATGGTATTTTTTCCATAGAGTCAGGTGATGTAAATCCAGCGATTAGGTTGCGGTCTTCACTCTAGTTGAATGTTGTAATTACAACTGAGAGGTCATGGTATTTATTCAATAGAGTTAGGGGATATAAATCAAGTGATGAGGTTGAGGTCTTCAATCTAGTTGAATGATGTAATTACAACCAAGATTTTGTGGTCTTCATTCCATAGAGTCAGGTGACGTAAATCAAGCAAATGAGTGAAGTTTTTACTCTAGTTGAATGATGTATTGTCAACCGAACTGTCATGTTCTTTATTCAATAGACTCATGAGATGTAAATTCAGCGATAAGGTTGCGGTATTTACTCTAGTTGAATGATGTAATTACAACCGAGAGGTCATGGTCTTCATTCTTTAGAGCCAGGTGATGTAAATCCAGCAATGGAGTTGCATGTCTTCACTCTACTTGAATGATGTAATACCAACAGAAAAGTCATGGTCTTTATTCCATAGAGTTAGGTGATCTAAATCCAATGATGAGGTTGCAGTGTTCACTCTCATTGAGTGATGTAATTATAATCGAGAGGTTGTGGTCTTCATTCTATAGAGTCAAGTGATGTAAATAAAGGAAAGGGGATACGGTTTTCACTCTAGTTGAATGATGTAATGCTAACCGAAAGGTCATGGTATTTATTCCATTGAGTCATGTGATGTGAATCCAACGATGAGGTTGCAGTCTTTACTCTTGTTGAATGATGTAATTACAGTCGAAAGGTCATGGTATTTATTCCATAAAGTCAGGTGATGTGAATCCAGCGATAAGGTTGCGGTCTTCACTCTAGTTGAATGATGTAATTAGAACCGAAAGGTCATGGTCTTTATTCCATTGAGTTAGGTGACGTAAATCCAGTGATGAGGTTGCAGTCTTCACTCTATTTAAATGATGTAATGCTAACCGAAAGGTTATGTCTTTATTCCATAGAGTTAGGTGATGTAGATCCAGCGATAAGGTTGTGGTCTTCACTCTAGTTGAATGCTACAATTACAATTGAGAGGTCATGGTATTTATTCAATAGAGTCGGGGGATGTAAATCAAGCGATGAGGTTGCGGTCTTCACTCTAGTTGAATGATGTATTTACAACCAAGATTTTGTGGTCATCATTCCATGGAGTCAGGTGATGTAAATCAAGCAAAGGAGATGAAGTTTTTACTCTAGGTGAATGATGTATTATCAACCGAACTGTCATGGTCTTTATTCCATAGACTCAGGAGATGTAAATTCAGCGATGAGTTTGCGGTCTTCACTCTAGTTAAATGATGTAATTACAACCGAGAGGTCGTGGACTTCATTCCATAGAGTCAGGTGATGTAAATCTAGCAAAGGGATTGCATGTCTTTACTTTAGTTTAATGATGAAATGCCAACCGAAATATCATGGTATTTACTCCATAGAGTTAGGTGATGTAAATCCAGCGATGAGGTTGTGGTCTTCACTCTAGTTGAATGCTGTAATTACAACTGAGAGGTCATGGTATTTAAATAATAGAGTCAGGGGATGTAAATCAAGCGATGAGGTTGCGGTCTTCACTCTAGTTGAATGATGTAATTACAACCAAGATTTTGTGGTCTTCATTCCATAGAGTCAGGTGATGTAAATCAAGCAAAGGAGATGAAGTTTTTACTCTAGGTGAATGATGTATTATCAACCGAACTATCATGGTCTTTATTCCATAGACTCAGGAGATGTAAATTTAGCGATGAGGTTGCGGTCTTCACTATAGTTTAATGATGTAATTACAACCGAGAGGTCGTGGTCTTCATTCCATATAGCCATGTGATGTAAATCCAGCAATGGGGTTGCATATCTTCACTCTACTTGAATGATGTAATACCAACCGGAAAGTCCTGGTCTTTATTCCATAGAGTTAGGTGACATAAATCCAGTGATGAGGTTGCGGTCGTCACTCTCATTGAGTGATGTAATTTTTAATCGAGAGGTCGTGGTCTTCATTCCATAGCGTCATGTGATGTAAATCAACCAAAGGGGATACAGTTTTCACTCTAGTTGAATGATGTAATGCTAACCGAAAGGTCATGGTATTTATTCCATAGATTCATGTGATGTGAATCCAACGATGAGATTGCAGTCTTCACTCTAGTTGAATGATGTAATTACAACCGAAAGGTCATGGTATTTATTCCGTAGAGTCAGGTGATGTGAATCCAACGATGAGGTTGCGATCTTCACTCTAGTTGAATTATGTAATTAAAACCGAGAGGTCATGGTATTTATTCCATAGAGTCAGGTGATGTGAATCCAGCGATGAGGTTGTGGTCATCACTCTAGTTGAATGACCTAATTACAACCGAAGAGGTCATGGTATTTATTCCATTGAGTCATGTGATGTAATTCCAGCGATGAGGTTGCGGTCTTCACTCTAGTTGAATGACGTAATTACAATTGAAAGGTCATGGTCTTCTTTCCATAGAGTTGAGTGATGTAAATCTAGCAAAGTGGATGCCGTTTTAACTCTAGTTGAATAATGTAATGCAACCGAAAGGTCATGGTCTTTATTCCATAGAGTCAGGTGACGGAAATCCAGTAATGAGGTTGTAGTCTTCACTCTAGTTAAATGATGTAACGCCAACCAAACGGTTATTGTCTTTATTCCATAGAGTTAGGTAATGTAAATCCAGCGATGAGGTTGCGGTTTTCCATATAGTTGAATGATGTAATTACAATCGAGAGGTCGTGGTCTTCATTCCATAGAGTTAGGTGATGTAAATCTAGCAAAGGGGTTGCATGTCTTCACTCTAATTGAATAATGTAATACCAATCGAAAGGTCATGGTATTTATTCCATAGAGTCAGGTGATATAAATCAAGCAAATGGGATGCGGTTTTCACTCTAGTTAAATGATGTATTGCCAATCGAAAGGTCATGGTCTTTATTCCATAGACTCAGGTGATGTAAATCCAGCGATGAGGTTGCGGTCTACACTCTAGTTGAATGATGTAATTACAACTGAGAGGTCGTGGTCTTCATTCCATAGAGTCATGTGATGTAAATCCAGCAATGGGGTTGCATGTCTTCACTCTAGTTGAATTATGTAATGCCAACCGAAAGGTCATGGTATTTATTCCGTAGAGTCAGGTGATATGAATCCAGCGATGAGGTTGCGGTCTTCACTCTAGTTCAATGATGTAATTACAACCGAGAGGTCATGGTATTTATTCCATAGAGTCAGGTGATGTAAATTCAGCAGAGGGGTTGCATGTCTTCACTCTAGTTGAATGATGTAATTACAACCAAGATTCCGTGATCTTCATTCCATAGAGTCAGGTGATGTAAATTAAGCAAAGGGGATGTGATTTTCACTCTAGTTGAATGATATAATGTCAACTGAAAGGTCATGGTCTTTATTCCATTGAGTCAGGTGATGTAAATTCAGTGATGAGTTTGCGGTCTTCACTCTAGTTGAATGATGTAATTACAATCGAGAGGTCGTGGTCTTCATTCTATAGAGTCAGGTGATGTAAATCCATCAAAGGGGTTACATGTCTTCACTCTAGTTGAATGATGTAATGCCAATAGAAAGGTCATGGTATTCATTCCATAGAGTTAGATGATGCAAATCAAGCAAAGAGGATGGGTTTTCACTCTACTTGAGTGATGTAATGCCAATCGAAAAGTCATAGTCTTTATTCCATAGAGTCAGGTGATGTAAATCCAGTGATTAGGTTGCGGTCTTCACTCTAGTTAAATGATGTAATACCAACCGAAAGGTCATGGTCTCTATTACATAGAGTTAGGTGATCTAAGTCCAACGATGAAGTTACGGTCTTCACTCTAGTTGAATGATGTAATTATAACCGAGAGGTCGTGGTCTTCATTCCATAGAGTCAGGTTATGTAAATCTAGCAAAGGGGTTGCATGTCTTCACTCTAGTTGAATGATGTAATGTCAACAGAAAGGTCATGGTATTTATTTCATAGAGTCAGGTGATGTGAATCTAACGATGAGGTTGCGGTCTTCACTCTAGTTGAATGATGTAATTACAACTGAGAGGTCATGGTATTTATTCCATAGAGTCAGGTGATTTAAATCCAGTGATAAGGATGCGGTCTTCATCCTAGTCGAATGATGTAATTATAATCGAGAGGTTGTGGTCTTTATTCCATAGAGTCAGGTGATGTAAGTATTGTTAGGATGTCTTAAGGTTGGTAAAACTCTTAGGTTGATGTAGGACACAATCATTGATTGATGAGGGAGATAAGAATCCTAGAAGGAACGTGCCAAAGTGGCACGGACAACAAAGCCTAAAGCCGAAAACCACCATGGCAAGGACAAAGAGTGACATGGATGACAAGGTGTCAAGGACAAGTACTTTCAAGAACAAATCGGCTAGGGGAAGTTGGAAGGGAGGCCGATCCACCAAGTCAAGAGATGAAGTCTCAAAGATGATGAAGACTTGAAAATACAAGAGTCATCTCGGCCATCACAACATAGATGTGAAAAGGTTAAGGTTTCACCAAGTCTCAAAACAAAACGAAAATCCTTTCACATACAATTCACCAAGGCCAAGGAACCAACTTGTTCTCCAAGACCACCAATCCCTTTCCTTGTTCCCATTCGGCCGAAATTGCTTGTGATTGTGTTTTCTAGAATGGTCATTACTTCACTTTAAATAAGACCCTTAGGATGCATGTAAAGATCAGTTTTTGATTTTATATAAAAGACATCTTTAAGTGTTCAACTTGTGTGTTGATGCTTGCCGATCCTTGTATAGATCAAACTCCTTCGGTGCAAGTATAGACTAGGACTTGTGTGACCTAGCCTTTACCAAAGCTTGAAGAACACCCTTGGTGGTAAACGAAGGTTGATTCTTGTGTGAATCAACTTAGTCTAAGCCTTGAGAGCAACAATAGCATAGATCACCCTCACTTGGCTTATTCACGGGCTTTGCGACTAGCAACCCCGGTCTCGACCTTGTGACATTGATCATCCACTTCCTTAGTGTTGATACGGGTAGTAAAATCCTTGTATCTCTATCCTTGGACATTTCTACTTCATCGAACTAAGTCACTAAACAAACACACCACCAAACCCAAAGCCACAACTCTCTCAAATAACCATCCACCTTAGTCCCCCACTGAAACCATACTGCCTCAAGATCCTTCTGTAACTTAATATTCGCCCGACCGCCAAGTTCCAAACATCTACTTGATCCTCAACTTATCAACTATCATCCCACAAAAGGCCTTAACCCGATTTCTAATATATCTTCCTAAACACTACACTACCCGTCCGTAATAACCAACCGAGTACCTCACTATTTCAGGTTTGTTCCGTGGCCTTGTCACCATGAAACCACCAAGTCCCAAGCATATTACTGACCATTAACTCACCCGCAACAACCCTTCAAAACTCCATAAGCCGACTCCCACTATAATCACCTGAAACAGCCTCTCATCTACCACCCACACAACCAACCCGAGAACCCAAAACATTTCTCTTTGTGCTCTCTTTTCGGGTCAACCCGATTGTCCACAACACCCGACCCACTTACCCATCCAACCCGGTCCTTATATCCATCACTTACACAAGGCTTTGGTATGTTACATCCTTTTTTTCAGAGTCCTGGATGCGACTCTCGGTGGTGCCTCTTTCTTTCCAAGGTCTCGTATAGTCCTCATTTTTGTTGTGATACGTAAGGATGAAACATCCTCATTTATGTTAAACTTGACCACCCTCTGTTTGGTTTTAGGGAGTGGTTCTTCATCTATTCGAGGCATGCTCGGCTACCGGTTGGTTGGCATCCGTACTTGCCCCCCGGGCCTATGCCTGGAGCCGATAGGAACCCTTCTGAACCTCATGGTTTGTTCCTGAAGTTCTCGTTCAACATCCCTCGAGTATTCAGGGCAGCCATGAAAACTGGACCTAGTGGGTTGCCTATCATCATGAATGTCATATAGGCTGCCTAACCGGTTGAACAAAGAGGTCCTTGTGGCCTTCTCCCTTCGGTAGGTTTCTTTGGGACCCACCCCCTTTTCATTGGCTGTCTCCCTTTGGTGTCCATTTACTCATCAGGCTTAGCAAAAGATACCATAAATATTGGTACCGCGGGAAAGGGGTCAGTATCAATGGACATTTCAACCATACTCTTATCGGCTAGCTTGAACCTCCCCTCTTTAATGCCCTTTTGGATCGCCTTTCTGAAGACCACACAATTAAAAGTAGAGTGATTAAAAGTAGAGTGACTGTATGAATTATGCCACTTGCAGTACTTCTTATCTTTGAGTTCCTCGGCAGGCGAAATCCTATGACCATCAAGCAGTCGAATCTGCTTATCTTTGAGCAGATGATCAAAGATCTGATCTGCCTTCGTGATGTCAAACGAGTAACCGACCCTGTCATCGAATGAACTCGTCTCCTCTCCTTTTACGGCTTTCAAGGCTGGGCAAGAGTAAACCTTACCCCTAACAATCTCAGCCACCCTTGCGTCTACCGCGCAGTTGGCTGACTCTGAGTCGAACTCATCCGCTTTAATGATGGATACCAAGTGGGAGCAGGATTGTCCCACCAACTTCTCCTATAACTGAGGGTGCATGTTTTAGATTATTATGTGGGCACAATCAGACTCGGGGATGTGTACGGGGCATTTCCCAACATTCTTTCTAAATCTCTCGATAAAATTGACAGCCGATTCATCGGCTTGTTGCTTGAGATTCTTTAGATCAGTCACAGTAACCTGAGGTTGGGGCCAATAGAACCTATCATGGAAGTAACCCTCCATGTCAACCCAGCTCTGTACGAAATCAAGAGTCAAAGAGGAGTACCATGCGAAGGTTGTTCCCATTAGAAAGAGAGGGAATAGTTGTAACTTGTGATACTCATTCTGGCTAGCCTCGCCGCATTGGGCAGTAAATCTACTGATGTGCTCGATAGTGGATTTATCGTCGTCGCGAAAGAAGATGGAAAACTCTGGTGTTTTGAATCCCCTCGGAAAAGGTGTTATCCGATCTACCCAATCAGGGTAAGGCTTCTTATAAACAGGTCTGTCCAAAGGTTTCAGTTAGATGCCGAAGTACCTCCGCATTTGTAACATCCAGTAATTTCTGGCGATGGTTTGAACAACTAGACGTATGCAAGTAAACTTGAGGCCGAGGAAATTTTGTTATATGGAGGTATGCACATCAAGGGTTTAGTTTATAAAAGGATAAAACTCCGAAATAATACGTAACAAGTGTGACGACGGGGATCGAAAATAGATTTGGTGCTTGCATAAAAAGGCGGTGGACTAGTGTTATATCACACGATTATGACATTGAGTATATGAAGGTTTTATAAATCATTAAGATTTAAGTGAATTGAGATCACGAAATTAATTATGTGTGGGATTGATTAATAATCTTAATGGGTGACAAGAATTAGGTGGGATATTACCTGTAGGATATGGGTAAACTACCTAAATGACTAAGCCTAAATAACTAATTGGTGGCAGCTTATGAGATTAACCAACAACTGGCAGTATTCCAACTAGATCAAGACCCTCAAATTAGAAATTGATTAACTAATAGGGTCGACAATAATTATGTTGGGGGGGAGAATGTTCATCATATCATTTCTATATAAATGACTGATAGAAGAATGGTTGAAAACAAAGTTACTACCTAACAAAAAATATATATAGCTATTGGAGCCTAAGCTATAGTCAATACGTTACCTCCATATTACCTTGTTGCAGCTCATCCTCCTTAGCTTCGGGAACTATGGCAGCATCATAAGCAACAATGTTACAGTAATATCTCCTCTCTAAATCCTTTATCCATTTAATCAACAATAAGTTAACCTGCAATTTTTAAATACACAAAGGAGGTTGATATAATCATTATTGTTTATGGCTCAATTAAAAGGTATGTTAAGGAAAATTATTTCTTTCTTTTGGCATGTTCCATGTAATGAAACATAAACGTGATGTTATTTCATAAATTACTCTACTCTTAGTAGTTAAGAAATGTTCATATTATTGATTCCTATGTTAAAAAACATGTCTAAATATATTCCTAAATCCTTATTGAGGTATATGGGAAATATGTTATTATTCCCAAAGTTAGCCGAAGGTACAAGAATATTATGTCATCCGATAAATTCAGAATATTTTATTGTCATTCATGCATTTTCATTTGCATTATATTCATGTATTACCCTAGACCCACTTGTGTTATATACACTACTATATGGTATGAAATATATGTATGTAGGGGATAGGAAAAAGGGAATGGCATTATATACTCAACACCACCTGCAACTGGTACAGATATCACGAAAATGAAGATGTCCAATGAGGCCAATATGATAATGATTATGCCCACATAAGTTGTTATGGAAAGGAAGATGTCCTTGTGTGGCCAATATTTATATGTATACCGCATTTGCATTGTGCATAACATTTAGGCATATATATTAGGTCCCTCAGAGGTATTTACTGCTGGCCAGCCGTTCTATCGGCTATTTCTTTCAGCTGTTTCTTTCAGCTATCTTTGTCGACTGTTTCTGTTTTAGATTATTATATATCTCTGTGATGATATTTCTTATGCCTGACATACTCGGTACATCAGTCGTACTGACGTCCCTTTTGTCGGGGGACGCTGTGTTTCATACCCGCAGGTTTATGTAGGCAATGAGATGAACCATGTTAGTAGGTTGCTGACTCAACGGATTTTGGAGCACTTCCCTTGTTTCGGAGTGTTGGTCTAATTTCGGTACGGTATATTTTTGCTTGTATATATGGGTATGGAGGGGCTCTGTCCTGACCTTTTGATGTCATATACTCTCTTAGAGGCTTGTAGATGGTGTCCTGTGTGTAATAGTCATGTATGTCCTTATCGGCCTTGGTATAGGTATTTATATATATAAGTTGGTCTGCTGGTAAGATTTCACATGGCTTCTCTCCCTAGTTTATTATTTTCATATTTCAGTAGAATATTAGGTGACGGCTGTTGTGGCCGTGTTTGGTTATGGTTGGAAGTTGATTATACACGGATAGTGGTACCTGACGGGTAAGATTCAGGTGCCCGTCATGACCCTCTGGTTTGGGTCGTGACAGCATGGTATTAGCAATAATTTTCGAGTTTATCAGTTGTGACGTCCCTTGTCGATTCTTGACTGGATTAGCTGAAAGGTGTTCTGCACTGGCGGCCTCTATTCTGCACTTTATTGGATAGGGTTTTGAAGGTTGTAGATAGTCTGCTGGCCATTACCAATAGGTGGGGTAATGCCCCATTGCTGCTGTTGGGTATGGCCACCTGAGCTCCTAGAATGGCTAACGGAGCCTGAGGATAATGTGGAATAGTATTCCATGGCTGCTCTCCTCGGACGTCGGTCGTTCTTAGAAAATTTATGCTTTCTGGAAGGTATGGACTAGGTACTGGCAATGACTGCTGGAATGGTATTCCACTATAAACAACGTCACCATATAGCCGAGCTAAGTCATAGCCAGGGGCCATCGGCTGCTAATTCGGCTGGCCAACATTGTTCGCCTGCATCGTAGGGCCGTTCGTAGAAAAGTATGGCATAACGGGCGGTAATCCAAAGTTTCCTGGAGCCTGAACTAGTCTCTGAGCCATATTGATCTGCCCATACCGCAGACTCACTTGATCAAGTGGCACATTTTTCCCCCCAAGGTTCGAGGTGACCATGTAGTGTGCTAGTTGCCAGACGATTGGTCTTGTGTTCCTAGGTACAGTACCGGCTGCACCTGAGTAGGCACTAGTTGATGCACATGCGGCTGAGGAACAACACCGGGAGTCACGGTCTCATTCTGAACAGCACCGCTCGTCAGATGGATGGCAAAATTAGCCGAACATTCTCATGGGTGCATTCGATTGGTTTCCATCTCCCTCGCTAGCTGAACCTCATTATGTACCATAGGCTTCACAATGCCAGCCAACTGTTTAGACATTTGGTACATAATATCGTGGATGCTCAAGTCAATCTGTGTCTAATAAAAGACGTGGTCATTATGGTTGTACCTTCACATTGGTTAGATTTTTCCACAGCTTGGGTTAATGGAAGAAGTGGAGGGGTATCAATTGATGTAGGCATACCTGAGAAGGATGTTGGTTTGTTGTTCCTTTTGGGAGAATTTTGTTTAGGATGTGGACTGGACTCGGGGTTCATTTTCTTACCGGATCTTAGGAGCTTACGCCAAGAATGATTCTGACCTGCAGAATCAAACTTTGCTATTAATTCACCTATGGTCCCACTGGTCATGCCAAATTTGTTATCACCCCGAATTCTGTTCTCTGCCATTTTGTCGGTTGACCGTACCGAGAGATAAATTGATTCCTTAACTTAAGCGATTTAGGCTGGAAATAGAACTTTAATTTCCAGCAATGGGTTCCCCAACTACTCCAGAAACCATTAGGACGGTGGTATGAGTAAACTAAGAGGTAAGAAACATGAATGCAGCTGAGTACTGTAATGTAAAGGATAAATAAAGTAAAGGATAAAGATATATAAAAATTGAGTTGTTTGATTGATTGGTTATGTCTGTACATACAAAGAATGATCCTATTTATAGTACAAAAGGAGGGGAAATTGTACAACGTGATCCCTCCAATGTCAACCATGAAGTAACCCACTAAGTTCAATGGCCGACTATGGGGGAGGTGGTGCCGATTTTCTCACTTTCTACACATCTTTCTTGGATAATGGCCCTTTCTTTTAGCTGGTGTTGGCCGCTTCTAGGGGTCCAGAAACCCTTTTGACTTGGTTGTTGAGGCGTCTGCATCTGAGTGGGTCCCAGTCATACCTCTAACTAACAACTCGGCTAAGATGACTTAGTAGCCAATGAAGTTCTTGTAGTCGAGGGCTAGGAGTAAATTCGACTCTTGAACAGTTCGGTTGTCACTGAATTCGGCTAAACACTTAAAATACTTTTGAGTGTTAATAGAAGGAGACAAGATAGAAATCGTCCCAGCGGATCATAACCCGTTCCGACCAGGGGTTCAAAACGTAGAGGCTATCCTCTATTCACCCTATGTGGCTCCTATAGCCGTCACGGAATAGTATAAAGAATGATCTTAGGAATCCTGTAATCTTACCTCGCGAGGGTTTAAAATAAAATAATTAGCCGAACCACGGCTTACATTGGAGGACTTAAATGGTTGAGGAAACCCAAATCATACGTGACCTGTGGCATCGACTGACTGCCCTAAGTTTTGAGGTAAGGATAGCCGAGGCATCGCAGATGGGGAACCATGACAACGAACCAACGCTTGCAGCCGATGAAGTTGAGATGCCAATGGAACTTGAATCGTCCATAAGAAGGGTTATGCCTAGTTTTGAGTCTCAGAATCCTTTGGAAGATATCAACTTAGGAACTGAAGAAATCCCTCGGCTAACACATATTAGTGGTTTACTAAAGGAAGAAGACAAACAAGGCATAACTACCCTTGTACTGCCGTATAAATACTACTTCGCATGGGATTATCATAAGATGATTGGGCTGGCACGTACATTGGTAGAACATAGATTGACGATCAAGGAGGGTTTCAAACCCCAAAAATAGTCGCCCAGAAGGTATCACCCTCAGTTGATGCCTCAAATCAAAGCCGAGATCGAACGACTGCTGAAAGTCGGGTTATCAGAATGGCTAAGTATGTAGAATGGTTGGCAAACGTCGTACCAGTCAAGAAGAAGAATGGAAAGGTTCGGGTATGTATTGATTACAGGAACCTAAATCTAGCCACTCTTAAAGATGAGTACGTCATGCTGATATCCGACATGCTAGTCAACTGCAGCCGCTAATGGTGTATTTACCTTCATGGATGGATACTCTGGCTATAATCAGATATCGGTAGCCGAGCACGACATTCACAAAACCACCTTCAAATGTCCAGGAGCGTTGGGCATTTACAAGTGGGTAGTTATGCCGTTTGGTCTGAAAAACACTGGTGCCACTTATCAAAGGGCAATGAACACCATCTTCCATGACTTGATCGGTAAAACTATGGAGGTTTACATCGATGATGTAGTAGTGAAGTCTAAGGATTTCAACGATCATTTATCCGATCTTGAACAAGCATTAAAAAGAATGAGGATTCATAATCTTAAAATGAATCCAGCCAAGTGCATGTTCAGAGTATCGGCTGGCAACTTCCTTGGCTTTTTGGTACACAAGAAAGTCATCGAGATAGATCGTAACAAAGCCAAGGAAGTAATGGGATCCGCACCACCCAAGACAAAAAAGGAGTTACAAAGCTTATTGGGAAAGATCAGTTTCTTAAGGAGGTTCATATCTAACTCGGCTGGCAAGATGAAGGTTTTCTCACCTTTTCTCAGACTTAAAGAGTCAGAAGAGCTAGTATGGGGTCCGGAACAGCAAGAGGCCTTTGATCAAATTAAAAAGGCCCTAGCTACTTCCCCCGTACTATTGCCTCCCATGCCAGGAAAATCGTTGAAATTGTATATTTCGGCTGCAGAATTATCTATCAGTTATTTTCTAGCATAGGAGGCCGATGATGGAACTGAAAGAGCGGTTTATTATCTTAGTCGAATGCTCAACGATGTTGAAACTAGATATACTCCTTTGGAGAAGCTTTGTCTATCTTTGTTCTATGCTTGCACAAAACTCGAATATTATCTAATGCCTCACGTTATATACATTTTGTGCAAAGTTGATATTGGTCGGTACTTACTAAATAGACCTGTCTTGCAAGGTCGATTAATGAAATGGGCCATCAAGCTTACCGCATTTACACTTGAAATAAGAAGAAAGTTTCCTCCTCCTCTCTACTTCTTTGTCAACATCTCTTCTCTTATATTACTATTGTTATCATTTTATAATATATTGAGATATGAACTTACTGCAATAAAATGAGGCCTTAATAAGGAGTTAAAGAACCTACCATTGACTTGTTATACGCGATTTTAGCAATGCTCGTAACCATAGCCCTATTCGCAGCGGATCCGCTCCAGTGATTTTTCCCTCAAGTAATGTTCAATGGTGAGACCGATGCATGCCATGTGTACAAGGAAAAAAAAGAAGGCTGAAATTGACTCTCAATAATGAATTAAAAATATATAATGTTTTAAATAAAAATAAAAGAAGCAGGAAGCTAACGGCGGCAGCTATAGACGTTTCCCCCGTATGAGAACCTAACAGTAACATTAAAAGAATGTAAAAAAAATTTTAAAGGAAAATTAAGATGATAGATTAGACTAAAAGAAAGGAAAATCATTGATTTTGTATTCAAAAATAGAAATACTCAGAGTGGTTTCTTGAGAATACAAAAACAAAAAACAAACTTCTACAAGAAATAAAGCTGATATGATTCAATTTTAAACTTAAATAATTTTCATACTAACGCTAGCTTATATTTTTTATTATAAAGAAATCCGCAGTTGCTATTCTTCGGGTGCGCGCAGGATAAACCCCGTTTCTGTGCAATAATCCGTAAATCACACATGATAGATAATCCACACTAGACAAGTCTTGTGCGACGAGTTCAATCCAGAAGATGAATTCGGCCATCGTAGGCGGGAGTTTCGCAAAGGCTAATTTAAGTAGTACATGATTTTCTAGTTTACATATATTTTGTGTCATTACTTTTTCTTTTTGCCATCCTATTTCTTTTCTTCTTTTGTTTTTTTCTTTTGCAATGATAACATAGCTAAAGTTTATTGAAAAGATTATATACTTGACTTCCATAAAATAATGGATTAATATCATCATCATTCGACTAAAGTTAGAATATGATATTAGAAGAGAAATATATATATATGAATTCGAATAAGAAAGCACTGCTTGTCTTGTGACATATTTAATTGGGTTTGCTTTTTCAAAATTTCTCGTCGATATTGAATCCTACCAATTAAAAGAAGTTTGCTATTACTTATAAATATGATGCTGAATCCTACGAATTAGCAATAAAATAAGGAAATACAGTGTAATTTCTTAAATATTAGTGGAGTTATGCTATATTGGATGTTCTAATGATCAACTTTGTAACATAAACTTCTATAATATGGAATTGAAACAGAATACCAGTAGAAGTTAATAATATTTTATCTCATAGCAAATATAAGCAAGAAAACAAGCTAGCTTATTTTCTTTAAAACAATTAGCATGTCGTGCATTAGAAACGTCTATATAGTTGCCGCCGTTAGCTTCCTGCTTCTTTTATTTTTGTTTAAAATGTTATACCTTTTTAATTCATTAATGAGATTCAATCCCAGCCTTCTTTTTTTCCTTGTACACATGGCATACATCGGTATCACCATTGAACATTACTTGAGGGAAAATCACTGGAGCGGATCCTCTCCCAGCCCTATTCGCATCTTAGATTTCAACTTATTCCCCGCATGCAAGGTGGTAACTCTAATCTCATCTGCAAAATTTTAAACATTCATTCTGCTTGTTAAGCCGACAAACAACAAAAGCCAAAATCATAGTTTCCTCTGTATTCTTATGAGATCTCACAAAAAGAAGTTACGTAATTTTACATAATTGGGGCCATTGGTGGGAAAATATGGAGCATGTATTGGATTAACACTAACGGTTGATGGTTAAATTACATGGATTCATCTTGGCGTCTGAGGAATGATCTTCAAATTGACAGTTAAGGTATTTCTTTCATCACCCTCCCCCTCCATCGTTCCGCGTCTACTGCAACAAAACTATTAGAACAATAATCTTGTCATTTTAACCGTAATAAGTCACATTCTTGTATGCTTGATATTTATAGTAATTAAATTTAAAGGGGCTGGGTGATGAAATATGCAGAAATAAAAGATGCACGGGCACGTCCGGTCAGGGTCAAATGCTGGACGGCGGCCGCAGAATGCAAAGGCGGCGGCACAGAGGCTGGCACAGGTAATGGCGTGTCAACAAGCCGATGACGATGATGAGGAAGACGAGCTGTATGAGTACAACCCTGTGGCTCCCTCAACTGCTATTGGGCTTGCTGGTGGAAGGCCCAATAGAACTCGTACTCCTCTGGTAATTTGCTTTCCTATCTTAAATCAAAACAACGTTATTTTCGTTCAAAATCTTTTCCTCTGAGAAAGTAGCTTAATTCAGTTTTGGTTTCTTTGTTCTCTATTAGTCAGTTCGTACATCCATAGAACCACAAACATCGACTACACGTCCGGCATCAATAGGAATCCGACCATCTGCGTCAACTGACTCTTTGGATCAGCAGCCCTTGCAAAAGGTACTTCCTCAGCTCTCAATTTAGCACTTGTTTTTTCTTGTTCTGAAAAGGGATACCTTTACATTCTAATTTAGTCATTAATGTGACTTGTTATAGATCATAATACTTGAACTCAGATTTGGTTTCTTTGTTATCTATCAGCCAGTTCGGACATCCTTAGAGGCAAATGCATCTGCTACACGTCCAGCATCAATTCGTACATCCGTAGAACAGCATGCACCAACTACACGTCCAGCATCAGTACTAGAAATCCGATCATCTTCATCTTCGGAGTCTTTGGACCAGCAGCCTTTGTCAGCTCGTTCAACGACGCCTATTCGAACTTCTCTCCGTTCATCATGGGAACAACAACAGCAACAACATGTTAATCAACATTCTCAGTATACTTCTCATTCTGCAGCTGTCCCTAGTAAGCTGACTTTTCAATCTAAGAACACTTTGGAACAACCACCATCTGCTCGCGCACCTACTACACCTTTGGCTGCTGTTGAACAGCCTCTATCTGCTCGTTCACTTGCAGCTAATCGCTCAGGTCACTTTGGTGGCAAGCCGGTTCCTCCTAGTGTGCCCCTCTCTCTCAGGCCAATTGCTGCAACTGAGGCTCAACCTGAAGCTCGTAAAGATAAAAGGTAATGTTAATTCTTAATTTTGCAGTTTTCCTTGATTGAACCCTGAGAAAGTAATAAGCTACTATGGATAAAGAGTTAAGCTAGTAAGCATGGTGAGTGGTTCTCCATAGTAGCTTGACCAGTTTTATTACGAGTGTTGAGATTTTAGACATTTAATTACTACTCACTCTTCAGCTTTAGAAGTTTTTTTTTGAAATGTGAAACACTTAGCTTGTCCATCCATCTCACGTTCTAGATGTTAGTCTTTGAGAATAGGACCACCAAGTGTAAACGCAAGAGTCGACAGGGCATACATTAAACACTTTTGTGCATTGCCGTGTATGGCCTATTTTAATCTTTTGTTTATTGGGTCACCGAGCAGGTTATCAGTAGATTTTGGTACTTTCAAGTACAAAGAACCTCCGACTCAGCCAACTTCTTCTGCTCTACAAGATGAGGTTAGTCCATTACCAAACCTTATCAATCAACTATATATGTGTCAACCTTCTAAAAACAGAAAGTTTAGGCTTGAATTTCCTGAACAGAGAAGGTTTTTGTAGATTTTAGAAGAAAGACTTCTTGTATTTTTGTATGTCTTTACATTTCATGAAAAGAGGTACTCCCTCCGTCCTCCGTCCTAATTTAAGTGTCTTAGTTTGACTTGGCACGGAGTTTAAGAAATAAAGGAAGACTTTTGAATCTTGTTGTCTTAAATTAAAGATGTGGGGAGGTCTTTTAAATCTTGTGATCTTAAACTTACATTGGAATTGAAAAACTTACTAAATATAGAAAGAGACACTCTTTTTGGGACATATCAAAAAGAAAAGTACGACACTTAAATTGGGACAGAAGGAGTATTTATATAAGTGAATTCTAACTATTTAAAGAACAACAATCAATTACAATGAAAGGATATACGCTATTTCTATAATTACTCTAGGAAAAGGAAAAATAAAGTCTTAAAATCATACTAATTAACACAATCAATACTTCCCCTCAAGTTGGAGCAATGATATTGCACACGGACAACTTGCAATCAATGTATGAAAAGTCCTTTTCTTGAAGTCTTTTATAAGCACATCTGCTAGTTGTTTCTTTGTGTAGATGGAGCAAACTAAATGTGCCACTAGTAACTTTCTCTTCGGTCATGTTGAACAAGATTCTGAATAAGTTGAGCATTATGTTCCGCATCCTCTACTTCATTACTCGTGTTGGGACAATCATTCCAATGATCGTCTTGACCAACATATACTACAAATTTTTTGCTTAAAGGATTGGGGAGGTGCGCACAACCCGCGCGCCGAAATATTATGACAATGTGTAAACAAGGGGGGGCCTCCAAAACTCAGACAAGGATTACCACAATATGAATATCCAACATTCAACCAAATTTTATTTCATGATGCCATATCAAGAGATGTAACAATGTACTAGACTAAAAAATAAAACTTAAATATTTAAATAGACGAACAGTAAAAGTCTAATCTAGATAAACAACTAATCTCTAAGTCTACGTCAACAACGCCAAAAACTTGTTGCTCCAAATGTACACATAGTATATGCGGTCGTACTAGTAATAAAGTGATAAGATTAATGTGTCGAACCCATAGGAACTTGTGATTAATCATCAACTAAAATTAAACTATCCTAATTATCAAATTCCACTCATAGTTTATTA
Organism: Anisodus tanguticus; assembly: GCA_034509755.1. NCBI lineage: Eukaryota > Viridiplantae > Streptophyta > Magnoliopsida > Solanales > Solanaceae > Anisodus > Anisodus tanguticus. The sequence goes on from CM067540.1 coordinate 25,384,110, forward strand.
TACTTAACTAATTATAATAAAAATAAAACACATACTAATAAACTCTAACCAAGAAAAAGTGATTTTTTATCTTATCAACAAGAACAACAACAACATACCCAGTATAATCCCACAAGTGAGGTCTGAGGAGGGTATAGTGTATGCAAGCCTTACCCCTACCTCGTGGAGGTAGAGAGGTTATTTCCAGAAAACCCTTGGAACAAATGTAGCAAAGCAATGAAGTTATGAAAGAGGAAAGACAACAATACAGAAAATATGACAACTAATAAAGAATGCAGTGCAGAGCATTCAAAAAGGGGATGGTAACAAAATCAAAATAGTGTGATAATCCAAACACAATACACAACATATGTTAACAGATATCAAAAGCAAGAAATTACATGAAAAGGCTAATATCACTCTGCCACCAAGCCTAATCCTGTTGAAAAGCGAGAAATGCTACCCTAACTACTAACTATCTACCCTAATCCGCGACCACCAAACCATATCTAGGATCATGTCCTCGATTAATTGAAGTTTTGCCATGTATTTTCTAATCACCTCTTGCCAATACTTCTTTGGCCTACCTCTACCTCTCTTCATACCCCCATATCCAACCTTTTACACCTCCTCGCTGGGCATCTGCGCACCTCCTCTTCACATGTTCAAATTATTTCAGCCTTGCTTCTGTCATCTTGTCCACCACATAGGCGACTCTCACTTTGTCCCGGATATCCTCATTCCTAATTTTATCTCTTCGAGTATGCCATACATCTAACTTAGCATCTTCATTTCCGCAACTTGCATATTCTTGACATGAGAATTCTTGACTGGCCAACACTATGCCCAATACAAAGTCGGTCTAACCACTACTCTGTAGAACTTCCCTTTATGTTTAGGTGGTATCTTTCTGTACTCTGGAGGCGAGCCTATATTTCATCTACCCTACACCAATATGATGGGTGATATTATCGATCTCTCTATTTATGTGGATTATAGACTCAAGATACTTGAAACTTTCTCTATGTACCAAGCCTCACTTCGACGCCTGCCTCTTCTGTTGCATTGCTGAATTTGCATTCAATATATTCTGTTTTAGTCCCGCTCAACTTGAACTCTTTAGACTCAAGGGTTCGTTTCCAAACCTCTAGCCTAGCGTTAACTCCACCGCTAGTCTCGTCAATCAGTATCATGTTATCTACAAATAACATACACCATGTCACCTCCCTTTGAATATCCGCGTCAACTCATCCATCACCAAGACAAAAAGAAACAGGCTAAGAGTTGATCCCTAGCGCAACCCCATCTCGACTAGGAAATGCTCTAAGTTACATACCACTATTCTAACCCGGGTCTTAGCTCTATCATACATGTGCTTCATCACCCTAATGTAAGCCACCGGTACACCACTAGCTTCCAAGTATCTCCATAAGACATCCATTGGGACTTTGTCATAGGCCTTTTCAAGATCAATGAAAAGAACTTTGACAAGAACTTGAATCCTGTTTTGATCATACTCTTGCTTTCAAACTAGCTAAAAAAATCATAGACCCTTTCCTTTTCAACCACTTATTGAAAGAGAATGGCATCATTGGTATATTTTGCTTTGATATCCTGACAATTGTCAATCTTATGCATAATCCACTTAGCTGAGAATAACAATCACTGATAATCAACTCACCGTGTTTAATTGTATGAATTATACTCTGAATCTCAAATATGTCGGCATTATTACCATGCGAGAGTAAGGACGCTTACTTGAATCCATATCCTTTTAGCTGTGTCAAGAAATAAATATTTCTTATAGATTCAGGGGTGCATTGTATTCAAAAATCCATGTCATAACAAGTGAATTCTCGGAATCCCATAGACCCATTAGCAGATGCAATAGGTTAATTCTTCTCTTCATTAATATGACCAAGCAATTTTTGAGATTTAATACATAGCAAACAAAACCTTGACCAAGCAAGAAATAACCAGCCCCATCTAGTTTCACAACACTAATTTGTCGAAGAAAATTATCCTCCACTACTTTTGTATCCTCCATAGTTTTAATAGGACTACAATCAGCAAATAGAATTCCTAAAACTCTAAAAGGAAATTATTTTTCAAACTTGTCCTCATCGAAAAAGAAAGAATGAAAAAATGCATAAATCAGATTGTCTCGCGGGAACTACTGCCTCAGCGGGGCTGCCTTGGTGGAACCCTAACTTTGGTGATTGGAAAAAAAAGTAGAAACAAATATGGTTGAGCTTAGAATAGGGCTTGCGAATGCAACACATAAAAACCTCATTGAAATTTTAAAATGTCACCAAAAATTGGTCCCCATGCTGATGTATGAGCCTTACACATCGCTGGAGTTGGGGATGTTGGTGGTGTGCGACGGCACGTGGAAACACTCTTTCTTGGAGCTGCTTACTGGGGTTTGTTATCGTCGTTTGAGGAAGCCTATGTTGGTCTGAGTTTTTCATAATACTGACCAGAAAGTATCTGAGTCACCGACAACCACTAAGAGGGGAAAACTCAACCTCTTTGATACAAACAGAGCCCTAGTGCTGCAGAGAGAGATAACTCACCTTAAAATGAAGCAATGACTATGATACCGTATAGATTTTAGAAGAAGAAAAAATCTTGTACTTTTGTACATATTTACATCCCATGATAACAGCTACAAGTGAATCCTAACTAATTAAAGAAAGACAATTAATTACAATATAAGAAAATATTCTTATAATTACACTAGGAAAAGGAAAAATGAAGTCTCCTAAAATATTGCTAAATAATTAAACAGAATAAACAATTTTTTTTATAAATTACTCTTGCTAATAGCATCTCAATTAGGTTCTCATGATCTTTAATTACAACATTGATGCTCATGAAACGTGATCCAAAATGCAGGTTGACATGCTTCAAGAAGAGAATGAAAGTTTACTGGAAAAGGTAAGAACAAGGTAACTTCCTTGTCAAATGTGGATAACGCTAATGTCTCCTGATAGAAATTAGTTTATCATTTCAATTCATCACGTTCACGGGCAGTGGATCGTTTATATATCCTTTCAGCTTCGACTTGCAGAAGAGCGTTGCGAAGAAGCTGAGGCAAGGGCTAGGCAGCTTGAACAGCAGGTAAATCAATCTTCAAGGACAATTTTGTTACTTTTCTCCTTTGATTTCGGACTTTATATATGTTAGAGACCTTTGCAACATGGGTTCTAGCAGTGGTTCGAGTAATTCCACTGCTGAAAGTAAGAGGTAGACAGAGAGTCATAAACCTTTGATATGCCTTGCTTTTAGGTTGCTAGTCTTGGGGAAGGTGTGTCAATGGAGGCTCGTCTTTTAAGCAGGTAACCTTCATAACCAAACAACATTTTCCTTCATTCTAAAATCATTTTGTCTAATTTTCATTATGTATTTTTTTGTTGCTTTATACAGGAAAGAAGCAGCTCTACAACAAAGGGAGGTATGTATCATAGAGATTTTGATGCATTCTTCCTTTATACATTTTATGTAATACACTTCAGTTGAATGTATAACTTCAAAGAATTACTACTTCCTATTTATGTGATGATGTTTGACTAGATAAGAAATTTAAGAATAGTGATGATTTTTTAAATTTATGGTCTAAAATAAATCATAAATATTCATGTCACTATAAATCTTGGATCTAGCTTCCCTCCATTACACATTCTCTCCATTTCCTCAAGTGCATAATTGGACGAGTGGCATTTGTCCGATTCAATTATCAAAGCTCTAGATTACATTAACTTAAAAGTATCTTAACTACACTTAAATTAATATGGTTTGAAAAAGCAATCTCTAATTTTGTGAACAAAAAATTATCCCGCAAAGTGTTTGGAAGCCATTAAAATGAAAATTCACTTTATATTTTGGTATAGATGAAGGAAAAAGATTATCCTTATTGTTATATTTAAGTAGTGTTAATCAGATAGGGAACATCATATAATAATCTAAGCATAAATTTCTTAAACTTGTTCAGAGTTGAGAAATTGTTGATCGTTCAGTAGAAACTTTCCGCATAAAGCAGGCTGCTCAATACAACTTTATTTCAGTTATTCCAAGTGATGAAATATAAGATTTGTACTTGACAGGCCGCTCTAAAAGTTGCAGCACAAACTTATGGTGGAAAGGGTGACGAGCTTGCAGCTCTTCGGACAGAAGCTGAGGTATTCCTGACCTTCATCTCTATATTTGGGAATAATTCATTCTTTTGTGAAGTTAGGTACTCTTTTTGGTCATCTGAGATATAAGTTAACTATCTCTCATCTCTAATGGCATAAGCTTTTCTCTTCTTCTTTTGCATAGTCCCTGCGAACTATGACCCGAAGAATGACACTGAGTCAAGAGGAGATGGTATGTATGTACGTAATTATTTTGTGGCCTTAATTCCTTTTGCATACTTATGTAATTCACAGTTTCACACCTTAGGAAGAGGTTGTTCTCAAGAGGTGTTGGCTCGCACGCTATTGGACTTTATGCCTCAGCTATGGTATACTATTATGTTTCTTTTTCCTACTTATATGTCTACACTAAACAATAAAACTGAGATCACTAAGGGTGTGTTTGGTATGACTGAAAATGTTTCCTATTTTCTCTTGTTTGGTTGCACTAAATATCTTGGAAAATGTATTCCAGATGTTTTCCTCATATATCTTTTCTTTCCATTTAATGGATTATACGATGTATTCCAAACCAATTCAAGGGATACTGTGCCCTTTCCATTTAATGGATTATACGATGTATTCCAAACCAATTCAAGGGATACTGTGCCCTAATGCTGATACAATTTAACTGGATTCAGTCAGAGTTGTCAAATAATTCGCACTTATTCATGTCCCAATTCGAATTATTTCTTCCTACCAAAATTCTACCTTCTTCTTTGCCCTGGACTTATGTATAGAAAAAAAAAATAGTTTTTGCCTTTGTTCTCATTTGGGTTATTCATGTAAATTTAAACAATCATGCAGGTATTCACGCAGACATAGCTAGAGCTAAGCAAGAATACTGGTCATCCCTTGCCCCTTTATCATTGGAAGTTGTATTGGAGGAAGGACAAAAAGCTAAAGATGAGAACTCATTACGTGGGATTTTTTTCTCTTTCTCAAAAATAAATGTTGTAATTTTTTGTAACTTAAAAGTTAAAACACATGTTTCTTATTATTTAAGATGTTTTTTTTTTGTAGTTTACAACGATCCAGAGGAAAGAGAAACAGTTCCGCGTGATTTGAATGAACTTTTAGGAGATGGGAATGTGGAGAGCATGCTACTAGTGGATAAAGGTCTTCGAGAACTGACATCACTCAAGGTCTTTTACATACTCTTTTTTCTTTCCCTAAACTTCTTTTATGGATTTTGGTTCATCTTTTTATCGTACTTAAATCCTACTGTTTCATGGACTAGTTGTATGGATTCTTACTATACACAGATTGATTGACGACCTTTGAGATGAGGACACATATTAACAATTTATAACATATTAAAATTTTCTATAACATTTCCCGACATAATGATGTTCACTGAGAAATGAAATAAATAAAACTTTAGCTGCCTATATATTGACACCGTTGTACTTTACCAGAAAAGACCAAATAGCTACCTCTTCAATCAGTTCATCAAAAGTATAGCATTCTGATCCTACTGAGTTTGATCTTTTGCTTGCTCTGATCTCTACTTCTGCCTAGAGCTATTCTTGTTACCAGATTATTCTTGGTTTTCTTACCTTTAGCTTCTTGCCAATCATCCTCAAATATCTCAACTTTAAGTTGTTTAGGGTCACTGGTCATAATAATTCCTTTGTTAGTCAATGAAACACCACCTTGATGAGTTTCTAAATTTCCAAGTGCTCCTATATAGGGAGTAATCTGACGACAGGTTTCACCTGTCTGAGTAGCCTTAGGGGTTCTTGTGATCTTTTCATCAATGACTCCCTCCTCAAGCCTACTGGTAACATTCTCATCTGAAGTATTTTGGTCTCTAACCTTGTCTTTGATCTTAGGAATATCTTTATCTATATTGCTAGTCTTTTCAGAAGTTGGATGAGGTTTAACCACCCCAAAAAAGGCTCACATATCCTCCTAGGTGGTTCACTTCTACCCCTCTTGCTATTATCATGTTTATCTCTTCCTCTCTATGTTTGTGGTTGTATCAGGTTGGTTCGTAGGGTCTTCCTTGGCATTATGATTCTCTTGATTAGCCTCCTTTTCTCCTCAAGTTTTTTCTTTTCAAAAACTCCATACTTGTGACCAAGCTTCCTGCAGTGCTTACAAAACTTTGGAATGTTGTCATACGCAATTTGTTAGAGGAGAATCCTCATCTTCATTACCAACCCAGACGCTAGTAAGTAAAGGTTTTAAGAGATCAATTTTCTAGTCTAAACTTTTCCATACTAGGCCGCCTATTCATGCTCTTTGTAATTCATGAGGAGTACTAACATCACTCATGTTTTGTTCAATATAATACTACCAATAATGCATATGGAAAGGCAAACCTTGTAATAAGGCCCAAACAGGGGCGGGCACTTGGAAAATACTCTTCACGTTTGTTGTCGGGAGTCCACCTTTGAAGCCACATATATATGGAGACCTTCTATCTCTATCATTCTCTTGTATAAAACCTAGATGTCATGCTCTGTCAATTTGAGGTCTACTCTTCAGAAATCGACCCACACATTGTGAAGCCATAATTCTATAATAATCTCTGGGTTTGAAATTACTGCATGCATTCCATTGTGAATCATTCTCCTAGCTTTAACTGATTGGTGACATGGGTTTGCAGAGGAGCTTGAGTGGTTGCATAGGATATTTTACCATCAATTCCACGCTCTATTTAGGAGCTTTAGATTGAGTAGTAGCACGTGTCGGTGGAACAATTATATTGCCGGACAGAATTTTATTCTAGAGAGAGAATAGCTCATTTTTTTACTGTTAATTCATATTCCTCTTTCTCAATTTAAGTGTCTTACTTTATTTTTGTATTTTAAAAAAAATATCTTTTCTTATATTTAGTAAATTGATAATTCAAACATCCTAAATAACAATTTTAAAATCACAAGATTAAGAGAACAATTTACATTACACACATCTTTAGTTTAGGGTCACAAGATTTAAAAGTTTCATTTTATTCTTTAAACTTTGTGTCAAGTTAAACTAAGACATTTAAAATGAAACGGAGAGAGTATTAACATACGATTTAAGGACATCAGATAACATATTACATATTGTGTCTCCAGGTGACAGAGTATAATACAAATAAGGAGTAAAAATGAAAAGATAGAGGTTCTATGTTAATTACCTTTCTGGAAAATCTAGAATAAAATCTCCAACGTCGTATTTGACTTGCAATTGACAAGATTAATAAAGGTTTAATACATTGATAACCCCTTAAACTTGCCAATAAATTTTATTTGGACACTCGAATTATGGCTAGTTTTAATTGAGCATCTGAACACATGATTAAGTGTTCCTATTAGACACGTTTAAATTTTGGAAAATCTTTTATGCGTGTTCTCAAACGTTAATAGTTAAGTTAACCATATAAATATGTCATCTCCTTTAATTATAAACATCAGCCTCAATCAGCTTATTGAGGCTAATGATTATAATTGAATGATGTGACATATTTTAAATAGTTAATGTATCTACATAATCTATATAATGAACACTTGAGAACACGCACAAAAGTTTTTTCAAAGTTTAAACTGAAAGTGTCTAATATGAATATTTTATCATGTGTTCAGGTGCTCAGTTGGAACTAGCTATAGTTCGTATCTAAATGAAATTTACTAACAAATTTAAAGGGTTTTCGATGCATTAAGATTTATAGCAATCTTTCTATTCTCGTGGTTGAACATAAGGTGTTAAAGCTTCATTTTTCATTACTAATCACTGAATGGAGTGTTGATGACTGATCAGTTATAATGTCAATGATGTGGAAGAAGTGTTTATCCATTCTTAAGATTTGAAATAAAAGTTGTAAGATTTGTTAGAATTATATGAAATCTCTTGTATTGATTTAATTTTCCCTTTTAAAGGTAGATGGAGCAGTTGCACTAGCAATGGCCCAACAAAGGCGCCCAACTGCATTGAGACTTACAGGTAACATATTTCTATGTACATTTTGTTATAGGGTTGAGACCTGGAGCAACTGAAATCTTTTTCAGTCTGTTGATCCTAGTAAATTGTTTCAAAAGCTTGACTATAGATATAATGTTATGACTGCAGATGACATGAGGCCGCTACCAATTGAAGGCCAAAGCTTTTCAGAAGCATATGGTGAGTTCATTCAAGTTATAACTGTCATTTGGTCAGTCAATTAGCTTAATTTGTACAATTGGATCATCTCTCTTTCTTCTTTTCTTGTTTCAATTGAATAAATATGATTGTTTTTGATAAATCATTTTAGTTGCATGACATTCATCCTTGTGTACATACAACATTGGAAACTCTTAACCAGTCAACGGTTTTAACTATAAATGCATACTCAAAACTCACTTATTTTTTAGAGGTTTTCATTCGAGAAGTTAAGTTACAAACCATATGATTGGAGTATTTCTGATACACCACCACTATGCAATATTCTGTGTTGAGGATTTATTTTAGGTTTTGTCATTCCATGAATTCCGTTTATTGCTGTATCTGCAATTTGGACTATATTTTTCTACGAGTGGTCAGTAAATGTTAGAATTAGAACTTTCTTTGCTGCCTCGAATTATTTATATCTTTTTTTTTTGAATTAGGTAACAATACCTGTTTTACTAATATTGTGTCTATACCACAGAATTGAGTCCAGAGGAGTCGGAAGATGTGCAATTTAAGCAGGTATTTGACTCTTTGATCAATTCTTGACATTGACTTCAGGGTAATATTCTGTTGAATTTGAGAAAGAAGAAAATACTTTCTTTATATTTCAGTTTGTCTTTACAATTCATGAGGAATGATATTTATATAAGAGAATCCTAACTAAGGAAAGATAATCCATTAAAATAAAATGAAATGTTCTATTCCTATAGTTACACTAATAAAGGGAAAAATACAGTCTTCTAAAAATTATGCTAATTAATTAACACAATCAACACTAACTTCAAGTTGGAGCAAATATGTTGCACATGCCCAACTTGCAGCCTTTAGTAAGTAGATCCGCTAGCTGCTTTTTTGACGATACATAAAGCAAAGAAGGTGCCAATAATAAATCTATCTTTAATGAATTGGCAATCAATTTCAATATATTTTGTTCGCTCATGTTTAATAGAATTTTGAGCTCAAGTAATTGCAACTTTTAGCGTAGTACAAGGGAAGTTCCCCTTTTTTAGAAAATCTCAATTCTTCCATTAACTTTTGTAGCCAAGAAGTTCATAAGATACCCTAGGCCATAGCTCTATATTTTACTTTGGGATTTGATCTTACAACTACACTTTGTTTTTACTTCACCAAGTAACTAGTTTCCCTCATATGAGTATACAATAATCAAATGTAGATCCTTTATCATCAAAAGATCAATCTCAATCCATATCTGTAAACGCTTCTATCCGGAGGTGATCATGTTTATAGAAAAGCAAACAAACATTTCCTTGTAGCAGACTTCAGATACCGCAAAATGTGAAAGACAAGTTGCATATGAGGATCTCGAGTATCATGCATGAACTAGCTAACCAAATAGACTGAATAGGCTATGTTTGGTCTAGTGTGAGAGAGATAAATTAATGAGTCTTCCAACTAACCTCTGATATCTCTCCTTATCAATTGTCCCTCTAACTCTGTTTGTAACATGTGATTGCTTTCCTTAGGTGATTATGTTGGCTTACAACCTGCCACCTGAGTTTCTTTTAAGAGATCTAGAATATACTTCCTTTGAGAAATAAAGATTCCTTTTTCTTATCTAGAAACCTTAATCCCCAAGAAATGCGTCAACTTCCCTAGATCTTTTATCTCGAATACTTGTGCTAACAATATTTTCAATTGTTTCATCTCCTGTCATTACAATATCATCAATATAAATTATGAGATGAGTGGGTTCATCCTTTTGTTGTCTAGTGAAGAGGGTATGATTGACGTTGCTTTGTTGATAATCGAATGAGATCACTTTGGAGAATCTACCGAATCAAGCACTAGGGGATTGCTTTAGTCTTCCTAACTTTGTTCAATATCAAACATAGGAGTCTATTCTCTTCTTCTAGGTCTTCATGAAGAAATGCAGTTTTCATCCAACTAATGTAAGTCCCAATCACAGTAACAAAATCAAATAAATTTCTTTTCTCAGTTCATGTTAATGAATTAACAAATGAGATTTTACCTTTTTATTTAACAAGTGCTTTGACTTCACACTATATAAGAAAAGTCACAACATTAACACTTAACAATATAAGGAATAGTGTAACCACAAATTGCTCGTCCCCGTGAGCTAGAATTCACATGAAGGATCACGTCCTAAAATATTTTATGGTATGATACTGAGGAAAAGCTTCAAGAAGCATTAAGTTTCAACACACTTCAAGTTCTCTCTCCAAACCTTACCCAATGACACACAATCTACGCTTACAACTCACATGTATCAAGAAAGCATCCCAATATATCAATTTAACCCCAAAAATATCCAACAGTTAGATTAAATTCTCCAACTTTCCTAAATCAATCCATCTCAGTGATATAATGTAAAACCACTTTAAAAGTCTCAGTAACAGAGTTACTACAGTCTACATCCATTTAAGCAATCATAGTGCAAGATTAAAGTCGAAAGGGAGCCTTGGAGTAACTGGTAAAGTTGCTGCCGTGTGATCAGGAGGTCATGCGTTCAAAACGTGGAAATAGCATCTTGCAGAAATATAAGGTAAGACTGCGTACAATAGATCTTTGTAGTCTGGCCCTTTCCCAGACCCCGCGCATAGCGGGAGCTTAGTGCACCAGACTGCCTTTTTTAGTGCAAGATTAAAGTCTCAATGTCATTATTCATCATCCCTTCTACCAAGTAACCAACACCATCAATGACAAGCTCGCGTTATACGTTTATGGTGTCAAACCAACAATCAGTAACTCCCAAACATTTATTGTTATCATATATGCTCATATTCATAAAGACCATAGAAAATTTAGATTTTACCTCTTGCTGAAATCTTAATTTTTTTTCCTTTCAAGTGTTCTTGGACCATTTCTTGAAATCCAGATAATTATCATGATGATTAGGATTAAAAACAATGCTAAATACTTGTACTTAACATAAAAGTATCCATAAGAATTACCTGTAGAGTTGTGGTTCACTCCTAGGTAAGAAGGATTTACACAGCTCCCAAGAACAAAGATTATTTGGAAAAACAAATTTGGCTGCCCGCTTAACTTATTATAGGCTACAAGAATTTCGTGCCAAGTACACCCAGAGCACGAATACCTGGGAAGCAACGTTTTCTCCTTTCTATATGTGTGCTTTAGGCTAAATGTATTGTTTTGCCTTTTTTCAAAGTTTCAATCCTTGCGAGTTAAGACCATAACACAGATGGCCTAAAGCTGATTCTTTTTTTCCATTCGGGCATTTGATGTCTTTTTTCAGTTTTACCCTTCCAATACACTTTCAACTTTATATATACATAATAACATGTTTATATGTTATTTATTTATTTTTATCCGTATCTACCCTCGGCATGCAAAACAATATTTCCAACTCGCATTAAGGTATTGAGCTTAACTTAAAATTCTCGGAGGTACCATATTCTCCCCCACTTATTCGTTTTAGAATTTCATGTGTAGCTTAGTCTTAGGTCCCCTAGTTATCCTAGACCTTCATGAAATTACTTTCTTAACTTTTATTTAATTTTAAATATCTTAAGGCCTAGAATTTTGACTTTTGGCAAGTCCTCATTTAACTTGTGCCCGTTTGTATTTTCTTTTTTGCAAGTTAACCCTCTTCGGCACAAATTCAGACAATCGTGTTCACGTCTGAAAATGTGGCCTTGTGAAAGCCAAACATCATGACGTTTTCTCCTGATGTTTGGTATGGCTTGCCAATGCAAAATTCAGACATTGTTTACCGGGGTGCATGTAAAAATTAATTAAAATTTCAGTCATGTATATTTGAATTTTTCATGGATGCCTGAACTTCAGTCGTACATGACTGAAGTACATGTAAAATATGCTAAAATTTTTGTCATGTGTGTCTAAATTTTGTCAAAAATAATTTTTTCATGTATGTCTGCACTTCTTGCATACATGACTCAAATACATGTACAAATGAGCTTAAATTTCAAATATGTCCATCTGAAAAATAATAATTTATTGTTCGAATTTCAACAATTCAACACATTCAACACCCAAATTTACTCTAAATAAACTAAAATTTGAAACATAAGTTCCATATATCATAAAAAAACAAACCCCAAATCGAGACATGTGCGTTTGAGCAAGAAGAAATGAGAAAAACCAGTAATGTCTCAGATTACCTAATAAGTGGTATTCATGAAAAAAAAAATCAAAGCGGTATTACTTAAATGGTGCGACGAAAATAGGGCGCCCTTGAAAATTTTACAATCTCTACGGAGTCTCGGTTCTATTTGTTTCAATAGAATGGAGATAATTGAAAAGTCATCAAAGCTTACACTTGACAAGTCACATATTTATTTAATACTGCCTCTATTTTAAAATGTTTGTCTGGTTTTAAGTTGACACATAGTTTAAGAAAGTAAAGAAGACTTTTGAATCTTGAAGTTTTAATTAAAAAATAAATAATGTACCAAAATGTATTTTAATCTTGTGGTATTAAAGATGTCACGTGAAAAGTTAAAATTAAAGAGTTGTCAAAAAAGAAAAGAGACATTCTTTTTGAAACGGACTAAAAAAGAAAGTAAGACAAACATTTTGAACGGAGAAAGTAACTATGACTGCATAATTATTGCCAATTGATTTCAAATGGTGCATAACTTCTTTGAGGAGATACTCCAAAAGAAAAATAACTACACGATTAATTATGATTATTTTTGTTTTCTGTATTTTTGTAATAGAATAATTTTGTTTCTGTAAGAAACCAATGACTATATAGCTACATGATCCGATATGAAACAAATGTTCTATAAGAATACTTATTAGCAGGGCTCTGTCTAGTGCTGAAATCTGTGGGGTCATTCACAGGAATGCCCTATTTCCGGGTGGTCTTTAATTTTCGTCCCTCAAATAGCTGGTCTTTAATTTTTCGAAATCTACTTCTTTTAGGCATGGCTCACATACTTCTGGAGAAGGGCCAAAAATCATCGAGTAGAGGCAGATATTGCGGAGGAGAGATTACAGTTTTGGATCAACCAAGGTGGCCAACCTCTCACTTCACATGATGCTATTCATGGTATGAAATTCCAACTCTATCCACGACCAGAAGAATGAAAATAGGGAAAATAAAATAAAATAAAGAATAGTTACCCCTTGAGTGCTTGTTGCAGTTAAACATACTATAGTTTGTTTGGTTGAGAATTTAAAAGTGTTCTAAAAAAACAAAAATATTAGTGTTTTATCTTGGAGAGTTAGCGTTTGCAAGCTTTTGGAAAAAAATTATACTAGTAGCATATGTTTTTTCCTGCTGTGGGAAGAAGCTGAAAAACTAAAAGTAGAAGTTTAAAATTATGGGCAAAGCTACAAATATACCTTTCAATTTTGAGATTTAAGCAGATATACTACTCGTTTAAAAAGTAGTGCATATATCATCGCCGTTACACAAATGGTGCAAATATATCATTTTCATTGACGGAATTTTAAAAAATAAATCATTTAGCATGTTTTTTAATTAAAAGAATGTCACGTGGCTTTAAAGAATAAGTCTACCTAATTTTTTACTAGAACCGATGCATGAATCATCGTCGGAGAAACTTCCCATTCCCAGCATCCATTGACTAAAATGCATAGGAGCTAGCGATTGGGGCAAACCAGTCTCAGGAGTGACAAACCGAGTATCACCATCCTTTGACTTAAGATATATTGGACTCTGAGCTGCAGCTGAAACAACCCTTCTTTTTCTGGCATGGCATAGTGGTTGGTGCACGTTAGCAATCCATTCTTAATGTGGTCACCAAATTTTATTTCCTGATAATTTCGAGACAGATATTGTCAACTACATAAAAAGGCTGCATTGACTTATTGTTTTTCTTGGCGCCTTGGTTAGGATCTTACCAATCAATTATAAAAGGTTAAGTTGTAACTTATCTGGTTAACAAAAGCTACGAAAGAAATAATTATTTACTTTTCGGAAATTTTCTTATAATTTTTTGTGTCCCTCTTTTCTTTTGAAATTACTCGCATTTACTGAGTTATTACATATGCTTTCCTACAATGGAGGAACGGGGGGGGGGGGGGGGGGGAAGGGGTGTAAAAAGGCCAAATATTTTACTTTTATGACATTAGATATTACATAAATTTACTTGTAATGCAAATAACTAAATGAAGTTTTTCGTCCACATTGCAGTCGAGCGGGGCCTCATAGAGCTCAAGAAATTGGGGATTGAAACCCAATTATGGAAAGAAACTCGCCGATTGGTAGATCCAGAAAATACAAAAAAAATGCAAAAGGAAAATGGTTTTTGACAATGAGTTGTTTTACTCTCTTACCCATAAATAACTTTTCCTCGTTCCGTTTTGGCTTTTTTTTTAGTTCAGTTTATTGTTATGGCTTTTGATAATGTTTGTTATAAAGTTATTATTCATGTAATGATAGAAATAATGTAAGAGCAGATTAAAGATTTTTAATTGACATTATTTGTTACACAATTAAGATCATTTTTTATTACTTACCAAATATAAGATTTTATAACTAAAATAGCCTGCAAACAGTATTGATATTATTATATCAATATTGGCATCACCATTTTCCTTAATTTCTATTTTATTACTAAATTAATCATTTTATCACACTACTACTCTATTTTATTTAAACTAAATACGTATATTGAATTACCTATATCGCAATTTATTTATGTATATGTTTTGGGAATTAGGATAAAGAAGCATATTTTAATTATTTCAAAATTAAAAGGAATTAGGATAATTAAATACATCTATTGAAATGGGCCAAACTAATTCTCAACTCCCAACTCCAAGGCCCAATAAACCCAAAAACCGACCGGCCCAACCCCTAAACTAAATATTCAGATCTCTTCCACTTAACCCACATCCCATCACCTCTCTCCCTTGTCATGCTCTGAAAAAATCAGTGAGAATCTCGCCGACTTTCCTCTTTATCCCTTCGCCTTTTACCACACCTTGCCGTAGTAAGCACGAAACAGGAAAATCTCGAAGACCCCGTTGACACCACACCTCCAACGATTCCAATTCTTTCCCATCCAAATTGAAAAGGTGAGATTTTCCACCCTTTTTCATCACCTCATCTGTTGAAAACGTCTCCCATACTTTTCCCCTCTTTTTGAATTCGAATTTCAAACTAAAAACTTCTTGAAGAAACTGTTGAAACCCCTCAATATTTGGCTATAAATACAACCTTGTGGGCTATTTTAGAACAAGTTTTCAAGGGTTGAGAAATTCCCCTTTGAACAAGCTTTTCTGGGTAAAAGAAACCCTATTCATTCCCTAATATTTGGAGTCTCTTTTCATTTCAATAATTCGGTCTTACTCTTCTCTTGTTGGCATTAGCAAAAATGATTAGTGTTAGTTTTGATAATTGACAAAGAGATTGCACAAGACGAATGAACCATGTCCATGAACTTGATCTGTCAAAGAGATGACTCAGCTACATAACAGTTCATTATAGAATAAAATGAGCATGCAAACTTGCTCTATCTCAAAGAGTCAACAGATGTAGTGGATGAATGAATCAGGAGTAAAGAGATCAAGTGAAGAGAAACAGACACAGAGCAACACATGATGAATGGAACAAGCCTATTAACATGTTCCATCCAATATCTCAGAAAAAGGTCAAAGCTAAATGCAAAATGTACGAAAGGTGATTGGTGGAACAAGTATATGAATGAACATGTTCCAGCTCAGACATTCGAAAGATTCAGAGGCTGTAGTGCCAGGTGCTTGAACCAGGTCCAAGAACATGTTCCAGACAAATCCTGTAGCGAATAGGATTTGTGTTTTTTTTGTAAAGACTTGGCGTACAAGGACGAAATATCCCGTGCTATACTTATCAGAATTTCGCACCATACTTATCAAGATATTTTGAAGTCCTACAAGAAAACTAAATATGCAAGAAGGTGTAAGAATCCTAAACCAACTCAAACCCTATTCTACCCTTATGGGTCGTATCAAGTAGAATTTAGGTTAGCCGCATTGATGAAGACCAATAGCTATAAATATCAAGTCTTACCATAAATATTCGTGCACTCACAAAGAGAGAAATCAAAATATTGAGAGAAAACTATCAATGCTATATTGAGAGTTCTGATTCAGGAAGTGCCGCCTAATACAAGAAGAAGAAGTTGAAGACTCTATGAAATAGAGTTTATGTTTTACAGTTCTTGAGTCTTGCTTTATGTATTAGGATTGTTTATCGAGTTATACTTTTATACACTTTTATAGAAGCAAACTGTATAGGTATATAGGTTAGTCAAATTTAACTTCAAGTTGGAGTTCAATTTGAAGGTTGCTTGCTAGTCTGGGTAGATTACCGAGATAGGAATTAGAGTTTATAGTTCCTAGGTTACAGAGTTTGTAATTTAAATTTGCAGAGGCTCACTTTATAGGGGAGTTGGGGATAAATCTTATAGAGGTGTAGGTTGTGGTTTTTACTGCTTTGTGAGCCGAGTGGTTTTCACGTAAAAGTGTTGTGTCCTTACTTTATTGTTCTTCACTATTCCGCAAACGCTACTCTTAGAACAGGTAGAATAATGTGTTTCATACTATAGGCGAATATTAGGTGTCGCATAGGTTAAACAACAAGGTGTGCAGAATAACAACTAGTATCAGATCAGGTTATCTTAAAATCTTAATACCTAAAAAGAAGGTCATGATGAATCTTGCACAGAAAAGTGGATACAGTATTGGATCATTCGTTTGCAGGCCACCATTGATCAATGGTAAGTTCTACACCATGTGGAAAGAAAGCATGAAAATATCTAAAGGAATTAGACTATGAGCTCTGGGTGATCACAACAAGAGGACCACTAATCTACGCCAAAATCAGACACGATGACATAATAGGTCAAAAAACAAACGAGAAATTTGTAGCTGAAGATTTTAGAATGATGGAACAAAACTTTGTAGCAACAAATATCCTATGTTACAGTCTTGGAAGCAAGGAGTGCAAAAAAGTCTCAGGATGCTCTAGTGCAAAAGATATTTAGGAATATCTAAAATAGGCTCACAAAGGAATGTCTCGAGAAAAATGGCTTAAACTCACCAAACTCATGAACAATTATGATTTCTTTGCTATGCGCAATAAGGAATCAACCAGAGACTTGTTTATCATACTCTCCAAGATCATCTGCAGACTCAGGAATCTTAGAAAAGAGTTTTCCACCGTATATCTTGTTTGGAAAGTCCTAAGAAGCCTTTCGCACGAGTGGAAGACAAAAGTGATACCTATTTAAGAGGCATATGAGTTAAGCACAATGCAAATGGAGGACCTCTTAATAACCTTGAGTTCCTAGGAACTCAATAAAATAGATCAAATCAATAAGGCATCTACAGGCTTAATAGCTGCAACAGATGAGTTAGAGTCAGATGAAGGGAAGATGATACATGTACAAAAAGTTAAACGAATCATAGAAAAAAGAGGCACTGAAGAAAGAAAGATGGATGTTAAAGACAAATGCAAAAGCTATTTCACTGGTGAAGGATCAGGTCATATGATATAGAAACACAAACCATGGGGAGCACGATGGAAAAGGGCATGATAGCCACCTAGAACTCAGAACCTAGAAAAGACTCAGACTATGAAACCAAACAGTCTAATGGTATCACCACCGAAGCCTCAGAATCAAACATAGGGGATGATCCAAAAGAGAGGGTTCTAGGACTAAACAAGGGTTACTGTCTCTCTAATAAAAGGCTAATGACTTCAATAATCTTATTAATCGATGAATATCAAGATTTAAATTTAGAGAGAAGAGAGCTACTCAGATGTCTTGCTCAGTTAAGAGGCAAGTCAGTAGTTTGTAACGCCAGTAACCACTCATTTAGAAAGGAAACATCATCTGACAAGGAATAGGTAGGGAAACTTGATCCACCTGTCTTAAGTCACGAACCCTAAGAAGAGGTATCTTGGAAAACCAATCAATACAACATCTGGCATTTAACCAACAAAGGTTACAGAATAACAAAGCTGAGAGTTGCAAATAGATACTTCAAACCCACCAGTGGAGATGAGACAAATACAGATATCAAGGTTAACTTGAAGGGATTAGGAAGGAGCTATGAAACCTGATGACAAGGAGAAGGGAGCCAAGTTGAGCTAGGTTCCTGATACTAACCTTTGATTATTTTGCAGGAGAGAGTGACACGAAGCAAGTAAAATTGACATATGAATAGTGATTACTAAAACCCTACAATGAGAACTAATCAACGATTTTGGTCACCCTCAATATTGGAAAAGGAAGAAAATGCATAGCGATAGGGGGAACTTAAATTAAAACCCCGTGCCAGGAACTTGTTCACTACTCTAAACCTTGCAAACTGGTCGTATGAACTAAAAGGGTTGAATACTGGAACCAAATAAAATTACATTAGTATTCCTCTACAATTGGCTATAATATGGTTATGTCATGATGAGTTAATTAAACAATATTTTGTTCATTCTTATACATTCTATTGTATGTCATATATCATTATACAGATTCACCTCATACGAAATCTAGTGAATATTGTTAGCTATAATAATTGGACTGGATGTTGAGATTGCTGACGAATTGATAAAAATGATAAGCTATGTACATCATATTTGTGTTGTAAACAAATATACAAGCAATGAAATTAATTTTAATTAAACACTGTGTGCAACCGTCAGTATCCTAGATAGAGCCCTGCACCATAATGACCGGCTCTAGAAAAGACAAAATCGTCACATCAATCACCTCCTAAAACTTGCCACTAGATTAACGCCTAAAGAAAACAAGTAACTCCTACACTTCCAAACATACCTTTTTCCATCTCAATTTATCGCCAAAATTCTTTTCTTGTAGGCCACTCTTCTCCCTATCGTCTATCTCTGAAACACTCACTATCTTCTGAACTCTTAAAAGCTCCACTCAGTCCTTCAACACCAAAATGAAATGCTCAGTACCAAAACCTACCTCCTCCAAAGAATCTCAAATGGCATCCTCAACTCTTCTCAATCCAAACCCTACTGATGTCAACCGTAGTATATCCATCGAATCAAATCAATGCCATAATCCACAAGGGATCCAAGCAAAAGTTGATCACCAAAATGAGCCCAAAAGCTCAGATGAATCAGCAATTATCCCACATTTGGTGGAATATTCAGATTACCTTGATGTGTTGGATAACTCGGGTGATCTTGTGGAAGTAAAGGAGAAAGTTATCAAATCCTTGGTGTTCTGGAGGCCATAAGAACAAGAAACTCACCATATAGGACCATCTCAATAGGTAACCCAATTGTTGTTCCTGAAGTTGTGATTATTGAAGAACAAGGTTAACCCATGTGGTATCTTCTATCGAAGATTTAGGAGTTGAGTTGAGAAAAAGGAATGAAGAAAAAGGTAAATCACACAATGAGGGGGAAGACCCAAGAAATTCCATCACTGAAGTAGCTTCAGTTGAAGGAGATTTAAAAACAGAAAATAGGGCAAACTTAGTTGGTGGTGGTGATAGAATTGAGTTAAGAGAGAAACCAATAGGAAATGCAATGGGTTTAAGTGTGATGGTACACAAGAGGATTCTCCATTAACTAATGTTCATGTAACCATGGAACAAATGGAAATACCTATTCTAACAGTGGAACCAAATATTTCTCCAGATCAATCCTCTCATCTTGACTCTAGCACGAATGTAGTTGAGGAAGCCGACTATGATGATGATAATGTGGTCATTGTTGAGCTCACAAATAGAAGGGTGTAGCATATTCTTAGAAAAACATTAGGAGAAGCCATCCTAAAACCAGATGATGAGAGAAAAGAGAACGATGCATCCTCAACATTGATGAGAACTCCTCACATAAGGGGATAAAAGAGGAAGTCTAAGGAAGAACTACAAAAGGCATTGCTAGCTACAAAATGTAACACCTCATACCTTCGGGCTAAGGTTTGACCTGTACGATGGGAATATAATAGAATAAAGATGAGGATTGTAGGAAGTGTTTTGAATCTAATCAAGGTATAAGAAGAGTCTTTGGGAAAATTATAGTAGGAAGCTACTCTATGGAGCATGTTTCCAAGTGAGTTTGCACCAAATCTCACTTAAAGAGGGTATACAGGAATATCGATAAGGAATTTCAGACAAATCAAAAACTTGAAAGTTGTTTCACTTTGAATATCTTTCCATTCATATATTGTGGAGCGCAAACAAACATCGGTACAAAACATTATGACTGTTTTATTAAGGGGTGGCAGAGCAGTTCGCGGACACACGTATGCGATGCAGAACACATTATGCGGCACATAACACATTCTGCAATGTATTTTCCAGCATATTTTGGCTAAAATTTTCATTCCGAAGTTCCTAACATTCTGTTTCAATATGATTTATCATATGCTAACACAAAAGGCAATTTACGCTGTGGAATACGACGCAAACCACATTCGGGATTCATTAAAGTCCATTTTTTGAATATTTATTCCATAATTCAGTTATCCAAAGCCCTATCATGACTTTTATCTCCTCTCTTCATCCTCCCATAACAATGTAAGTCTCTCTCATGTATTCCTAAGTAATTCTAACACTTATACATCAATTCTTAACAAGATTATACGCTTCAATCTTAGGGTTTTCAAAAAAACCTTCTCAACGTTTCAAGTTCAGATTATTGGGTTTTCTCTTAAAAAATTATGTCATTTTCTTTAAGTTTTGGAGCGATTAAGGTATGTAGGGATTCTATCCATGCATGAGAATGCTATTATTTTTCCCCACACCACGTTCATCCCTGAAAATATGAAACCCTACAAACTAGGGTTTTTATTCTAAGTTCATAATAACCCTAATTATATGCATTATTGTATGTCATGATTATATTACAAAATCATTAGTTGAATTCACGATTTGTCGTTATGATTGCTATAAACCTGCCCGTAATCCATGAACACCATGCTTTGAATTTTATCGGTTCTCAAGTACAAGTCATGAACAAATATTACTCTACTCCATGAATCTTCATGTTCTCCATATTTCATACAAGTTATATTATGTATCTATATACATGTTAAATTATACTTACAGTAGAATGCTGAAAACACCTAAAAATTGAACGAAACTTGAAATTTAGGTTCAACTAACATTAGCGAACAAGAATCTAGTGTCAAAATAATGAAATTAACACAATTATGTTTTTCTGGAATTTTTGGAATTTCAATTTTTTTGGGGTTTTCAGAATAGAAGAACCTAGGATTAAGAATTATAGATCCAATCCTTTAGCCTAAGCTCTGATACCAAATGATACGATCCGACTTGTGGAAGATACAAATTCAAACAATAAAAACGCAGAAACTAAAATAACAAGTAAATTGGGGATGAGAATAGAGGAATAGAAGCAAGACCCAAAGAGCAATGATTCGATGGGCAAACTTAGGTATATGAAACCTAAATCCTCCCAATTGGAATCAACCCTAAGAAACTATACTATTTGATCTTCAACAAAGAGTAATCCAAATGAATCCACAAATGAACAACTCTATATGAAAATCAATGGAAAGAGTTTCAATAGCCAATAATGGAATCCACCATAATTAACTATCAGTAATACTAATCACTAAATTAGGACTACACTAAACTACCATACTAACTATCACTCTTTAAGAATATTCATCTCCACATCATAAAAACTAAGTAATAAAATGACCAAGTATGGTATTTAAACTAAACAAGCTCAAGAAGACTAGACTAGTTATTACAATAATACCTTTAATGAAGTAAGGGACTTGTTTGGTAGTATTCTTTATAGATAATGGCTTGAATTTAGAAAATAACCTCTTTGCATGGCTAACCACCATCGTTTCCCTCCATCTCATCTTCACTCCACACGACCAAGCAATCATGCATATGTCATACACTCTCCTATGAAGCTCCTCAAAGATCTCCAAAGCCTCTCTTTGCATCAACATGGCTTGTAGGGCTTGAAGTTTCTTAGCTCGCCCTCGAGCGAAGCAATTTGAATTATGTGTGCTCATCGGGATCATATAAATAATTGATTGATACGTTTACTCATCACACACACTTCCGATATGATATCTTGAATTGTACTTGGATTGTATGTGTATTGAACTCTGCGAAGCATGTGATATATCATCTCTTTATTAGGTTGCATCTGATTGTATCATGATATCTTGCCTTATATCATCATTTGCATTCATACACTCATGGTTCTATGATATTGATATGAGAGTTGTATGGTTGTGTTGTGGCCCATGAGGCCGGAAAGGTAAGAATACCTATGAGATTATGGCAACACTGAGATGATATATATCTTAACCTACAAGAGTCATTGCGGCCAATAGTGTCCTTGGCTGGATGCCATTCAGGTTCTGCAACTTTTCAAGTCTCCTCGTGAGTTCCTTCCACAAGGTCTCACATCCATCCTTGGGATATTTGACATCTTCATGGGACATATGTGCTAACCAACCCGAGGTGGAATGCATCTAAAGTTGGTCTGAACCTACGGGAGTCATTGCGGCCAATAGTGTCCTTGGTTTAGTTTCTTTTTCTCATCATCCCATTCGGGATTATGGTACCTTTGGTGCCCCCATGGCACAATATGGACATCACGTTTCAAAACCATTGATCCCATATTCGGATCCTTATTTGGCGAATTTTGAAGAAGGCACCTACAAGTTAAAACTTTTGGTCTTATCTAATTGTGGAAATATTAGATCGACACTTGTTGTTGATTTTTTTTTTTTGCACTTTCAGATGTCGCAAATTTGAGGGCAAATTCTTCCAAAGAAGGGGAGAATGATGTAAATCAGCCCGCAGACTTAAACTCTCAACCAAGGACGAGAAGTGACTTACTAAAGGTGCCAACAATTTCACGTCATTATACACTAAGATGCTAACATGGCATGGAAAATAGAATGGAGTTGGGTCTAAG
The DNA here is from genome assembly GCA_034509755.1 of Anisodus tanguticus. Taxonomy (NCBI): domain Eukaryota; kingdom Viridiplantae; phylum Streptophyta; class Magnoliopsida; order Solanales; family Solanaceae; genus Anisodus; species Anisodus tanguticus. The sequence continues at coordinate 25,407,273 of CM067540.1, forward strand.
TAATCTTGTATTCTTAGACTTCTTGTTTGGTCTTGGCCGAGACCATGTTGTTTTCTTTTAGCTTGTCCTTATTTTCTACCTTAGATTTTAGCTTACTTAGTTTCTAGATTAACTATTTAGCACAAAATTAATAAGCCATGTAAAGACTACACCATGTAATAAAGAGACAAAGCCGAAAGGGTGACAAGGTCGTGTGAAGTTATCCAAGACAAGATGGCAAGGACAAGAGACTTCTAGAAGATGGAAATTTCATGGAGAGGATTTATGATTTAACAAACTCATGAATATGTTACATTGAAGAGCTCAAATCGGCCGAAGGAAGTGCAAGCGTTGGTCGAAATAGTTCAACACACAAAGACCAAGAATAGAAGTGTCCAAACACACTCCAAGGAGATGAGGTTGTTAGAATAATTTATGAGCAAACAAACTCATGAATGTAGTCACATAGAAGGACTCAAAATGCAGCCTTGAGGAGAGGAAGGGGTGGCCGAAACCTTGGCCACCAAGTCAATCAAAAGGTGTTCACACTAGGTGTTATTTTGTGTCTTTTCATTTTCTTTCTCGAATAGTATCTTTCTGTACTATAAATAGAGGCCTTAGGCCATTGTAAATTTTAGAGTTGTATGATATATAAAAGTTGAGTGTTTACTCGTTTTACTAAGTCTTTCAATCCGGGATTGATATTCTTAGTTGGTGCTCCAGGAGTACCTTTGGTTCTTGTGTGAGCCAAACCCTTGGTGAAAGTTTAGCTAAGACTTGTGTGACTTAGTTGAACTCAAACTAAGGTTTCCCTTTTGTGTAAGCTTGGTTAATATTGTGTGACTTAACTAAGTCCAAGCTTAAGGAACCCCCTCAGTGTAGGTAGACGTTGGAACTGTGCGGTCCAACCAAACCCAAACCAAGGGTGTATCATAAGGTTTTCCGACCACCCTTACTTGGCTTGTTCACGTGCATTGCATTTAGCAACCTCGGACTAGACCTTGTTAAATTGGTCACCCCATCAAGGTGTCGACTTGGGCATTAATAACCCCTTGTCGTTATCCTTAACTTATTGACCGATTGTACTAGGTTTGTACTTGGGTTTGCACTTAGCATCCCGTGTCCATCCCTCGTCCAAACCATATCATTCCTTTGACCATCACACCCCGTAGTACTTTAAAAACAGCCACAACAAAGACCAAGCCCCGAAACCACCCAAAACTTCGCATCCTAATCCGACAACACGAAACAGTCCACTAAACATCCTTCACCGGAACTCACTATTTCAACCTTCCTTCATGGCCTTGCCACCACCCAACCACAAAGTACCGATCACCAAAACCACCTTCAACCTCCCCGGAACATTCCCACAAAACTCCTTGAGCCAAATCCATCATCAACTACCCGTTAACCCCGACAACTCCACATTATCCGCCCCACCCGAGAAACTGAGAACCTCACTATTTCAGGTTCTATTCTGTGGCCTTGCCACTGTCAAACCATTGAACCACGACCATCACTACGCATCCCATAAAATTCCTTGACCCAATTCCCAACACAACCATCTGAAACAACTCTCAAATAACCCACTGCCCGGCAGAAAACTCCCACTCGAGAACCCCATTTCCACCCCTTTGTCACATCAACTTGTTCCCTGCTGAACTCAATCCCACTTACCAACTCAAAGCCCTCCGTACCTACATCAGATTATGTTCTGATTCTTGGATTCTCATAAATGGCATATGATTATGGTATTTTCTTCTTCTTCTTGGCCCAAGTGATGTTGTTCTTGTGCTCCTCAGCCACCAAATGTGACACTAACCATGCCCCCATTACCGCAATTATTTCGGTGTCCATAAGCTTTGGGGGATGGTTTGCTAGACCATAGAAATCATTACATACCTCAGCCCCGATTAGATGAAAGAAAGCTTGTGCACTTAAACTTTCATAATGCGCCTAAAAGAGACTTGTTAAGGTTTTCAAGAGCTACCAGTCATTCTACACATAGATGCCTAACATGGCATTGAAAATGGAATGGTGTTGGAGTTATTACGTGAAGGTTCAAAAAGTCATTGTATTTTCAGCCTTCTTGTTGGTCTTGGCTGAGACCATGTTTTCTTTTTAGCTTGTTGTTTTATTACTTAGCTTAGCTTTTAGCTCTTATCTTAGGACATAGTAGGACATGGAATAACTACCTTAGGAAACAATTAATAGGTCATGTAAGGGGTTGCAAAACCGAGAGTCCTTGTCACAAGATGACTAAGCCAAAAGGTCTTCCAAGAAGATGACTAGGTTGTGAGTTGGAGGACAAGTTAGTAAGGACAAGGATGTTTTAGAAGATGTGGCTTCCAAGATAATAATTCATAAACTTAATGACTTCAAAGTCGTCCAAGGAGGAAAAAAGGAGTTGGCCAAAATGGTTCAACACACAAGTACAAGGAATTGAAGCTTCTTAACACATTCCAAGAATATGATATTGTTGGAAAAATCAAGTCTTCCACTTGGACTCCACAAAGGGGTGTGAAAGGGATTGAGTTTACCCTCGTCTCCAAGAAAAGACCATTCACATTGCCTTGGTTTGGACAAGAAGTTCCTTGGGCACGAAGTACACCCGAACTCGTTCCTACTTGTTCACTAGCCGAAATTTGCATGTAGTTTGTATTCTAGAATGGTCCATTCTCTACTATAAATAGGACCCCTAGGATATGTAAATAGATCAGAGTTGAATAAGATATAAACTTGAGTTTTACTCATTCACTAAGTCTTTCAATTCGGGATTGTAAGTTCTTAGTTGGTGCTCCGGGAGTACCTCCAGTTCTTGTGTGAACCAACCCCTCCCTTTAGTGCAGGTATTGATTAGGACTTGTGTGGCCTAGTCTATACACAAGCTTGAGGAACACCCTTGGTGGTAAAAGAAGGTTGGTACTTGTGTGGACCAACTTAGTCTAAGCCATGGGAGCAACAACGGCATCGATCACCATCATTGTCTTGTTCACGGGCATTGCGACTTGCAAACCCCGTCTCGATCTTGTGGCATTGACCACCAAATCCTTGGTGTTGGTTTGGGCAATTAACTCCCCGTTCCTCTATCCTTGGGCCTATCCTCCATACCTCACGAAATCCACAGCTACTAAAAATCACAACCATCAACACTTAGCCACAATCATCAACACCTAACCAAAATAAGTCTACCACACTTGGTGTGCGTTCGGACTTGCATCTCGCATTCTTATTGCATCCCTCGACCAAACTACCTTTACCCTTCCACCAACACACTTCAGAATATTCCCTTAATGTTCACTATAAACTCCATTAACTGAAACCTCTCACAAATAACAATCTAAGCCTGACGACACACAAACAGTCCACTACAATCACCATCAACATCCCCTGAACACCTTCACAAAAATCCTAATTCAGAAACTACTCACAACTCCCCGCCCAACCCCGACAACACCAAACTGTCCATATAACACTCCTTCCTGAGAACCTCACTGGTTCAGTTCTATTCCATCAAACTGCTACCACTCAACCACCAAAACCCGACCATCATTCTCACCCTCAACGTGTCCACAACCATTCCACAAAATGTCTTCAACAAAGTCCCTCTATATCCACCCGCAATCATCACCCAACACTCCACTATTCCGATAATCTGTGAACCAATAACACTCCTACTTGTGCTCCATTTTCGGGTCCACCCAAATATCACCAACACCCGACCTACTTAGCCAATATCACCCCTCCTTATATCCATAAGATTGGTGTCAGAAAGAGGTATCCCGTACCACGCTTTGACACTATGGCTCACGAAAAACAAGTAATTGATGAACTTATGAGGGCCTTATCCGAAATAGTTGCGAAACAAGTGCAACAATTGAGAAGGGACTTTTCAAGACATGCCGGGAATAGAAGTGCTAAGCCAAGGGTTGTGCAAAGCAATCCAAGATATGAAAAGAAAGAATTCCACGATTTGGGGAATCCCTTTTCTATGGAGGAAACTGAAATCAAGGAGTTCCGAGAGGAAGAACAAAGTCGTACCCTTTGCTCAAACTCGTTGTATAATGTTGAAGGAAAGGGTAGTACCTCACAAATTAATCCATTGTATGGTAAAGAGCATATCGAGGAAGATGTCACTCTGGCAGAGGTGTGTGAAAACTCAAATCCCCGACATGTTCGAAGCATTCAACTTAATGCACACGAAGAGCCGCACAATGAACAACTCTTTCACACTCGATGCAAAGTAAATGATAGTGTGTGCAACGTGGTTATAGATGAGAAAAGTTGTGTCAAGTTGGCTTCCGAGGAGATTGTACACAAGTTAAAGTTGCCCACTCGCAACCACCCAAAGCCATATGACCTTCAATTGGTGAACCAAGATGAAAAGCTAAAAATCATAACACAAACTCTTGTTAGCTTTCAGATTGGAACATATGAAGATAAAATATGGTGTTACATTCTCCCTATGGATTCATGTCATATTTTGTTGGGACACCCATGGAAACTTGACATGAAAGCTCAACATGATGAAGGAAGAAATACTTATTTCCTTTCAAAAAGATAATAAAAAGATCTGGTTGGTGCCGATGTCACCTAGTGAGGTGAAGGCCATGAGAATCCGAAGTGCAAAGCCGAGGGTCTCTCACTTGATGCACAAAGGATAGAGGAAAAACCTATGATGGGGAGTCCTATGGACTCATTGGTATGCAAGGAAAGTCTCGATGGAGACATGGATAGGGATGAAACTCCAGAGAAAGCCGTAGAGGTTTCGGAAGATGCCATAGGGAGTAAACCAACCACCGAACTACCATCAAGCAATAATGTTGATCCTATTGATGAGCTAGTTCTTGGAATATCCCTCCCTCCCTATGATCATATGCCGAAGAAGGATGAAGAAACAAAACAAGGTTGGACCTTTTTTACCAATCCCTTGTACCAAGTTGAGGAGATGGGTGGTACCTTCTTTGTCAATCCATTATATGAACCAAACCGCATGGAAGAAGGTGCTGACATGGAATTCCCATGGAACAACATATCCGGAGCCTTACCAAAGGAAGATAATGAACTCACTCTTGATTTATTTTTCAAGAGGTTCATTATCCACACACCAAGCCTATGGATGTGAAAGGCAAGACGTGTTAGAAGAAGAGGATGACCAAGGGTACCTTAGCTCCGACATGGCATATGTCTTATTGTTACCAAGGCATGATGAAGATTCGAAGGTGTGCATCCACAAACAATTGGCCTACAATCTCACAATAAGGTACAAATTTCTGTGGTCGATATGAAGTGCTCATTTCTATAATGTTTGTGGGACTACAATTACACTAAAGATTAGCTTAAAAGAAAACTCTCCATCAATGAAGAACCGAAAGGAAGTTGAGCAAGAAAATGGCGGATGTCTTGTAATGTCACTCGAAAGTTGTGGCATCCAAAGAGGTGATCCTTGTGCTACCCCTATCACTGTTATGATGGTGCGGATTGAACAAAAGCTTAGTTCCATCTTTTGCTCTAACACAAAATTGAATGGCGCACATCACCATTGTTCTACCTATGGCCAGATAACATGTCTTATGGAATCCGAGATCCAACATGAACATCATAAGAAGGCATAACCAATTGTCTCATATTCGGATCCTTATTTCACAATTTGCATGTAGTTTGTGTCATTTAGTTTGTCTTCTAGAATGGTCCACTCTCTACTATAAATAGGACCCCTAGGATATGTAAATAGATCATAGTTGAATAAGATATAAACTTTATTTTTACTCATTCACTAAGTCTTTCAATCCGGGCTTGTAAGTTTTTAGTTGGTGCTCCGGGAGTACCTCTTGTTTTTGTGTGAACCAACCCCTCCCTTCGGTGCTTTTATTGATTAGGACTTGTGTGGCCTAGTCTATACCCAAGCTTGAGAAATATACTTGGTGGTAAATGAAGGTTGGTACTTGTGTGGACCAACTTAGTCTAAGCCTTGGGAGCAACAACGACATCGATCACCATCATTGGCTTGTTCACGACCATTGCGACTAGCAAACCCCAGTCTCGACCTTGTGGCATGGATCACCAAATCCTTGGTATCAGTTCGGGCAATTAACTCCCGGTTCCTCAATCCTTGGGCCTATCCTCCATACCCCACGAAATCCACAGCTACTAAAAATCACAACCATCAACACTTAGCCACAATCATTAACACTTAACCAAAATAAGTCTACCACACTTGGTGTGCGTCCGGACTTGCATATCGCATTCTGATTGCATCCCTTGACCAAACTACCTCTACCTTTCCACCAACACACTTCAGAATACTCCCTTAACGTTCACTATAAAATTCATTAACCGAAACCAGTCACAAATAACAATGCAAGACCGACGACACACAAATAGTCCACTATAATCACCAACCGAGACCTCACTGCCTCAGTTCAGTACCGAGCCTTTCCACCACCAAGCCCTAAGCATATTCCTGACCCTTAACATCCCTGAACACCTCCACAAAAATCCTAAGTCAGAAACTATTCACAATTCCCCACCCAACCCCGACAACACCAAACTGTCCGTATAACACTCCTTACTGAGAACCTCATTGGTTCAGTTCTATTCCCTCAACCTGCCACCACTCAATCACCGAACCCCAACCATCACTCTCAACGTGTCCACAACCATTCCACAAAACTCCTTGAACTGATTCCCTCTATATCCACCCGAAATCACCACCCAACCCCCCACTATTTCAATAATTTGAGAACCAATAACACTCTTACTTGTGCTCCACTTTCGGGTCAAACCGACTATCACCAACACCCGATCCAGTTACCCAACATCACCCCTCCTTATATCCATCACGATTGGTACCATCTTGCCGTGAATCCTTATATTTTGAGTTGGCTCCGACAATCTCACCCACTTAAGGTTTGCATAAAACTCTCTCAGCCAATCTTCATTGTCCTAGTAGGGGGCCGGGACAAAGCATTTCCAACATGTTTACACCATGTGGTTATAAAAGTCAGGAAGAAGATCAGCCACACCAGTCAAGTCTATGCCTCTCTCCCTCATTAGCTTTTTGTCTCTCAGATTTTTGTAATAATGGTTCTGACAGTCTCTAGACATGAATTGGACTATATCAGATCCACATGCGGGCTCTTCATAAACAATTCCATAATTCTGGGCAAGGTTGTCTATTTGATTTTGATCCATTTAATCCAAATACACCTGCATTTATCAATTCTATGTCAGTACAATGATAGAACCATATGTATCATGTTATTGCATGTCTAGTGAGCCTAATGAACAAACAATAATTGAATTGAGTCGGTCGGTGCGAAGCTACAATTTTAGTACAATTGTTGTTCTGTTTCGCTTCGGTAGAAGGGGTTCCTTGTATTTAAATTCGGCGAAGCCATTTGCACCTCAGCTGATCTGCTCTAGCGAAAGGCTATTCACCAAAGAGAGATTGTCGTACCAAACCCACCTAGCCTGATATTTTTGAAATTTCACCATGATTTTTGTTAGAAAATCTCTCCTTGTTTCTTATGTGAACGTACATGTTATATAAACTATGTTTAACCTATTATTTCACTCGATCTGTGGATCTATCCCCACGGCAACCACCACCCCAAAATTTTCAAGATTTAATGAAACATTCTCTACCCACCACTATGTTCCTACCCTATTTCACAAAGCAATGGTGTGTAATACGAAGTATTAGAACTTACCAAGTGGCAAGCTTGAGTGATTGCATGCTATGAGAGTTTTGGGTGCGTTGGGGTGCACTATCAGGTTTGACTCTGGCATAATGAAAGGAGGTGGGGTAATTATGTGTGAGAGGGAGAGAATAACTTTTGGATGTAGGGTTTGCGAGGAGTATTTTGTAGAAGGAGTTGGGTAGGTTTGGTAGTAGTTTTGGGTGTTGAGAAGTGGAGGACCAATCGATTTTGGGGGACTTTTTGAATTATGTGCTTTCCTCCCCAGCAAAAATCCATCCGCTCCAGCGCGTCCGCCAGGGCAAAATAATTTATTTCCCCCATTAGGTCTACCACTTTCCTAGTGTTTTCTTCGACGACACTGATTGCGCGTGCGCGCGAATCTTCCGCCATAGCGGGTCCCATGTTCTTGATTTTTCGTGTATGTGATATTTTCAAAATTAGTGTAATATTGTGAATATATTATTTCCCCTGTGGGGGATGGAAACCTACCTTTCAGGCCTTATATAACCCTTGCAAAGCGTCAGGCCCTACCTTTTATTTATACTATGTATTTTCTTGTCTAAGACTAATTGAATAAATCTATGTGGTCATACAGTGTTGCAAAATCATTAGTGCCGATATAAAATAATATATTGAGGGGTGAGATAGAGTAATCGATAGCATGGTAAGATACCGCAAATACATGAAGCTGAAATCTTTCGAACGAATAATTCTTTTCCAATATAATGGGTATGATGAGTGGTTTCCATGATGAGTTGTCGGTAACAAGATCTGTGCTGTAACCATAGTGGGTGATGTGGAGTCCTACTTATGTTGTGTGGCCTTATTTCATACCCTTGTTGTTTGAACAGATAAGAATCCCTTATGGAACCAGATTCTGAGTTCTGTCTATTGTACATACCATTTTCTGTTGTTCCCTGATCAAGGATGAACGTTTATTTGATTGATATATGATGTAATGACCCATTCGGTCGTTAGTCATAAGTGACTGAACTCCTATCTTTTCATCTTGATCTTCCTTTTCCAAAAATGTCGAGATTCCATGGAAGTACTGATAGCAGGAATAGGGTTAGAAATGCGGGAGAAGGTACTAGTCGATAACCACCCATTAACACGAATCTGAGGAATATAAGAACACCAGAAAGAAATATAAGTAATACAATGGAAGAAGACCCATCCATGGACGAAGATCTATCTATAGAAGAAGTTCCTTCAAAGGATTTGTCTATGGAAGAGGACCCATCTGAGATCCTATAGGAATCACCCTTTCGAGTGTCGTCAATCTTAGAGGTAGTGCTAGAATATAGGAAGGCCTGCACAATACAGAGACCATCAGTGCAGCGGTAATTTTCGTTTGGGTTAGGTGTGAATGGTTTTGTGTATGGAACAACGCCTCCAGTTATCTTCCCAAAGAAGGGTCATGTTCAGCTGCCCCCCAGGATAGACCTATAGAGAGACTGAGAAGTCTAATATCATAGAATTCAATTTACCAAGGTTCACCCCTGACGAGTATAAGCGAAGAAGAAGTAACCAGTAGACAGACCGAAATGTTTGGGATGGACGCAAGTGCTAAAGAATTGATGTTGAGAGAGGCGTCAGATCGAAGCTCCTGTGTAGAAATCAGACAAGCCCAAAGAGGTGTTAGAAGTAGTAGACCACACTGTCAGCAATGTGGTAGGAGACATGACTGAGCATACTTATCCGATATTGAGTTATGTTCTGGATGTGGATCTTTGGGCTAAAGAATGTCCCGAGAGATTTCAGTCATTATGCCATCAGTATGGATAGGTACATTATGGGCCATGCCCAGATAATCTTGAGGGATGTTATTGGTGTGGAAGCACGATCCATAGAGTGTATAAATGTCCGAGATTGAGTCAAGGAAAATAGCCAATTCTGATATTACATAGAATTGTGCAATCAATCAGGTATGTTGATAATTTTATTGAGAATAACTATGCTTATACCTATGATTGGTCGTCTATCTTTGAGATATCAAGTATGTCATAAAAGGCGTACATAGACCATAAATCGGTGATCGGAATGGGAGATGGTAAGTGAAATCACAGATTGAAGTAGAGGCAGCTGCATATGCTATTTAATGGTGAATACAGGAGAATAAGAATAATATTATCCTTGAACTGGATTTCATGTTACTAGTCAATATGCTCAAAGGCAATGCTACTCCACCTTGAAATTTATAAGCTAAGATTCAAAAAATGAGGAAGGAGATGAAACCAAAGAAAATCATCATTCAACATTATTTTAGGGAGGCTAATCAAGTGGCTGATGCTCTTGCTAAACATAGGGTTGATCCTAATCACAACAACATCTATATCAGGTTCAACAGGTTACAGGACATGCCAAAACATGTCATAGGCCCTTCTAAAATGGATATGATTGAAATGCCTAATTTCAGGATCAGACAGTTTCTAGGCTCTAAACAAGGTGATTTAGAAACTAACCCTTCAATGACTATAATATATGTAACCAACACCCTTAGATCTTATAGCATGAGAAATACTAGGACAAATAAAGCAAATGAACGTGTGACCTAAAAAAGGGGATTCACGAGTCCAAAGAATTTAGGGAAACCCCAGAAGAGTAATAAGGAAAATGGATTTCCAACGATAAGTTACATGAAGCTTTGTTCAGAAGGTAGTTGAAGGAAGAAAAGTATGCAAAAATTTATATGTAAAATAGTAACCCCAATCCCTTTATAAGGATTAAACTATTTAGGAAACTCATGAAACGAGATGAGTTTTGTCAATTAAAGGCAAGTAATATACCCACTTCACTATGAATGATGGCAAGATTCTCAACCTTAGTGTAAATAAACTTGCGATGAGGATATGATTAATAGAGAAACATATGTGTTGCTTGATATTAATGTGTTGAACTTGCATTTTAGACTTTGTTCGCTGTGAGAAATCCCAACGAGTTGGAGACGTACACTGAGGATCGACCGTCCATGGCTCCTGCTCGGCATTGAGGTAGGTTATGGTTTATTTTTTGAAGAGTTCGATAGAAGTGCGTAATTAGATATAAATACTGAGGGGTATTGGGAGTGTTTGGGGGTCCCACTCAGGTGGTTGTGATAAACGTCTGAGTGGGTACTAGTGTTGCACTATGATGATGGGGTTTAGGGAATCAACCTTGTGTTGGTTATGATTGCTGATTATTTGGGCTTGTTTCCATATGTGGGCTTGTCGCCATAGTTGCTTGATATGTTTACTAATCACACACACTTCTGATATGATATCTTGAATTGTACTTGGATTGTATATGTGTATTGAACTGTGGGAAAATGTGATATTTCATCTCTTTATTTGGTTGCATCTGATTATATCATGATATCTTGCCTTATATTGTCATTTGCATCCATAGAGTCATGATTCTATGATATTAATATGAGTGTGGTATGGTTGTGTTGTGGGCCTAAGAGTCCAGAGAGGTAAGAACACCTATAAGATTACTACGATACTGAGATAATATTGATATACGGGGAAAGGAGTTGCACACCGCTAGATGCTATTATTCATCCAAGATATAGGCTCTATTATCCAATGAGTTATTCCGGAGAAGAAATGTATATGGACTTTGCGGGCCCCCCATGGGTGTATGGATCATAATAAAACCTTGACGTATTATGTATCGGGTTGAGAAAAGTACCTAGCATGTGCATTGCATCCTCATTCATACATTTATCCATACATTAATTTCTTTTGGTGTGATAAGCTGACTTGGATTGGTGATCATCACTAAGGATGATTTATTTATGTATGAGATCATTGATTAAACTAATTATGTGGACCTATATGGTTGCCTGATAGACTTGCTGATGTAAGTAAGGAGGGGTGTAAGTATGTAAGTGGGTCAGTGTTTGCTTATTAATGGGTCGATCGAAAAATAGGTTGGAAATAGGGGTTCTCGGTTTACCTGATTATTCCATCAGTGTGGTGTTTAGTGGATGTTTCGGGTAGTTTTAGGGACAGTTGGGTTTAGAGTTTTACGGGGTTATTATAGAAACGTTGAGAATTGTTCTGGTGGTCGGGATTTGTTAGTTTGGTGCTGGAGGATGTCGAAAGTTTACTGAAATAGTGAGGTATCGGTGAGGGTTGTTTTGTGTACTGTTTGTGGTTGTTGGGTTTGGACGAGAAGTTGTTGGTGGTTTCGGACAATGAGCTTTAGTGGGAGGATGTTTATGGTGTATTATGGGATGTGGTGGTAGAAAGTAGATAGTGGTTTGAACAAGGAATGAACACATGATGCTAGGTGCAAACCCTAGTACAAACCAAGTATAGAACGATCGATATAGCAAGGATAATAACACAAGGATTTTAATGCTCGAGTCGACACCAAGATAAGTTTGGCCAATTGGACAAGGAATAGACCGAGGTTGCTAAGTACAAGCTTGAGTACTAACCAAGTGAGGGTGGCCGGTAACCTTATGATAGAGCCTAGGATTGGGTTTGGTTGGATCACACAAGTTCCAACGTCCACTTGCACCAAGGAGGTTCCTTAAGCTTGGGCTTAGCTAGGTCACACAATTCCTAACCAAACTTACACCGAAGGGACCATAGCTTGGGTTTAACTAGGTCACACAAGTCCTATCTTCAACTTACACTAAGGGGTTAGTTCACACAAGAACAGAAGGCCCACACAAGGACCAACTATGGTAGGCAACACACAAGTTGAATAACTTAACAATTGAGTAAAACTCAAGTTTTTCTATTCATCAACGCTGCCATTTACAATATCTTAAGGGTCCTATTTATAGTAATACATGGACATTTCTCGAAGACAAATTAAAGAGACAAAAACTACTTAAACCTCTCGACCATGTATGGACAAGTATGAAGGGTCTCGGCTTACTTGGGGAACAAGGAAGTTCTAGATCTCAACTCCATCAATGGGAAAGGTTTCGGTTTTACTTGGGGACAAGGATGAACCTAATATCATTCACACCCCTTTGTAGTTCCCATATAGAAGAATGCATGAACGTGGCTCCTCAAAAATCTCATCTTCTTGGAATATGTTTGAAAGGTTCCATTTCTTGCATATGTGCCTTGGCGAAATGGGAATGGGGGAATATTTTGACCAACCCTTCATCTTCTTGGTGTCCTCCATGTATCCAAATACATGAACAAGTTGGTTCATGAATTGTCTTTCTGGAAGCCTCATCTTTTAGATGATTCATGTCCTTTCCACCTTCTCCCTTCTTACACTCTTCTCGGGCTAATCATCTTGTTGGAAGAAGCTCTTCGCCTTGTCACCTTATTACATAGCCTAGGCATCCTTCCTTATTACATGCCTTATTAATTGTGTCCTAATGAGAGATAAAAGATAAGCTAGGAAATAAAGATAAAAGAAACAAAATAGCCTCGGCCAAGACCTACATACAAAGCCAAAAAATAAACATGCTTCTCGAATCTTCACGTGACAACTCCAACTCCACTCCATTTTCCATGCCATATTAGGCATGTTACCATAGGTCGATCGATAATCTTTAGAACTACGAGCATATTACCTTGAGGATCCAATTGGAACTTAGAGCTCCCGGTCTTTTTTACATCATACTCCCATTCTTTAAAAGAATTTATCCTCAAATTCTCACCGTCTAAGTCCATGGATAAGTTTCCCATATGAAACGTTGAACTTCCATATCTATACGGGAGTTTTTCCTTGTAGAAAGGATCCACATACAAGACAAAGGATTTCTGCTCTAGGTAGTGCCCTCATTGGACTAAGGACCCTACCATATCAAAGTCCTTGTCGTAAGTAGCATAATCGAGTCATGGATCATCCAATTCTCGACTAGAAAAATCAATGAATTTAATGGTTATATTGTTAGGGTCTAAGGTAGTAGGAAATTAAACTGTGCATCCATCTAACTTGGGTTGTCAAATAGTTACAGAGAAGTCTAGTATGATTCTGGCATCTTTAAGTCTATGTGTGAGTTAGGGGATTCCTGGAAACTATAGACTTATATGTAATTATGTGTCTCATGACTTATTTGTGGATTTGTAGCTATGTGACTTGTACAACATGGTGTGATTGTCACTAGTGTGAATGATTGTTTTTTTGTTGTAAAACCTACACGTTTAGTGAACTTTATATGCTCAAATTGATCTTTTAATGCTATGAACTATTGTGTAAACGACATGACTTATTCGGTAAATTAAATTTTTAGTGATAGGAGTATGTGGTGCCAACTTGGTATTTATCTCTAATTGCGTCGATTCCATCATTGTCGCCCTATAATATCTACGGAGGTACATTGTGTACTAATGCTACGCTTGTTACATCTTTTCTTGGATGCAAGTATTCGGTCTATCAGGTTATAGTTTGGAGCACGAGAAGCTGATGAAGACTAAGTTATTCAGTGGCCTTAGTTTCTATTTTATGTAAATTGTTCCCTTCATTCAAATAGTATCTTTGCATTCCACATTCAGTTGTTGTATTGTAGAGTCCTTGTATAAGTCAGACCAGGTTTTGGGAAAGAAAGATTGTTGTGCGCATCTGCTTACTCTTTTGGTTTAATTAATTCATTCGAGATTGTGATTTTCTTCTCTTCCGTATTTATATTAATTCTTCTTAAGGATTGTTTAGAAATTGGTTCGCCTATCGGGGGGGATTGTGTTGGTGCCACCACGACGCCCCTGATTTGGGTCGTGATGGCATAAATGTACACGGTCATATGGTGACCTTGATGACCCTTATAATGTATATATGCATATCATGTTAGTATCGTCAACTATTTATAGCCTTTGATTTCATCGAGTCTATCATGGTGGCCTTCATAGCCCGTTCATATGTAAGATGTGTGGTTAAGTCATGTATGTTGGTGCTTGGTGAGTAAGGCCTGGGTGCTAGTCGTTCCACTCTGCTTTGGGGTGTTACACAATGTCTAGTAGTGTATTGTGAATCGGTATGATGAGCTCCATACCTATATTCTATTACACCCCAGCTTTGGAGGGGTGTGGCCGACACCCGACACCCTAAGGCCTGAGCGTACCAACTGTAATACATGAATCTTATAATATGAATCTTGGGTCGACAAGGCATCCAAATGATAATAAAAAGGATATAAAGTAACAATAACATGGATGTCGAAGAGGCCCAGCACAACATATATATACATAAACTAATAGCCGTCATAAGTATACCAACAACTGCCAAGTGCCGACAATGCCACACAAGACATATATACAATAACCTCTATTCTACAAACCTCTACAATTACTAACATGTATCGTCAAGTCTGGACAGGGACTCGAGATAACCATATATATATGAAACAACACCTACTGACTTTGTAGAGAAACTCCGGTGAAGTGGAGTGCGAAAACCAAAGGTTGTAGGCAGATACCCTACTGGGGAGGAAAGTCGGTCTGTCTATCTGTACCTACGGACATGCAACACAGTGCCTAGAAGGGGACGTCACAATCAAAGATGTACTAAATATGTAAGGCATAAGTTATAAACAATGAAGAAACGTCCAAAATTTATCCAAACCAGAGAATTAAATAAAAGAAATTTTTATTAATAGTATTAAAACACCGGCTACTACAAAGCGAAACCACAGTGATATAATGTTAAAATATTATAGTGATTTAGTAGAATTAAGGAAAATAGAATTAGCAATAAAAAGACTTGAAGACTATGAAAATATAGAATAAGAGACTGACTTAGCAGCGATAAGTTCAAATTTAGATGATGTTATAAGAATATACAGAGAATTGATAGATCTCAACACCGAATTAATTAGACTAAACCAGGAAATAACATATTTGAAAGAAGACCTACGAATGACAATAGAACATTATGGATGAAAATAGACTAATAGAACAACAAAATAAGTTAGGAGAACTTAGAATAATAGCAGAAAAACCTCTTACATATAATAGAGATATAAACCAACATATAGCAAGTTGCAGAATAGGTATAAATCTGATAAATGAAAGAGATAAACGTTTACAAGAAAATTCAGAAAAAATATATGAACAGGGAGAAATTATTAAATAATTAAGAAATAGAATAGCATTAAAAGACAGAGTTGAGACAAAAGGAAGAAGAAAATATGAAATTACTAGAGAATAAATTAAGGGAAATAATCAGAAAGGATAATGAATTAAAATATCTAAATGATATTATAGAAGAACAATATAAGTACATCAACCTATTAAAATATGGATAAAGGAAAAGAAATAGTAGAAGACTCTAAAGAAACATATTATCAGATGAATACATATGATGGAGGATCAACACAAACATTAAGCTTTAAGCCGGAGACATATCAGAAAATACAAGATGAAAAAGCGGAATTATCTATTAAGAAAATATTTAAAATAAAATGGTTTGAAAGAAATAAAGAAATAAGATATATTGCACACAAGCATGAAAATATAATATATACAATGAGTGTAAATGGAAGAACAAAAATAAATTTGATAACAGATGAAGTAATAAAAAGAGAGCTAGCAAAACTACCTACTAGAGAATCTAGAAAATATTGAAACATATACTTTGGAGGAGTAGAATTTACTATAAAAGCATACTTTCAGAAAAAACATAGATACACCTATACAAATATACATATTAGATGATAGGATATTAGAAAATCTACAAGATGCTTTAATATCAGTAATAAAAGGAAATTTAATATACCAAAAACTAAAATTTACGGTACAACCAGACTTTAGTATATCATTAAAAGATGAACACAAAGACTTAGCCTTAACACTATATTATAAACTAGATGGAATAACAATGCCACCAGGAAGTAAAGTCATAAGTATTGAAACAAAAATGATATATGTCCTAACCGGAAAACCACTATGTAAAGAAACAACATGAAATGAATATATTAGTACCAAGAATGTACCAAGATATATTAGAACATAAAGAAAATTCCAAAATAATTATACCGGAAGAAATATATATAGATTTTAATACCAGAACCCTTACACCATCAAAAAGATTAATACCAAAAATAGAAGGATCTAGACTAAGTATTACGAAAGAACCAATAATATCACGGCAAACTAGTATTATACAACCTAGGATATTAGACTTAATAAATATAAACACAAATAGATTAAAAATTAAAGTAATAATATTTAAAGGTATAATAACAACATACTGCATAGATGAAATAAATACTGGAGCTATTAAGAGTTTTATACATATAAGTAAGATGATGAAAATAATTGTGATTTAATAGACCCACACACTTATAATTATCCTGAAAATGAAAGAGAGATAATAATTACCAAAAGTGTCAATTTAAGATTCAAAATCCAAGATTTAGAGTATAAGATAAATATAGGAGTAATAGAATATGATAGTTTTAACGAACTACTTCTGGGAAGTGACTTTTTAACCATGGTAAATTATAAGATAAATAATAATGGAATTGAAATAAATGACCAAGGGAAAACAAGATTCGTAAATAAAGTACGAATATACAAAAAGAGATAATAGAGAAAAAATAGAAATTAAAATTAATAAGAACGACTTTATCAGAAGAAATATTCTGACAACTCAAATACTTAAAATATAAGGCAAAAGAAATAAAACTAGAAGAAAAGATAAAACAGTTAGAGCAACAATGTGAAAAGTTTGATAAAATATGGATAGTTATGGGAGACGGATGGAGAAAAAAAATTAATAATCCTGACTAACTCTAATGAAAAAATTAGTGCATTATGGGTAGAAATAGTAGTAAAAGAGAAAATGAAGAATACATTAATAATGATGGATGAGATAAAAGAAAACCAAACGAAAATGCAAGAAGTAATAAGAGAAGAGTTAACAAAATTATGAAATGTATCTGAAGTATCAACATTTAAAATAATACTAGAAAAACTTAACATATTGGTAGAAGAAACAAATAAAAGTAAAGGTAAACAAGTAGAAGGAGAAGATGAATGTAGCACAAGTAAAGAAAACACAGTAATTAGTGTTGCAACTCAACAACCAGAAATTGTACCAATAGATGCATGGAGGAGAAATAAAGAACCCATAATGGTAGATATTAACAAAATGAAACCAAAACTGACAAAGAAAGTAGAAAAAATATTAGATAGCTTAGCAATATTAAGTAAGAAAGGACAATTTTAATAATGAAAAACCAAGAACCGAGTGTACTTACGTTTTTGAAAAACCATGGAAAAATATAATAGAAAGAGAAAGATACAAGTATGAACCTATAAAAAAGAAAGAAAGAAATACGCCAGACAATAATTCAAAAGGTGAAAATATTTACTTAAAAGACGCAGAAAAAAACAACCAACGAATATTTGAATCTAAAATTAGATAAACAAGAACAAAAAATATGTGAATTAGAAACAGAAAACACCAAATTGAAAACACACAATAATGAAGAATGGTATGACAAGTATAAAAAATACAAACATAAATTCAAGGATACAAAAAAATATTAAAAGAAACCAAAGTAGAACTGAAACAAACAAAAGAGGAATTAAATAATGTAAAGCAAGATATAAATGAGGTGAAATAAGAATTAGGAGAATTAAAAGAAGAAATATAAATCCTTAGAGAAGAGATAAAAAATTTAAAAGGAAAAAAGAAAATAAGAAAAATTAGAACAAGCGATGAAAGTACAACTAGTAATGAAAAAACTGAGAGCGATACAAGCAAAGACAACAACATTGAATTAGTTAACCAAGAGATACAAGTAGCAGAATTCATATAAGAGAAAGAAGACTCAAAAATAGTAAAGGAAAATAATCAGATAATAGAAGCCTTACAAAAAATGAAAAGTGTAAATGCAATCATAGAAGATAAACCTGAAAGTGATATAGAAGATGAATTTAATAATCCTATAGAAACAAAAATAGAAACTGATGATATAATAAATGAAAATGCAAATGATTATCCCGAAGAAGAATTAGTAGACCCTAACCTAGGAATAATAGCAAGGAAACGCAATAGATTACCAAATCATATACCAGTAGGACAACAAGCTGAATTCAAAGAATTTGAAGGATCAATGGCACAAGGTGTAAACTACAATAGATATTTTCTAGACTTAGATAACGTGTATGATGAACAAGAAATAGGAAGAAGAATAAATGATTGGAATCTGGGAATGTATATAGCATTAATGAATTCTACACAAACAGTAAACCTAGAATATATGTATGACTTAATATCTAAAACGTTAATCAGAAAAGTAGCTTATTGGATAGAATCTATAGCCTACCAATTAAGAGGAAAAGTATTTAGCCATGCAGGAGATTGGAAATCTATGTTAATAATATTTGATATTATACAAAAAAGAGAATTTCTGGGAGAAAAATGGCTAGTAGCACAAGAAAACGTGCTTGCAGAAAGAAAAACAGAGGTAATAATGAATCTAAGTAACATGAAATGTTATAAAATCAATAAATTACCAGAATATACAATAAGTTTTAGTAAGTTCTTTTATGAAGCAAGATTCTTATCACAAGAAGGTTTGATATATCAACAACTCTATTATGATCACTTACCAATACCTTACAATACTGAGATATCGAAAGAATATACCCAACTAGAACCAAAAGAAAATATATTAGGAGAAAGAATAAGAGTACTAAGAGCATACCTAATGCGAAAATGTGAAGAATATAGAATGCAACAAAAGATCAAAAAAGATAAGAAAATAGGATTACGAGAAGTATGTGGATTTACTGAAAGAAGACTAGTATTTGGATGTGACGATAATAAAAGGAAAAAGAAATATAAGAGATATAATGACTACAACAAACAAAACCAACAACCTTATTACAAACCATATAGGAAAAAGAAGTTTAAAAGATATAGAAATACCCCTGAAACTAGAAGAAAATTTAAACATAAGAGAAAATTTAGGAAAAGAAAATACATAAAACCATTAGAAGAAGAAAAACATAAAGAGTGCAAATGTTGGAATTGCAATGAAAAATGACACTATGCTAATAAATGCCTAAATCTAAAGAAAAAAAGGTGTAAGATATGTGAATACAACACAATTTATAATGAATCTACAACAAATAAAAGAAGATAACAATAAGTGGTATGAATTTGAAAACTTCTATGTTAGTCAGACTGATGAGGAAAGTGAATCAGAATTAGAAAATATTAGCTTTGTTAACCAAAACTCAGAAAGTGAAAGTAGTTCTAACTAAATGAAATCGCAAGAAAGAAAATTATTAGAAGAAAGAGATTACTGGATGTAATATGAAAGGTATGTTCGCAATAAGCTTATTACAACTACTAGTGAAACAGTAAATAAATACTATAGTGATAGGTACAATAAGATTACAAAAAGCCTTAGCAGAATAGGAAAAAGATTAAGGGAAATAAGATGGAAAAAACTACTAGAGGAAGTAAGGGAAATGGAACAAGATGAGGAACTTCAACGAAGATTAAGAAAAATAGAGTTAGAAATAAATAATAACTAGATGGTAGCAATCTATATAGAAGAACATATAGAATATAAGCCTAATAAAATGATAAAACAAAAGATATTTATTGACAGCGGAGCAGACCTATGTCTAGCGAAGAAAGAGGTACTAGAATCACACAGATGGAAAAGATCTAAAACACATAGAACAAGAGTATCAGGTTTTAATGAACAAACAAAAGAATTAGATATAATAGTAGAAAATATGAGAATAATATTGGGAAAAACAATATTTAGACTACCAGTAATATACCAGCTGAATGACATGAAATAACAAGTAATAAATAATATTACTTTTAGCATACAAACACCTTGTAACAAGTGGATAATACTAAAGAGAGTACTACCAATACACACACTAAGAATATGTAACAGAAGATCAAATAGGAATAGTAACATACAGTTATTAAGAGAAAAATATCTTAATATATTAAAAATGAATTTTGGAGAAAACCCAATGAAACTATGGAAAAATGAAAAATATACACTGAAATCAAGTTAATAAATTCCAATGATATATAGTTGGATCTAAACCTATTAGGTATATCCCAACGAATCAAAAAGAATTTGAAACTCAACTAAAAGAATTATTAGAATTAAAATTAATACAAGAGAGTAAAAGCTCACATTGTAGCCCAACCTTTTTAGTTAGAAAACATAGTGAACAAAAAAGAGGAAAGGCTAGAATGGTGATTGACTATAGAGGGCTAAACAAGAAAATTATATTTGATGGATATTTTTTACCATACAAAACAAACCTTATCAATAGATTAGGAAATAAAAAATGGTTCAACAAATTTGATTGTAAAAGTGGATTTTGGCAAATAAAACTAAAAAATGAATCAAAAGCTTTAACAACATTTAGTGTCCCTCAAGGACATTATGAATGGAATGTACTACCCTTTGGATAAAAAATGCACCACAAATATTTCAAAGAATGATGGACCAAGTGTTCAGAAAATTAACAGAATATTGTATAGTATATGTTGATGACATACTAATATATAGTGATGATTTAGAAAATCATATAAAACACCTAGAAGAATTTATAAAAACTGTGAAACGGCATGAAATACTATTATCTGAAAAGAAATCTGAAATCTTTAAGAATAGTATAGAATATTTGGGATACATAATAGACAATGAAGGATTACAATTACAAGAACACATTGTAACAAAAATAAAAATTTAAAGATAAATTAGAAAGCAAAAAAGAGGTACAACAATTTCTAGGAATCATAAATTACGCTTCAGATCATATAAACTATTTACCACTACTAAGAAAGTCATTACAAGAATTAACTAACAAGAATATAACCTTTGAGTGGAAGGAAGAACATACTAAAGCCATAAATAAAATCAAGGAAAAAGTGAAAGCCTTGCCAAAACATAGAATACCAACAGAACTAGATCAACTAGAACTTTTTACTGATGTCAGTGATATAGGATGGGGATCAGTCCTCATAGCATATGATAAAGAGGATATAGATAAAGAAAAACTACTATTTTGTGGATATGGAGGTGGAACATGGAAGCCAAATGAGAAAAATTACTATATTAACGAAAAAGAAATATTAGCAGTAAAATTTGGAATAAAGAGATTCCATTATAACCTATTACCAGTAAAATTCATTGTCAGAACAGATAACACCCAAGTGAGAGCATTCATTAGAAATAAGATAGACCCTTTGCCAGAACTAAACAAAAAAAGAAAGTGGCAATTGTTCTTTTATTGTTATGATTTTATTGTCAAAAATATATCTGGGACTAAGAATATTTTAGCTGATTTTCTTAGTAGATACAACGATGTCAACCAGCAGTGATAAATTCAAAGAATATATTACCAATGTTACAAAGATCATCAAACAGAACCAAGAAATTATTAATACCAAAATAGAAGAAAATACACACTTGCTAAAATAGCTGACTGAAGCCTTTTAAAAGACTTCACAACACTACAAACCTTGAAATCCTCTCAATCCCCTACAGAAAAACCAAAGACTTTCACATCCAAACTTACAACTATGCCAACCACTATACCACCACCCATAACAACATCGTCTTCCCAGATAACAACGGTAGAAACAATGTGTGACAAGATGAAATTCTCACCTGAATATGTTACAGCTTACGGACATATTAATAAATTTTATGATTATAAATCAAACCCACACATTTTACGAAGTGCAAAATTAAGCAAATATCCAAGGTTTTTATGTAACGAAAAATCAAACCCTTATATAGTTCTTAAACTATTTACTTACGGTTTTATAGATAAAATACTAGTAGATGAAACTTTTTACAATATTACTAAATTACCCAATGTTTTTGTAGAATCTGTTAGACTAATGATGGAATCATTTGGAAGAGGTATCTACGGCATATAATTGTTCGACGCCTCAACAGACTTAACAGAAAAACCTATTATTATATGCCAATTATTTAAAACATGAAGGAATAGCAACATAAGCGGAGATGACAAGGACCTAAAAATGAAAATACCATGTACTATAGAAAAGTTTCAAGAATGGGTGAGTTCCAAAAGAGCCATCGGACAGTCAACATTGAAATCAAAGATATGTTAAGAGCATGCAAGACCAGCATCATTGGAAACTCCAAAGGAGGAGAGACCGAAGAAATTATCACTTTGTACTACAACAATGATGTACTATCCCAAGACACAATACACCTTACTAACATGCATGACAGGATCGTAAAAATGGAGCACAAACACTCCAGTGAAACAGTGGAGCAGTACAAACTCCTGATAGGCCAGATAAAAAGGAGCATAAAGGATGATACTACCCATATTACTATGAAAAAAGAAGCATCATCTAATCCTTTCGAATGAAACGACCCAATGTAGTTTAAACTACAGAAAGCCACAATGTAATAATTTATTATGGCCCAATGTAGTTTGAACTACAGAAAGCCCAATATGTCATCATATCATCATATGTCACCAATATACTACTGAAATAACAAAAGATATCATTTCTATTCTATAGGAGTATCGTCGGAGATTTTTTTTTAATCTTTTTGTGAAAAGAAGACCCCTGAAAAAGATGCCCTTATGCAAACAAGATACCTGTAAAAAATGCATGTGGAAGAAAGCAAAAGCCGCCGAACACACAAGGAATCAAAGACAAAAGATGACAAGCCAACAAACGTTGAAAAAAATGACAACAACGATAAACAACTTTAAGAAAAGCATGAAAGGACAAGAGACAAAGTACTATTTACTTTATGACTTTTTTAACTATAATGTACCAACTTTTAGACTTTTCAGCATGCCAATAATGTAAGGCAACCGAGGTTATCTATATAAAGAGCTTCATTGTAACCTCTGAAATCATATTTCGAAATACAACAACTTCAAATCTTTAAAATACTCTCTCTCATGTCTAGTTAAACCCCATTCTATTCTATAACTAATATCAAGATTAATATCATAATACCAGAGAATAGATACATTGAAAGCTTATACTTAGAACCATACTAGTCCATAAAACTCCATCTCTTAATTTTTTTTTTTAAGAAAGAGTCTGTCGAGCAACTCCCAGCACCTAGGCCATTTATCCCGTCGAATCCAGTGAGGAAAAAGGAAGGCAGAGCCAGGGTGGGTTGAGTATCTCCGGTGATCTTGAAATTTTTCTAAGAGGTACGTTTTCAGACTATGTGTTTCTAATTATGATTTTGATAAGTATAAGTCTCTGCAATTCTGATGTTAAATGTTGATAGAAGGTTGTAGACTTTTATTTAAAAATGAATTTTGAGTTGATAATACCTGCTTCCGTACTACATGCCTATTATCTGATAAACTTACCTATAACAATGATAATATACCATTTATATTCCTACCCTCTTCAGGGTTGTTAGATGATGAAAAGATCCGCACAGAAAATGGTATATAAATAAGGAATGTACATAAGTCAACCTGAAACTCAGAAAATTCTCTAAGGGCATACACTATCATAACCATGAATATATGCATGTCTGTAAATCAAGCCGCTCAATGGTGTGACATACCACATTTTCATATGTTAAAGTGAGTTGTGATTTATTCGACATAAGCTCAGAGAGCAAGACTATTCTCAAGTTCATGAGTGTTTAAAACCGTGTATATCACATGTTGGAAGGTTTATAGTTAAACAAATAAAAGAAAATAAGTTTTGTCGAAAGTCGGCATGTTGGGAATGTTATAACCCGATAAGAAGGTCATGTTATGAGGTGTTTTAATCGTATAATAGATGTGTGTTAAGTTTTGATGTCAGGCATGTTGTAAACGAAAAGTCGGCAAAAGTTTTCGCAAGTTACGTTCATAAATTAACTGAAAATTTGGCTCAAATGTTACAGAGCTATTATCCCAATGTATTTTTATTTAAGGGGTGATCCAAACATAAAATTTAAGGTCTACGAGTCTAGTTTCAATCACATTAAACCATTTGTCAATACAACATGGGAATAGAGAGATATTCCCATTTTTGCTAGACTGCACATGCAACCCTTTTTGGGACCCACTTAGGCGGTGGCCGACCATTGGGGCTACAAAATGAGTTCTAGACGTTTTATTTCCTCATTTATTCACCAAACTCGTCCATAAACATCTCAAAACCCTCCTAAATACATTCATAAGGTTCCAAGCCAAATCCAAGGTCAAATCAACTCAATCTTCCATCAAAGAGTGTTAAAGACTATAAAAGATTATCTCTAAGATATTGTGGCGCAGTTGAGGGTGATTGGAAGTGGTAACAACCGTGGTTCTTCAGTTATATATGCTTCTTAAGGTATGTTTAAAACCCTCTTGTTTTTTATTTAGCTTAATTCCATGTTGGTGAAGCTATTTGAAGCAAAACACCACAAGATTGTATTGAAAAAGGCTAAGATAGAGCTACTATTTTGTTGGGTTGTTTTGAGAGTATGAATGTGATTTATAATGGATGGAAATTATTTAATATAACATGAATATGTTGTGGTTACAGTTGTTAAGATTTTTCATGTGTTAATAAAGAGAAATGGAGAAAAAAATATATAGAAACTACGAATAGAAAGTCGAGTTTGAAGGGTAAACTTGGACTATTTTAGAAGGCATTTTGTGGATGTTTTGAACTAGGAATCCTATGGTACATAATAGTATGATGTTCTGAAGGTTGTAAACTAATTTATGGAATAAGAGTTGGATTCAAATTATGTTTTGTTATTCATAAAAATGAGCTTGCCGCTCAATATCATTGTTAAGATAATCGGAGAAGCTCATATTGTATTATATTATTGTTCCTGTTATTGATGATTATTGTTGTTCTTGTTGGGATGTTGATGACCTTCACTGGTCTTTGGGATGTAGTAAAAACAAGGGTGATGTTGCCTTATTTTTCGTGAGTGATATGACTAGCAAAATATGATGGTTATGACATTATATGTGAAGATAATATAATTTCACTTGTTGTAGACGCAAGAAGTTGTGTTGAGCTTGGTTGAGGAATATGGAAGAGATCATACAGGTATGTTGAGTCACCTTCTTTCCTTCTTTTGGCATGATTCCGATGAACGTAACATAAACGAATGTCCTTCCAATAAGGTTCTATTTTTAGAAACTAGAAAACGTGCAAGTTATTCATTCCAATGAAAAGTATATGATCATGATTATGTTCTGATTCTTTTGTTCTCATATATGGCATATGCTTATGGTATTTTCTGCATCTTATGACATCATATGTTGACGAATTAGCTCACTTAACATATTCAAAGGATAAACACAATACGTCACTTAGACTCTATTCATGATGTCCCTTGTGGTCTGTCTTGCATTGCACTTATATATATGTATCTATTTTCTTACCGCGCCATGCTATAGTCGGTTAGGTAGACACTTATATCTACATAGCACTAATAAGTTGGGGAAGATATTACCGTGTCCTATATGGACGGGCAGTTTATGATGAGCTCACCCCACAGAGGGACTTGATATTATATTATATGGCCCCATAGAGAGGCTTGATTTTACTTTAATGCATATCTGCATGGTTATCACAGTTATATGCACTCAGCGACCTTTTTATGAGTTTCAAGTTGATTCCTACACCTTTTCTTGTATTACATTCTTATACATGTTTACCTGCCTTACATATTCAATATATCTTTTGTACTGATATTTCTTTTGTCGGGGGACGCTGTGTTTTGATGCTCGCAGGTGCAGATAGATTTGATGACCCTCCTTTGTAGGGTCACTATTCATCTTGAGTTGTAGCACTCCTCTTCTTCCAGAGTTTCTGTTTGAGTTTTGAGTACGCATATATATACATATTATTGGTATGGTGGGGCCCTGTCCCGACCTGGTTGTTTGTTATATATCTCGTAGAGGCTTGTAGACTAGTGGGTTATGTATTGTAATTTTGTGAGGCCTTTTCCTCCTTTTTGTCAGGCTGATAGTATTATTGCTATGGCCTTGATGAACTTCTGAGGTTAGTTGTGGCCTTGTCGGTCTTTTGATATCTGTACACATGTTAGTTTTGTTGTCCCTTGTTCAGGTTACTAATTCCAGTTTCTCTTGTGATTGTCATTCTAAGGCCTTGTCAGCCCAGATAGTTATATGTTCACGCTATGATATAGAGGTGGTACACTCGGGTCATTCAAGAGTCGGGTGCTGGCCACACCCCATAAGCTGGGTGTGACAAATGGGGCAATATAATATAGTTTTAAGCCTCTTTGTAGGGAAAATCATATCATAACGTACATGTCCTCAAAAGGACTCGGTAATAGCGTAACCGACCTTAATAGAAACCGGTAATGTCAAGACCAACTATAGTGGTGCACACGTATAAGTGTCATTCCCGACCAACTATAGCACGACTCAGTAAGAAAGTACATACATTAAACATAAATGCAATGCAAGACCTCATGGACACCATGAACAGAGTCGGAGTGACCTATAGTCCTTATCCTCCGACTATTGTTATTGTCTCTACGTTTATCAACTTTCAGCCAAATAATAAGAGATATATAGAACACGAGATCGAAAGAGACATGAGCTACTTTAGTATGGAAGGAGACATGGATGTTTTAGTTAAGTATGGGAAGTGTCGCTTTAGGAAATCATTTGCATTATAGATCATGCCAAAGAACAGATAAGCCTTACATACCAGTCGTCAAAGTTATTCAAGTTCCACGGAATACCCAAAAATGCTCTCTAGAAACCTAAACCTAGTCATCCTTTTTTCTCCAAATCTTATCCTATCGGCGACCACCATGGCCAATCCGACCGGTGGACAACCCCCCACTAGGGTTGTGCCACATTTACCACCATCAAAACCTACAGGTGTTAACCCAAATACAACACCTTCAGAAGTTTATCGATCTAAACCTAGTATCAAACCAATTAAAAACCCCATAAATACTGACTTACCCTTATTATCTACCACACCAAACCCAAATACCTCTAACAATTTTCCTAATAAAGATGTTGGAGTTACTGCAAGCAATCAAAACAATAGGACTACTGGAAATTATGCAAACAGGTTAAAGGCTATAGCACCAACAATTATTCCAAAAATACCTATAAAACCTGTTGTTTACATATAAGGAGAGCCATATGTATCCTGCAATTCATCAGAAATAAAGTAGTTGATACTAAAGGAGGTTTTACAATATGCAATTCTAGGTAAGTTTTCATATGACATTGTAGATATCAAGGAATTGAGAACAACTATACTATAACAATGTTGTACTAAAAGTACATGTAAAATTGGGTTGATTGAAGACAAACATATTTTGATGAGGCTATCTTTATTTGAAGATTACATTAAAATATTGTACAATCCATCTTATTACATCAAAGTACACTCCAGATATTGTCAAATGAGATCACTAATATGGAACCCCTAGTTCAAACATGATGAACAAACTTCTATAACAGTTGCTTAGATTAGTTTCCTTGAAATACCACCAAATTACTTTGAAGGGAGGATGTCTTCTCAATGGCCTCAGCAATTGGCAAACCATTAATAGTTGATCTTGCCACAACAAACAGAACTAGACCTAGCTGTGCAAAAGTCAAAGTGGAAATAGATTTGTTAGCTAAACATCCAAAAAGAATTAATATTGCTGAGTTAATGATGAAAATGGACAAGTTAATTCTAAATGGATAAATATAAAACATGATTACCTGTTAAAGTATTGCAAGCATTGCAAATTACAAGGCAATGATGAAGCTGAGGGTAGCGCCTTACATCCAGAGCTGGAAAAGAAGTATAGAGAAGAGCTTAAAAAGTTGCAGTAGAGGAAAGAAATAATTTACAGCATGATGATACTAATCATCAAAAGAATAAGTGGGGCAATGGAAAAGGGAGAGGTAATGTACATGAAAAAAAGAATGGTTGTTGAGAAGAAGAAATAAACACATTAAAGACAAGATTGGTGTCATCATTGGAGAAGTGGAGGATCATCATGAGCAAGGTAGTTGGGTGAAAATAAAGAATTCCTTGAAGTACTAGAGGATATTGAGGAGAAATAATGATATAAAGGTGAGGGGAAACAACAAATACATGTAATGATAAAGGAATAGAACAGAAGGAATGGGAACAAACACAGGAGATCATAATATGTCAAAGTCAAGTGGTACATGTTACACCCCATAGTTTTGCATTTTGTTATAACTGATATCCTGGGAAGAGGTACGACCTAATGAAAGGGTAATGAATGTTTATAGCTGGTTTATGTAAGTACTGGAGTGTTTGGAAGTTAATCAGATCAAAGAAACTACATTTCAACGAAATTAGAAAATTATGTGATTCGACGACAAGGTTGACAGACTGTCAAAGGGGTTGATAGACCGTCAAAGTGCTAAATCTGAACCATCAAATTCTCTGCAAATATGAGATCTCTGGTCTAGATTGACGGACCATCAATATGACCATCCTTTTACGTCTTTGGAATTTTTTGTCGAGTTTAAAGTCGGTTCACGCAATTGGGAATTTATGTTTCTCTATATATAGACCTGAAACCCTCCCTAAATCCTCACTAAGGTTCCATAATACCCAAAGACCAAATCCAAGCTGAATTACGCAAGATTAACGTTATAATCCCTGTGGTTATCATAAGAATCATGTTCTCCATAAAGAATCAATTTTGGAAACCCTTGTTGATGGAATAACTTTCTGTTTTAGCATGATTTTGATGCATAAAGGTAATATTTATTCTCCTCTATCAATTTCTATGATTAATTGATAATTTAGAGCTAGTTGTGAAAGGTTTTCATAATCAAAACTCATAAACCTATGAAATCGTTGTAATATGACTTGTGGGATATTTTATTGAGATATAAGTTTGATATTGATTAGTAAACTGCTTGTTCCTGTTATGAAACTAATAAAGAATGTTTCAAAGAATTATGGGATCGAATTACCTAAGTTTCCCTTGTTAAGAGGTCTAAGAGCCCTATATTCTTAAAGTTATCGATAAAATGTCTAACTGAAGTTTCTCTATAAAATATATATTGGATGTTGATATCGACTATTTGTATGACATAGATAATCATTTGTAAGGAGTACAAGGACTCATAATGTGATTGTAACTTCGTGGATAAGGTATGTAAGTCTATCCCTTTCTTTCAAAAGTATGAAATCCAAATAGTTAACATTTCCAAAAGAAGCGTCGAAAGCTTTATTCAATTTGTATATCGTAATCTCATGTCGAGAGTTATTCATTGTTAATTATACTCTTATGATCATTTTTGTTTGGTTACTAGTCTATCCTATCATAAGCATTTCGAAAGAAGCATTTCACAGTGTTAATCATCAGAGTCGACTAAAAGTCATTCCAAAAGTAAAGTCAAAGAGCTCTGAGTTCTAAAGAGACCTTAATTTCTATTATTACAATATACATATTATTCAAACCACTGTTGAGAATAACCGGTGGGTAGCTATACATGTACATTATATACACCGTAACCTCGCACTATAAGTCAAGGGAAGTTTATACAGTAAGTCCTATTCAGAAAGGTTTCATTTTAGTTTTAGAGTTTCATTATCTATCGTATATGGCATCCAGGTTACTTTATGCTTTCCTTTACAGTATATCTCTTCATATTACTTTTATGCCTTTCTTTACAACTTAAAGTTTCATATTATTATTCATGATTTACATACTTGGTATATTATTTCCTACCAACATCCCTTTTGCTAGGGGGAGCTATGTGTTCATGCCTCAGGTTCTGATAGGGGCTCTACTAGGACACCTCAATAATAGTTGTCAAGTTCAGCCATCAGTAAGTAAGATTTATCTTTTCTGGAGCTTGTGGTTAAGCCAATGATTATGTTTTGCAGAGTTATGTACAATATGGGAATGTCGGGCCCCTATCTCGGCCATATGATAATACAATTACTCATAGAGGTTCATAGACTTATTGGGTATTTACAGTTGTTGGTGTGTAGCCTTGTCGGCTAAGTTATCTTTTATTGAACCATGTTGTGACCTTGTCAGTATAGTATGTACATATATTGGGCTAGTCCCTCTTGTTCAGTAATGTTGTTGTGTTATATCCCATTACGGTCTTGTCCTCCAGAATTTCTTCTCATGCAGAAGTCTGGTCATCAAAGTGGTACCCTTGGGCCAGCGAGGCACTGGTTGCCGGCCATACCCCCTAGTTTGGGGTGTGACAAACTTGATATCATAGTTGATCAGTTCTAAGGAGTCTATGTGCCGTGTATAGTAGAGTCTTGTTTATGAGTGTATTGTGCACTACACTTATAAACAAGAGGCTACAAAGCATATAGGGATGGTAGTTGTTCTTTCACTTCCTAGATCATGCTATAGAGCTGAGTTACATGATTTTGAGTCTAATTCATGCTCTAATCCCTTTTTCTGTCATGCCAGTTACTACAAGAGCTACCGTTATTTATCAAGCCAATGCTAATAAGGGTGAAGGTACCAGTAATGCCCCTCCCGACCATGTTAATAGAATCAAAGCTTATAGAGAGTCACACTCCCACATATCACCCATTCCACCCCCTTAGGAGGATATTAAAGGAGGTATAATGTCTCCAGCTCCTCAGGACATATTACCTCCAGTTCCAAAAAAATTAGTTCCTCAAGTTCCTCCACTTGCGTCTTCAGAGCAGGGTGTGGCAAGTGTTGCGCATTTATTGACGCATATAGTTGCTTCACAACAACGACAGCTATGGGGTTCCGTAGGTGTTGGGTCTTTTGATGGTGTAGGGAGTTCCTGAACCTGAGAATTTCTTGCATTGAGCTCCTTAGTGTTTATTAGTACAGACCCAGGTGCAGACCCACATGACTTCATTGATCAGATGAAAAGGGTATTGAGAGTCATGCATTCTTTGGAGACAGAGGCATTTGAGTTGGCCACATTTTAAATTATGAGATGTGGCTATCCTATGGTATTAGGTTTGGGATGAGTTTATTGATGATTTTCATGATCATTATTTCCCATTACACATACGCGAGGCCATGGTAGAGAGCTTCTTAAACCTTAAGCAGAGAGGCAAGAGCATTCGGGATTATAGTTTGCAGTTTAATTCTCTACCCATGTATGTCCTGAATATCATGAATATAATGGAGGATCGAGTTTATCGATTCATATCAGGATGGGATCCATATCTTATTGGATAATGTACAACAGCCTCGCTAAATAAATATATGGTTATTTCCAAGATACGGGAATATGCTCAGAGTATCGAGAATCGCAAAAGATAAGTTTGAGAGGATAGAAGTGCAAAGAGGGAAGTAACTAAGAGAGTTAGGTCAGCTGGATCGTACTCGGAGAGGTAGCAGGTAGCTCCAGGAAAATATTCTTCAGACGTCCACCTTGGTTTGCTAATAGTACTCCATCACAGTTTCAGGAGCCGAGGTATGATAGGCATGTTCACTCAGGACCTGGATAAAGTTCAAGTGTTTCGGGTTTCCAGGAGTAAGGGAGTTCAGGCCAGATGAGACAACCATTGCCGCCTTATGGCCAGTGTGGTAGGACACATCCGGGATGGTGTGGTCAGGGTACCAATGTATGTTATAGGTTCACAAATCTTGGATATTATATGCGCCAGTATTCGATTATCGGGATAGGTGATGCAACTCAATAAATGGGATTCATCAGGTGTACGTTTGCAGAGTGGTGGGCCACATACCTCAGCAGGTAGAGGAATGAGCCTTTGGTTTAGCTGATGCCCAGAATTGCATTTATGCTTTGTCATGTCATGAGGATTTGGAGTCATTTTCGGATGTCATTATAGGTATATTATCCGTCTTCACCTATAATGTTTATGCACTAGTAGATCCATCTTCCATTTTGTCCTATATTACGCCTTTTGTTGCTAGAAAATTTGTATTTGAACCAGAGTTATTTTCTAAGATATACAAAGTGGCTACACCTATTGGTCAGATAATTGTACATGATGAATTTACAGGAATTATACCATAACGGTATGTAATCGCCCTACTTTGGCTGATTGAGCTGAATTACCTATGGTTGAGTTTGACGTCATCATGGACATGGGTTGGTTTGCTTCTTGCTATGCAACTGTCGATTGTCTGACAAAGATTGTTAAGTTTAATTTTACTGGCGGCCTGACCCTTTAGTGGAAAGTTAACTCCACTACGCCTAAAGGTATGTTTATTTCATACTTAAAGGCTAGCAAGATGATCTCTAAGGGATATATTGATAATTTAGTGTGGGTCAAGGATGCAGATACAGAACCTCGAACCCTTCAATCTGTTCCAGTAGTTAATGAGTTTCCCGATGTATTTCTGGATGAGATTTCAGGCATCCCTCTAGATCGGGAAATTGAGTTCATTATTGATGTACATTCCAGATACACATTCGATATCTATCCCTCCATATTGAACGGCGCTTGCCGAAGTGAGGGAGTTGTAGGATCAGTTGATGGATTTACTGGAAAAAAGTTTTATCAGGCCTAGCAGTTCGCCATGGGGAGCACCGTTATTGTTTGTTCATACGAATGACGGTTCATTAAGAATGTGCATCGATTATAGGCAATTATATAAGGTCACCATCAATAATAAGTATCCCCTTCTGGGGATCAATGATTTATTTGACCAGTTACAAGGTGCTAAGTATTTCTCAAAGATTGACTTAAGATCGGGATACCACTAGTTGAGGGTAAAGAAGAAAGATATTCTGAAGATAACATTTCAAACCAGGTATCACCATTTTGAGTTTCAGGTGATGTATTTTGGAATCACTAATGCACCAGTAACCTTTATGGATTTAATGAATCGAGTCATCAATCCATTCTTGGATATCTTCGTGATTGTATTTATTGATGATATTTTGGTGTACTCACGGACTGAGGCAGACCGTGCAGATAATCTCTGAGCGGTGTTACAAATGCTCCAAGACCGTAAGTTGTATGCTAAGTTCTCCAAATTAAAATTTTGTTTCCTTTTTGGGCCATATTGTCTCCTCAGAAAGTATCAGGGTGGATACTCAGAAGATTGAGGTCGTAAGAAATTGGCCGAGACCTACGACTCCTACCGAAGTATGTAGCTTCTCGAGCTTAGCAGGATATTATCGCTGATTCATAGAGGGTTTTTCTTCTATCTCCATATGTATGACTAAGCTCACTCATAAGGTAGCTAAGTTTCAGTGGACAGATGTGTGTCAGTGTAGTTTTTATGAATTAAAGGATAGGTTGACATTCGCACCTGTGTTTTCTATTCCCAAAGGTACCAATGGGTATATGTATTATTGTGATGTCTCTAGAGTCAGCCTAGGGTGTGTTTTGATGCTGCACAAAAAGGTTATAGCATACACTTCGAGGAGATTAAGGAAACATGAGGTAAACTATCTGACTCATGATCATGAGTTAGCGGCAGTAATCTTTGTCCTAAAGATGTTGTGTCATTATTTATATGGAGTCCAGGTGGGGGAATATTCACATACCATAAGAGTCTACAGTATATTCCCCCAGAAGGAGCTATATTTAAGGAAAAGAAGGTCGCTATAATTATTAAATAACTACGATGTCGACATTTTATATCTTCCTGGAAAGGAAATGTCGTAGCTGATGTCTTAAAACATAAGTCTACGGGGAGTTTGGATGGTATTGAAGCTAACAAGATATAAATGACCAAAAAACTATGTCGCCTAGCCAGTTTAAATGTGTGACTTGTGGACACGGATGACGGTGGAATGATAGTATAGAATACCACAGAATCATCCTTAGTAGAAAAAGTGAAAGCAAGACAATTTGATGACCTCGAGTTGGTCCGAATGAATGAGGGGATTCCTCTATAGAAGAAGCCGATATTGGAACTTACAGGAGACTGAGTCTGTATATATCAGGGTGGACTATGTGTACCAGGCGTAGAAGGACTCTGAGAGTAAATAGTGGTTGAGATCCACCAGCCCAGGTATTCCATTCATCCTAGATCGACAATGATGTACCATGACCTCCGACATACTTACTGGTTGAATGATATGAAGAAAAACATCGTAGCATTTGTAGCTCAATGCCCATATTGTCAGCAAGTTAATATCGAGCATCAGAAGCCTGGAGCTTTGATTCAGAATATTGAAATCCCTACTTAGAAGTGGGATATGATCAATATTAGTTTTATCACAAGACTACCCTATTCTTATTGGAAGTTCGATTCAATTTGGGTTATCTTGACAAACATACGAAATCGAATTATTTTCTACCAGTTCACACTACCTTCTCAGCTGAGGATTATGCTAAGCTATATATCAAGAAAATAGTTTGATTACATGGTGTTCTCACTAGCCTTGTACTATAAGATCTGGTGGAACTTTAGAACCACACATCTTTATGGAATGCATTTATGAGTAACAAATATTGTAAGAAGAACAATCCTATAATTGTTCAATGGAAATATGGATCTCAAAACTGGAAGAAAATGTTACAGGCTAGTGACATCATTGAATACCACATCTGGATGAAAAAATATATGGGAAATGTTTTTTTTTTGGTATGACAACTAGACTGACTTAGAGGCTCTGTGTTATGCATCATGAGGAGTCACTTATGATGATACAATACAAAATGTGCAAGAAATGGTGAAGGATGGAAGGTGGGTTACTGAGAAACTGCCGCATGTGTTACCTGGAGACATAGTACAACACACGCTAGATACAATATATCCACCAAGGAACTATGGAGTAGAGGATGACCCTTGGTGGGTTTTAAGTAAGAAGGGGTAGTTTTCTGTCAAATCAACTTGGAAATATCTAAGATTGAGGGACATGAGAATGAAATATAAAATTTTATGTGTATTATAGGGCAACCTTTCAAAATATCTTTCTTTATGTAGAGGTGTTGGAAATTTAAGTTGCCAATTGATGAGGTGTTGAAGATAATGCACACTAATCTAGCATCTAGATGTTGGTGATGCTCAGATCGTAATGAGAAGACAAACTAACATCTATTTTCTAAATCTTTTTCTGCTAACAAGACTTGGTCCTTTTTCTATTCTTTTGCAGGTTTAGTGAAGCCCCACAACTATAGCAAATTATAGTGATGGAGACAACCTGTTAATGACATACTCAAACCACTATTTCAAGCTATACCAATTGTAGTTATGTGGAAATTTTGAAAAAGAAGGAATGCTTACAAATATGAAGATAAAAAATCATAGGGAAGATGCATATTTTAGGTTTTTACCACTATTCCTCTAGGTTGGTCAAATTCAGAAATCCATCTATTCAGAACATCCCTAATAGATAGTATGAGCTAGTTCAACTACAGGAGAGATATAGGCCTCATGTGAAGGTTACTAAGGTCACTTGGCACCCTCCACCTAGGGGTTGGATAATGTGCAACATAGATGGAGCATCAATGGGGAATCCAAGAAGAGGATCTTATGGATTTATTTTAGAGATGAGGATGGTAACATCATACATGCCCAGGCAGAGAAATTGGAGTACATTACAAACACAGAAGCCAAAGCAATAGAAATTTTAGAAGCAATCAAATGGTGTAATCATAAGCAGATGGAAAAAATCATCTTTCAAACAGATTCATTACTGGTACAAAGGATATTAAATGAGTAATGAAAGCCACCTTAGAGCATAGTAAGATACATAGAGAAAAATAAACACCTAGAATGTGAAAACTAGTGCATATATTCACATATGCTAAGAGAGAGAACAAATTAGCTGATGCATTGGCTAATCGCTAACAAAGCACTTGATACGGGGCCAATAGTTGTAAATCGTTTATAGGGTTGGATGTCAAACTAAGGAAGATTATCAACAGTGATAAGTCTTAGGTTCCTTATCTAAGAGTCACATACAGATAAAATTGAAGAATAAGCAAAACAAGAATAGCAAAAAGAAACATACCAGTGCAAGCAAAGCAACTGATCCGCCATGGGCGTGGAACTCACAGCGACAAAATCGAGGTGACATCGCATTAGGTACAGACAGAAGAAAAATGAGAGAAATGAGTAAAAAGACAAGAACTAGATCTCAAGAATACACAAAGAAGAAAGCGTACCACAGCAGTGGTAAAATAAGGGAGATGATAGAACTCCGGTGACTAAAATTGTGGATATGGACTGACGCACGAAAACGAGAAAGCAGACACTCTTCAGAATCAATACAATTTCATCATTGGTAGATAAGAATGCAAATTAAAGGAGAAGCCATAGTCAAAGTTTGGATCTACGACCGATTAAAAAATGAAATAGGGAAAATGTGTCTTGCATTTTTCCCTATTGGACAAATGCAATTTTCTTTTTGGTTTTCTTTAGTTGGACTGGGATTTTGTTTTTGGGCCTTGGTCATTTTATTTTCTACATTTGGTTTGAACCTCTTTGATTATGCATCTTAATAAAATGCCTATCTAGGCCTAACTGATTTTAAAAAAAGAGTGGATGAGGTTATTAAGGATTTAACATAATCAATAAAGTATAGTTACGTAGCACATAACAACTAATGCCCATATACTTGGCATTCTCTAGTCACAACAAGTGTCTACAACACATACAACCCTATTAGATAAACTAGTACTCATACAAATACACGTCACATCACGGGTATGAAGGCCCCATTATGGCCATCACCTTTTATTAACCCAATTTAAAACTTTTAATTAGTTAAAACCTACATCAAGTGAAGTCAAGTCTTAATTTAGCTTGAAGATTAAGAAACATGCCACGAACCCCTCAAGTAACCACCTTTCCATTCTGATATAAGTAATGAGGAGTGTAAGTGGGTAAGTGGGTCGGGGCTTGGTTGTAATCGGGTTAACCCAAAAATGGCCTTGAAAGTGGGGTTCTCGAATTCTGCTGGCAGTGTGGTGTTTGGTGGCTGTATCGGGTAGTTTTAAGGAGAGTTGGGTTTAGGTATTTTATGGGGTTATTATAGACACGTTGAGGGTTGTTCTGGTGATCGGTCTTTGTTAGTTTAGTGTTTGAGGATGTCGGAAGTTTACAGAAATAGTGTGGTTCTCAGCTGGGGTGTGTAAAGGGTTGTTTGGTGTTGTCGGGATGACACGGCTGATTATCGGTGGTCTCGGTTTATGGCTTTGAGTGTGGGTGTTTGGTAAGGTTTGTGGTATGTGGTGGAAGAAAGGAGATGGTGATTTGAACAAGGAATGAACACGGGATGCTAGGTGCAAACTTGAGTACAAACCAAGTATAGGATGATCGATATAGCAAGGATAATGACATGAGGGTTTTAATGCTCGAGACGACACCAAGAAGTGTTTGGACAATAGGACAAGGTCTTGACAAAGGTTACTAAGTACAAGCTCGTGAACAATCCAAGAAAGGGTGGTTGGTAACCTTATGATATACCCTAGGCTTGGGTTTGGTTGGATCACAAGTTTCAACGTCCACTCGTACCAAGGGAGTTCCTTAAGTTTGGGTTTGATTAGATCATACAAGTTCTAACCAAGACATACACCAAAGGGACCTTAGCTTCGATTTAACTAGGTCACACAAGTCCTAGCTTAAAATTACACTAAGGGGTTGGTTCACACAAGAACCGAAGGCCTACATAAGGACCAACTAAGGTAGATAATACACATGTTGAATAACTTAGCAATTGAGTAAAACTCAAATAATTTTCATAAATCAACCTTACCTTTTACAACATCCTAATGGTCCTATTTGTAGTAATATATGGACCTTTATCGAAGACAAATTAAAGGACACAAACTACCTTGAACCAAGTGGGGACAAATGGGGACGAGTTCTGGTTTTCTTGGTGACCAAGGGTGTTCTCGGCCTATGGAAATAAATGTGAAAGGTTTTGGTTTTACTTGTGGAAAAAAGATGAATTCAATATTCTCACACCCCTTTGTGGATCCCATGAAGAAGAATGCATGAACTTGGCTGCTCATAAATCTCATCTTCTTGGAATATTTTGGAAACTTACATTCTTTGTATGTCCTTGGACGAATGTAGATAGAAGAGCATTTCGACCACCCCTTCATATTCTTGGTGTCTTCCATGTATCCAAATACATGAATTTTCTTCTTGGAAGCTTCATGTTCTAGATCATTCTTGTCCCTTTGTCACCTTCGGTTTTATCCTCTTCACATGGCTTAGACACATGGCCTAGTCATCACATTCCCTTACATCTTTGTCCGAGTCATCTTGTTCTATTACATGGTACATTAACTATGTCCTAATAAGAACTAAAAGCTAATCTAAGAATTAGACTAACAAGAAGGCTGAATAAAAACATGTTTCTTAGACCTTCACATGACAACTCTAACTTCACTCCATTTTCCATGCCACATTAGGCATGTAAGTGTAGATTGACGGGCCATCATTGGCATTCTTAGTAAAGCACCTCTCGACTTATGTTGAGAGTTTAAGTCCGCAAGCTTTCTTTCATCAATCTCCCCTTCTTTAAAAGAATTTCCCTCAAATTCGCGTCGTCTAAATGTGAAAATAAGCCTTGAACAACAAGTGTTGATCTAATACTTCCACCATTAGATAAGTCTGGAAGTTTTATCTTACAGGTTCCTTCTTCGAAACTTGCGAAATAGAGATCCGAATACAAGCCACGTGGTTTTGAATTAAAATGATGTCCGTATTGTGCCACGAATCCCATAAAGTATAATGCCTTGCCATAGGTAGAATAATGGCATGATGCACCATTCAATTTTGTGCTAGAGCACAAGATGGCACTTATATTAATTTTATGTTTGACTTCCAATGACTTTTCACGACTTGACATAATTAGAACTAGGGCTTCACAAATCTTTTCCTTCAAGGCTTCAAAGACTCTTGTTGCTACTCGGAACCATTCATACTCATCTTTTCTCATTAGTTCGTTGATAGGGGCGGCAAGGTCACAATAATTCCGAATGAAATGATGAGGAAAAGAAGTCGGACCAAGGCTATTTACCGCAATTATACCCTTAGGCTCGGAACATCCTTGGCTAGATTCCACCGTGGTTGGATTATCACACATGCCCTCAGAAAATGTGGTGTAACCCTTGGACCGTTGTATCATCGTGTGCGTGAAGCTCACGGTAGAAATTGTTGCATTTCACAATCTACATGGCATGATGAAAGTTTTGCCACGTGGTCCTCTTGGGTAATCGAGAATAAGATCCAAGATCACATCTTTCCATGGTTGTTCCGGGATCGGCAAATGAGTATACGATTCTTGTTGGAAGAACCTTCTCTATCCTTTGACATGTGGAACACTTTCATACTACATCTTCGAACTTGGGGTCTCATTCATGGAACTCCTTTAACACTTCCAATACCATTGACCTTAGTTCAAGCATGGTCAACATCATGAGCCTTCGAAGAAATGTATCCACCACCATAATGGACTTGTCATATTTATGTTTTGTGGAGGATTTCGGAGTTTGTAGGTGTGCTACAAATTAGCATGTTTAGGGTTCAACTTCCTTGACACCACATATGATTTGTGTTGTAATCGAACAAGGAAACTGCGTATCACCAAATCTTCTACTAGGGGATGCCGTGGATTCTTAGTCTCGAATTGAGACGACTCCAATATCACATTCAACTCCAATATTCGAAATAGGGGTAGTAAGGGCCCAAATATTTTGAGTGAAGTGACGAGGAATGTAAACCACACTACGAAAACCTTTTTTCACACTTCCATTCGACGGTTCGGGCCAACTCTGGAAAGTTAACACCGTGGATGGAACGTTATACCTGTCGTCGGATGGTGTGATGTAACCCATAGGTGGTTGTATCACCTTGCGTATGAAACTCACGGGAGGGTTTAGAACGTTGCACAACCCAAATGGCATCACCATCCATTCATAGTAACCATGCTTGATTTTGGAAGCCATCTTTCTTTCATCTCCTCCTAGGATCTTCATGTGTTGGTAGCCATTTATCAAATACAACGCTGCAAAAAATTTGGCCTCACTCAACACATCAATAAGATCTTTCACTATTGTCATAGGAAGTTTGCACCCCATGATGATGGTGTCGACTTTTCGGCACTCAATACTCGTGTGCCAAGTTTCATTTTCTTTAGCACCATCAAAATTGTTGCCTTTTCCGGATTATGTCTATAGGCTTGATGATTAAGTAATGAACATCTTAGAAATAAACCAAGAGTATGTTCAATACCTCCCATCGTTGGTGATCCGATTGCAAGCTCGTCCGCACATATATCTTCCAAGGGTTCCCTTAAGTCGGCATCTACGCTCCACTTTGACTCTTCATCTATCTCCGGTGTAACAAGTAAGGGGGTCTC
This sequence comes from Anisodus tanguticus, assembly GCA_034509755.1. Lineage (NCBI taxonomy): Eukaryota > Viridiplantae > Streptophyta > Magnoliopsida > Solanales > Solanaceae > Anisodus > Anisodus tanguticus. The sequence continues at coordinate 25,448,098 of CM067540.1, forward strand.
GAGTTCCTCTATTTCTTCAAGTAGTACGGGTTCCACAATGTCCAAGGAAAACCCACACTCTCGATACTCTTCTCTAACCACGATGCGGGGATTAGGACATTCACTTGCAAAGTATCCTAATTCTTGGGATTGAAAATACTTTTTTCTCTTTTTATCTACCCCTTTTGTAACCTTTACACTTTCTTGAATATACAATGGGTTAGTAAAAGAGGTACTCCTCTTTTCTACCCATTTATCTTTCTCTACACTTCCCCGACTATACAAGGGGTTAGTAAACGAGGTACCACCCTTTGCTTTAACATATGTGGGTTGTACAAAGGATCTTAGGTTACCTTACCTTTCAAGACATGGAATGTTTTACATAACCCTTGACTCGGCATTATTACTCATGGTACATCCCACAAGTTCTATTTTCACGGCCCGCACTTGTTCCATAAAAATATCACTTATGAGCCTCCTTAGTTCTTCTTTGTTTACGTCAGTCATACTGTCAAAGCGTGGGATGGGATAACCTCGCTCTGATACCAATCTGATATAAGAAATGAGAGGTGTAAGTGGGTAGGGGCTTGGTTGTAATCGGTTAACCCAAAAATGGCCTTGAAAGTGGGATTCTGGGGTTCTTTGATTCTGCCGGTAGAGTTGTGTTTGGTGGTTGTTTTGGGTCGTTTTAGGGAGAGTTTGGTTTAGGCGTTTTATGGGGTTATAGTAGACACGTTGAGGGTTGTTCTATTAATCGGGATTTGTTAGTTTAGTATTGGAGGATGTCTAAAGTTTACTGAAACAGTGAGGTTCTCGATTTGGTGTGTAGTGGGTTATTTGGCATTGTCGGGATGACACGGCTGATTGTGGGTGGTTTTAGTTAGTGGATTTGAGTGTGGGTGTTTAGGAAGTCTTGTGGGATGTGGAGTTAGAAAGGAGATAGTGGTTTGAACAAGGAATGAATAGGGGATGCTAGGTGCAAACACGAGTACAAACCAAGTATAGGTCGGTCGATATAGCAAGGATAGTTACACGAGGGTTTTAATGCTCGAGTCGACACCAAGATAAGTTTGGCCGATTGGACAAGGTCTTGACCGAGGTTGCTAAGCACAAGCTCATGAACAAGCCAAGTGAGGGTGGTCGGTAACCTTATGATATACCTTAGGCTTGGGTTTTATTAGATCACATAAGTTCCAACGTCCACTCGCACCAAGGGGGTTCCTTAAGCTTGGGTTTGATTAGATCACACAAGTTCTAACCAAGACTTACACCGAAGGGACCTTAGCTTGGGTTTAACTACGTCACACAAGTCCTAGATTCAACTTACACTAAGGGGTTGGTTCACACAAGAACTGAAGGCCCACACAAAAACCAACTAAGGTAGACAACACACAAGAACCGAAGGCCCACACAAAGACCAACTAAGGTAGACAACACACAAGTTGAATAACTTAGCAATTGAGTAAAACTCAAATAAATTTCATATATCAACTCTGCCTTTTACAAAATCCTAAGGGTCCTATGTATAGTAATATAAGGACCTTTCTAGAAGATAAATTAAAGGACACAACCTACCTTGAACCTTTCAGCCATGTGGGGACAAATGGGGATGGGTTCGGGTTTTTTTGCTGACCAATGGTGTTCTCGGCCTATGGGAATAAATGGAAAAGGTTTTGGTTTTACTTGTGGAGAAATGATGAATCCAATCTTCTCACACCCCTTTGTGGATCCCATGAAGAAGAATGCATGAACTTGGCTCCTTATAAATCTCATCTTCTTGGAATATGTTTGAAAGCTTCCATTTTTTGTATGTCCTTGGCCGAATGTAGATGGAAGAGCATTTGGACCACCCCTTCATATTCTTGGTGTTTTCCATGTAGCAAAATACATGAATTATCGTCTTGGAAGCCTCATCTTCTAGATCACTCTTGTCCCTTTGTCACCTTTAGTTTAATCTTCGTCACACGGCCTATTCATCCCATTCCCTTACATCTTTGTCCTAGTCACCTTGTCCTATTACATGGTACATTAACTATGTCCTAATAATAACTAAAAGCTAAGCTAAGAATTAAAGATAGGTTAAAAGAAAAAACATGGTCTCGGCCAAGACCAACAAGAAGGCTAAATAAAAATATGTTTGTTAGACCTTCACGTGACAATTCCAACTCCACTCTATTTTCCATGCCACATTAGGCATGTAAGTGTAGATTGACGGGTTTTCGTTGGCGTTCTTAGTAAAGAACCTCTTGACTTATGTTGAGAGTTTAAGTCTGCGGGCTTTCTTTCATCACCTTCTGGCCTCAACTCGGTCAAAATCTATCAGTTATGTCATCTACATCAGTATATGAGTCTATAGACACCCATATTACTATGCTTTTACCCGAAACCCAATAACCAATTCAAAATAGACAAACCCGAGCCCCAAGGGAAAAATTGGAATTTTAATTTAGAAATCCTTTACCCATTGCCTAAATAAGTTAAACTGAAAAATTTATCCAAATCTAAGCATGTATCAACCCCCAATTCCATAAAAATCCATTTCTACACTTGGGCTAAAAACTCCTAAATTTCCAACCCAAAATCATGATTTAATTACTAATTAGTGGTAGGAATCAATGGTAATTAAAAGATTTAGGATTAGAATCTTACCCCAATATTAGATGAGTAAAATCCCCGTTACATTTCTCAAAATCGAGCTCTAGAACATGTAATGTTAGAAAATGGAGTCTAAGTTCGAATAGGGAATTTTAAGTCACTTCCATCAATGCCTTCATCGCAATCGCAGACAGACACAACACGATCGCGATGAGCTTCTGCGACCTGGCCCAAAATCCCCTTATCATGATCGTGGGGCCTAGCCTACGACTGTGAAGCTCAATGGCCCGACCCACTCTACGCGATCACGGTCAAACCACCCGTGATCGTGACATCCCTCTTTCTCATTGTTCCCAGTTGCGACACCCTGACCATGATCGCGATGAAGGATCACTGGCACCAGTAATTGCTATTTTATGGTTTTGACACCCGAAACTCGTTCAGAACCCTAGACACAAAGCAAATATTCACTTCAGTCATAAAACACACCACGAACCTTCTCGCACACTCAAAGCACCCCAGAACAAGATGTTTTAACTTGATGTTGACCGTGGTCAACTCATAACATAAAATTTAGCTAGTTTCCAACAAATGACCTGAAACACTCCCGAACCTCACTGGACCTGAACCAACGACTCAACTAAGTCAAAAATCACATTCCGGACCTAATGGAATTGATGAAACTTCGATGCGGATGCATTTACCCCCAGGTTTGGCTTTGGTCAAACTTCTGCATTGGCTTAACTTAGGAACATCTATTTTCACTAAATTTCATTCTAAACCCACCAATTTCCTAAGGAATCATTCCACCTATCCCCAAATGTCATAAATACCAAGACAATGCAACGAGAAAGGTATTTTGGGGGAAAAAGTTAAATTGCAATAAACAACTTTGAGGGTCCTAACGGTTTCTCAACCAACAATCCAAATTACTTTCCAACCCATTGAGAACTGTCCCAACACACGTTTACATCATAAATGACATTCAGAATTCATGGAACTGATGAAATTGCGATTCAACTTCGTTGATCTCCTATGTTCACTTTGGTAAAACTTCTCCAATTTCTTAACTTAAGAATGTTCAACTTTTTCTAATTTCCCTTTGATACTCATCTAATTATCTAAGAAACTATGTCACCCATACCCGCAAGTCAAGAATGCTATTTTAAAGAAATGAAAAATTGCATTGCATTGCATTAATTCCTTCATTCTTTCTTGATTATGTGCTTAATTGATGACTGGAAATTACTTGAACTTTTATAATCCTTTATTCAGTGGTAACCTTACTGTTGGTATATGTAGACTTGTAAGGTTAATGAATGTTTTTACTTAAAAATATTGTTACTACTTCTTCGTTGTCAGTCTATGAGATATATTAGGAATCTGTGATTTCGTACTACTACACTTCTTTCACTCTTTTGTGGTGTAGATTCGATCCCTAGTACTAGCATACCTCATGGGGAATTTTAAGTCTGAGCCTGGTTGATTTGGAGTTGTGTGAGTTTCTTGTATGTTCCGTGACCCACATCTCCCTCTATCTCTTTTTTAGTATACTTTCTCTCTCATATTCGGAAAGTGTATTCAGTATTCAGACTTATTCTTATTTCATAGTGGCTCTTGTACTTGTAAAACGAATCTTGGATAGTGTTGTTATTATGCATTTACTTATAGAAAGACCTAGTATTTGATATTTAATTTGACTCTTTTCTTCCACTAAAAGTTATTTGATTGGATTGCTATGGTTTGGATTTGGCTTACCTAATGGTGGGGAAATTAGGCACCACCATGACTACTGATTTTGGGTAGTGATAAGGTGTCATATTTATTATCAATGAAAGGAGCAAAGAAGTACTTTTTTGTTAATTTTGTGTATTTAGCGATTTATTTTTTTGTTCTCCTATAAAGCTATGGACATAGGATTTATGAACAATTTTAGTATTTTTGTCAACCAAACTTCGATGTTACTAGGGTACAAAGGCATAATGTCTATGGTAACGCTGCACTTTGTTATGATGCATATTAATTAGTAAATTATTATCATTTGAAATAAAAACTTAGTAAACTGGGATAATGGTTCCTAAGAAAATATACTAAGCCCTTCTTGTTCAATTAATCTATGCAGATATTTTGAACCAACGAGCTTTACCTCCTCACTCGAGCTAGGGTTTAGATCTGAAGGTAAACATTTTACATATTTAACATAGAATAAATACAAAATTGCTCACTAAATAATCTTCAAAATCGTTTCAACAAAACTATTTTGGCATTTTGAATTTTGTTTTCTTTTTTACCAAATATTTGTCTTTTTAAAAAAAAAGAGATAAAATGGTGGTTTTCATTTTTAAATTTCAAAACTACCATTCCAATGAATTTATCATAATATATATATATATATATATATATATATATAACAAAATTTCTTACAAAACTAGAATGAAATATAGAAAAAAAATTATGAACACTTAGAGTAAAAGAAAGAAATATAAAAGGATGAATATTATTTTCAGAACAGACTTAATTATTCAATATAGGAAATTGGAGATAAGATCTCATGTCCTCCCCCATACACTAAATGTGTGTACTTTTTAATATTCAATAACTTGATAGGGATCTATCTAACCATTGCAATACATATAACTTTCTCAAATTTACAATAACAACATACCCAGTGAAATTCCACAACGTTGGGTCTGGGGAGTGTACAGTGTACGCAGATCTTGGTAGGTAGAGCGGAACTTTCTCAAATTTAAAAAAATAAACAATAATAACAACAATAATAACAAGATAACTCTTTTCTACTCATCAAATTTCAATTTGTTTTCTAATTAAATACATGTCCGATCACAACTCAAATTTCCAAATACAACTTTTCAACTTTACTTTGTTGGAAATTTGCCTTTGGCGGGTGTTGCGTCCGACCAACTTTAACGGCTTAAACACTAGTGTTCCGTATGTTGGAGAATCCGGTTCTTCACACGTACATAATCTACTAAGTAAGTAGATAACCGTAGGGCCAAGGATCGTCAAATTTCATTGAGAAATGAAAGAGATATTGGTCCACGAAGTGAGGTGTTTGAAGCATGGAAAAGTGTGGTATTAAGACCAATTCTCCCTCATCGGTAGGGGAAGAAAGAATTGTTTTGCTTATAAGTCTTAATGTTGGCTTGGGGTTTGGGACCCCAAGGGGTATCCCATGTGTTTAAAGGAGGGAGGACCTAGATGTGCTTCGGTTCGAGGAAAGCCCACACGCGCGCCGCCCGCTCATCCCATCCGGGTCTCGAGTCTCGAGTTGCGGGCTGCGGGATGTTCTTCTTCTGATATTATCTTTTTGGACCAGTAACAACAATTATGGAGGCAGTTGGTAAGCCTCTCCTTCAACCATATAAAGGACCATTTGGCCAGATTGTTGAGACACACATAACACAAACAAAATCAGTTCTTCCTACTACCTTCCAGCATCATTTCATTACTCAAAATTCTTCACGGTAGCACTTGAGTTTTCTTTGCTCATTTGTTCATTTGCTGTTTTATCTTGGAAGACAATTGTCCAGGACGTAGAAAGGATACATACAAGGAAATATTGTCTTAAAGACAGAGTGCAAACACTTGACTCAGCATACCAAAAATTGTTCCAGTTTACTGTTCAAGTTTATTGTAATTTCAGTTTATTGTTCAAGTTAATTGTAATTTCAGTTTGTTGTAATACTTAGCAGTTACTTATTTCCGTTTCCTGCATCATTGTAACCAACAAGTTTAAGATAATATTTTGCTTACTGTAACTGCTACAACATGGCTGGAAACATAACTGATTCTGCTGCTGCTGCTGCTGCTGCAACTCAAGGCAACAATGCTGCCTTCCCTGCTGCTGCCGCTCTTATCCAAGGCAGCAACTCTGTTGCCTTCACTGCTGCTGCCGCTACTGTCGAAGGCAGCAACTCTGTTGCCTTCCCCCTGCTGCCCAAGGCACGTCTGCTCCCTTTACTGCTCCTTCCACCGCATTCCACCATGATTGCCCTGAAAAATTCATGGGCTCAAACTTTAAGAGATGGCAGCAGTAGATGTTGTTCTACTTAACAGCTATGGGCATGGCCTAGTTCCAAATGGAAGATCCTCCACAAGCTGGAGATGAAATGGACTCTTCGCCTAATGAAACGGCTGAAGGGGGCCTTGGTATCCATGTCATTAATGGCATGAAGATGGTTCTTGATGCATGGAATCATAGCGATTTCATGTGTAAGAACTACATATTGAACTGCTTGCCAGACCATCTCTACACGGTCTATTGCACCGTTGGCACTGCCAAAGAGCTGTGGGAAAAACTGCAAAAGAAGTACAACGCACAAGATGCAGGTACTAAAAAGTCCATCGTTGGGAAATTTCTAAAATTCCAAATGGTGGATAGTAAGACAGTGATATCCCAAGTCCAGGAATTCCAAATGATTTTACATCACCTGGATTTGGAAGAAATGAAACCAAATGAGCAGTTTTTGGTTGCATCGCTGATTGAAAAGTTACCTCCTTCGTGGAATGAGTTTATGAGTTACTTGAAACTCAAGACAAAGGAGATGACCTTTGAAGAGCATATTAACAAACTCAAAATCCAGGAAGATAATAAGAAGGCCTTGCCTAGGAGTAAACAACCTGCTGAGGCAAAGGCAAATGTGGCTGAGGCCAAAGGGAACCCAAGCAAGAAGCGGAAATTCCAGAAAGATGGCAAGGCCCACGCAGCGGAGATGTTCAGAGGTAACTGTCACCAGTGTGGGAAACCTGGTCATAAGATCAGGGAATGTCGCAAGCTCAAGACTGAGCAACAACAGAAAGCCAAGGCTAAAGGCAAGGTGCATGCTAACTTCGTCAAGGACACGCTCCTAGATGACATGATTGAGGAGTTCTCAGCAGTGGTGCTAGAAGCAAACCTAGTTGAGAATCCGATACAGTGGTGAATGGACACAGGTGCTACCAGACACATCTGTTCCAACAGAGATGACTTCTCCACGTACACACCGGTCACCGACAAGAAGCTGTTCATGGGCAACAACGCTTCCTCTGATGTGCTGGGGGTAGGAAAGGTGGTCCTGAAGATGACTTCCGGAATGGAGCTCACTCTAAAGGAAGTGATGCACGTCCCTGATATTAGAAGAAATTTAATTTCAGGACCTTTATTGGTTAATGCTGGTTTTAGGCTAGTGTTTGAATCTAATAAGTTTGTACTCACTAAGAATGACACTTTTGTAGGGAGAGGCTTCGTCTGTGAAGGCCTCTTCAAAGTGGATGACATGTTTGTAATGCGTCCAAGTAATAAAGTTAAACCTTCTTATTATTTGTTTGAGTCTTCTAATTTATGGCATCATAGATTAGGACAAGTTAACTACAAGTCTATCCAAAGGCTGGTAAAGATGGAGTTGTTGCCGTCTGTCGACGTAAACCCTCAACATAAGTGTGAGGTGTGCATAGAGACAAAACTCACCAAGCTTCCTTTTCGATCAATCGAAAGGAATACCGCTCATCTAGAACTTATTCACACAGATATATGTGATTTGAAGTTCGCACAAACTAGAGGGGGGAACAAGTACTTTGTGACATTCATTGATGATAGCACAAGGTATTGTTACCTTTACTTGTTGAAAAGTAAGGATGAAGCCTTTGAAGCGTTCCAACGTTACAAAGCAGAAGTTGAGAACCAACTAAGTCTGCGGATTAAATTCATTTGTAGCGATAGAGGGGGAGAATACGTAGCGCTATTTGAGGAATATTGTGCCCAAGAAGGCATTGTTCATCAAACGATGGCTCCATACTCACCTCAATCGAACGGTGTGGCAAAACGTAAGAACCGCACATTGAAGGAAATGATGAATGCCTTGCTCATCAATTCCGGTCTTCTCCAAAACATGTGGGGAGAAGCCGTCCTTACTGCTAATAGGATTCTTACCAGAGTCCCACATAAGGGTAAGGACAAAACTCTATATGAATCATGGAAGGGAAAGAAACCCACCTACAAATATTTTAAGGTGTAGGGTTTTTTGGCAAAGGTTGAAGTACCAAACCAAAGTAGGTCAAGATTGGGCCTAAGACTGTAGATTGCATATTCATCGAATATGCAAATAATAGTAGTGCTTATCGCTTCTTAGTGCATAAGTCAGATATTCCAGATATCCACCAGGGTCCAATCATGGAATCAAGGAATGCTCAATTCTTTGAAGGTACATTTCCTAGAAAGGAAAAAGACATAACCTCGCAAACGAAGTTATGAACAAAGCTCTCGAGAACCGGGAGTCGTTGACGGACCAGATCTAGATGGTTTAGATCTAGCGGATCTCAAGGTAGCTGAACATTTGGAATCTAGTGTTTCAGATTCTCAGAACTTGGAGACTCCAGAGATAGATCTAAGGCGAAGTAAAAGGGCCAGAAAAGATAAATCCTTCGGTCCTAACTTTGTAGCTTATATGGTTAATGATGAACCAAGGACAATTGCTAAGGCGTTGTCAACTCCAGAAGCACCGCTCTGGAAAGAAGCTATTGAGAGTGAAATAGGCTCGATTCTGTATAACTATACTTGGGAGTTGGTTGATCTTCCTCCGGAAAATAAACCGTTGGGTTGTAAATGGATACTCAAATGAAAATATAAAGCAGATGGGTCTATAGACAAGTACAAGGCCAGGTTGGTAGTCAAGGGCTATCGGCAGACAGAAGGTCTTGACTACTTTGACACATACTCCCCGGTATCTCGGATGACATCCATACGGGTATTCATTGTGATCGCAGCCTTGCGTGACCTTGAGATACATCAAATGGATGTCAAGACAACCTTCCTAAATGGTGATTTGGAAGAAGAAATTTATATGGACCAACCCGAGGGGTATGTGGTTCAAGGGCAAGAGAAGAAAGTCTGTCGGCTTGTCAAATCTTTGTACGGGCTGAAACAAGCTCTGAAGCAATGGCACAAAAAAATTGATAGTACTCTACTAACGAAGAGTTTCGACATTAATGAGTGTGATAAATGTGTCTACACGAAAGGTAACTCTGACTCATTCGTCATGTTATGCCTATACGTAGATGACATGTTGATACAGGAAGCAGTCCTAGGATAATACTAGAGACTAAGAACATATTGAAACAATGCTTCGACATGAAGGATATGGGTATCGCAGATGTCATCTTAGGGATAAAAATCTCTAAGACGTCTGATGGACTGGTCTTATCTCAGTCTCACTACATCGAGGATGTTTTTGAGAAAGTTTGAGATGTTAGACAGTTCACCGATAAAGTCACCAATGGATACAAATCAAAAGCTTGATAAAAATCTTGGTGCACCCGTATACCAGGAGCGATATACACAGGTGATCGGTAGTTTGATGTATATAACAAACTGCACCCGACCTGATATTGCTTATGCAGTCAATAAGTTGGCTAGGTTTACCCGTAATCCGAGTGATGATCACTGGAAGGCATTGAATCGGGTATTACAATACCTGAAATATACGTTAACTTTCGAGTTACATTATTCGAGATATCCAGCTATACTAGAGGGGTACAGTGATGCAAACTGGATATCTGATATAGAGAACACCAAGTCCACCAGTGTGTATGTATTTACAATTGGTGGTGCGGCTGTGTCTTGGAAATCCTCTAAGCAAACTTGCATCGCCCGATCCACAATGGAATCAGAGTTTATCGCTTTAGACAAAGAAAGAGAAGAAGCTGAGTGGCTTCATGACTTCTTAGAGGATCCCGTGTTGGAACAAACCCGTACCTTCGGTAATGATCTACTGCGACAGTCAGTCTGCTCTAGAAAGAGCACGAAATGCTATGTACAACGGCAAGTCTCGTCATATTCGATGGAGGCATAAGACCGTTAGGCAGCTGATCACCACAGGTATAATATCCATTGATTACATTAAGTCAGAGGATAATATAGCAGACCCGCTGACAAAGGGCTTACCCAAGGATCAGATGGTCTGCCTGTCTAGGGGAATGAGCTTAAAACCCAAAGTATAAAGACCAATATGGTGGTAACCCAACCTTACTAACTGGAGATCCTAGTAATTTGGTTCAATGAGAAAACTAAGTTGTAAAGGTTCAGTTGATCGCTTCAGTGGAAGCATGAGAACTTCGGATAGTAATTTCTATAAAGAAAAACCAAATCCAAAGTCATTCCCGCAATAGACGTTAAGTGCTATCTGCAGTATGGGTAAAGGTTAAGCTTTCAAAACCTTTAATAATCCTCATCAATTGAGGTTAGGTTAGGTTTGGGGAAACTTTTAATGGTTCCTAACACTTGTGAAGTGGGGTATAGCAGGATACCTTGTAGGAGACCACCTATTTAAGTGCGAGGACGAGCCGCCTCAAATGAATGCACTTAAGAATCCAAGAAGTTGTCCATGGCCACAACGAACAAAACATTACGAAGAAGAGAGTAAGGGAATTTGTTATGTTGGTACTATTGACTTGGCTTACACTAAACACTGATGGTTCAAGAGTTCACGTTCACCGCGCAGTAAGTAAGTCCGATGGTATTTAACTATGGAAGGTTCAAAGCTGAAGCTACCTCTCCTTATGCAACATCGGTCCACTGAGATATTGCTGGAAATGAAAATGCACCATGTGAGTGCGCCAAAATCTATTTCAAGAGGGGATTCTTGGAAATTTGCCTTTGGCGGGAGTTGCGTCCGACCAGCTTTAACGGCTTAAACACTAGTGTTCCGCATGTTGGAGAATCCTATTCTTCATACGTGCATAATCTACTAAGTAAGTAGATAACCGTAGGGCCAAGGATCGTCAAATTTCGTTGAGAAATGAAAGAGATATTGTTACACAAAGTGAGGTGTTTGAAGCATGGAAAAGTGTGGTATTGAGACCAATTCTCCCTCATCGGTGGGGGAAGAAATAATTGTTTTGCTTATAAGTCTCAAGGTTGGCTTGGGGTTTGGGACCCCAAGGGGTATCCCATGTGTTTAAAGAAGGGAGGACCTAGATGTGCTTCGGTTCGAGGAAAGCCCACACGCGCGCCGCCGCCGCGCGCCCGTCCGGTCCAGTTTGGGTCTCGAGTCTCAACCAGCACTCAATTCAGCCACTTTTTTTGGTTGAATTAATCTTTCTAAATGTCAATCCGTTGCACATCAATTCACCATTTATTTTGGTGAATTACTACCTCCATAAGTGCTATTACTTGGCCAGTAACAACAATTATGGAGGCAGTTGGTAAGCCTCTCCTTCAACTATATAAAGGACCCTTTGGCTAGATTGTTGAGACACACATAACACAAAAACAGAAACGAAATCAGTTCTTCCTACTACCTTCTAGCATCATTTCATTACTCAAAATTCTTCACGGTAGCACTTGAGTTTCCTTTGCTCATTTGTTCATTTGTTGTTTTATCTTGGGAGACAATTGTACAGGACGTAGAAAGGATATATACGGGGCAATATTGTCTTAAAGACAGAGTGCAAACACTAGACTCAGCATACCAAAAACTGTTCCAATTTACTGTTCAAGTTTATTGTAATACTTAGCAGTTACTTATTTTCGTTTCCTCCATCATTGTAACCAACCTACTTCATATACTATTTTGTTTTTTTCAGCTATCACATTTTTATGTCCAAACACCTAAGATTCTATTAACTACAACCTTCCTGTCACACAAGCTTACAAGAAGCATGTATATATACAATGTCAGTCAATATAATTTCACGGCAATTTGAATGCCTTGTTATCGGTGATAGCAGGACTTAAGCTACTCAAGAGGAGCAAAAGGCCCTTGTCCATAAAAAGAAAGTGGCACAATTATCCCATATGATGGATTTGATCTAATCAAAAGATGTAAACCACGACCTAAAGTGGACCATGACCCCGAGATCAACAAACTATGGAATCTCTAAATGGGAAATGAAGGAAGTGTAGAGACAACAAACAAGGACAATGAAAAATAGTGGGGAGATGAAAAAAAAGTCATCCTTCTACAGTTACACTCTTTTGTCGCACGAATACGCCTTGTTCAACATAACAAAGAATCTCATATACCATTCATTCTTCAATTTAGAGGTCAACAATTATTTTTGAAATTATTCAGGCTTTACATTCGTACCAGAGAATCATTTTACAAATAATTGTTGACTTCTAAATTTAAGAATGAATGGTATGTGGTATTCTTTGTTACCTTTATTAAGGCGCATTCATGTGACAAAAGATTCTATTCGTTGACGGACGACATTCCTTTCATCTCCCATCATTTTTCGTTGTCCTTGTCTATTGTCTCTGCATTTCTTTACTTTCTCATTAAGAGATTTCATAATTTATTGGTCTTTGGGTCAAGGTCCACTTTTGTTCGTGGCTTACGCCTTTTGATACGATCAAATCCCTCATATGGGATATCTATTCCACTTCCCTATCATGGAACAAGGGACTTTTGCTCTTCTTGAGCAGAATATTTCCTGCTATCACTGATAAGAAGGCATTCCAATTACAGTGAGAAAGACTAGAATTAGTGAATTAATGAGAAAAAAAAGAAGCAAAAGTGCCACGGTGTTGACATGAAAGAGATATGTGAAGACTTTATATATATGTATACAAGTATGGAGGAATTTCAAAACCTATATACTATAAATCAAGTCATGATTGATAACAGAAAATAAGAAAATTAAATTAATTTTACTACTTTGTCGTTCATGTAGATCCGTAGCATAAGTGGTAAAACGTTGAGTAAACATCCATTTTATCACTCCAAATGTAATTAAAGGATTACCTGGAAATTATTTTTGTGACGAGTAGACAAGTTTAAGGTGATAAACCTTCCATTTTATCTTTCTAAATTTAACTAAAGCAGCAAAAAAGGAAAAAGTGTTTTTTGTCTAGATATAGAGAAAATTTTAAAATTTTACCTTGAGATTATTTTTTGATGAGTGAACAAATTTAAGTAGATGAAACAACTTTTTTTTGAAACTCAATAAATTTAAACTCAAATGATCCCTTAAGTTTAGGAGTATGCATGTCTTGTATCCTTAGATATTGTACTTAGTTTTCTTACCTAAACATTATGTGTGTTACATGTCACTAAGTCTGTTAACTTATAATGAATAAGTACATTGAGGTTCGACTAGGTTAGACCAAAATATTTTCACTTAATAAACATTGATTATATCTTTTATTGTTATATAAGAGAACAAAAACACATTAACCTCCGCACTTAAAAAGATGTAACTAACCAGTTATTTTAGTTTTAACCCATCGTGTTTGAGTTCCTAAAGAACCTAAGCATCCAAGATCATGTACACAGAAGCAGATTTAGGATTTTGAGAAGATGGGTGCATTATAACAAAGAGGTCGATTTATATATAAATTTAACCGGTTCAATCTTTAGTTGAACTCATTACATTTTTGAAATTATATGATTAAACTAATTATTCTTTTTTGAAATAGTATTTTTTACATATATGACTATACTTTGTGTCAAAGATATTAGAATCAGTTGAAGTCGTTGACTATATGCTACATTATCTACTAATATTAGTTTTAATTATAACGACCCACTAGGTAGTTTTGAGCTTTCATAATTGTTTTCCCCAAAATACCATTTCTGGGATTTTCTTGGTGCATTTATGACTTGCAAGGATGGGTGACACGGTTCCCGGGACAATTTGGCGAGTTTTAGATTTATTTTGGTAAGTTTGGAAGTTTTAAAGTTAAAGGAATTAAGATGTTTGATTGAGAGTTGACATTTTGGTAAACGCATAATTTTTGAGGTTTCATCGATTTTATTAGGCCCAGAATGTCATTTATGACTTAATCGTGCCTCTGGTTCGGGTCCTGAGGCGTGCAGGTGCATTTTGGATAGTTGGTTAATAAATAGGATTAGCTTAATTTAAGAGTTAACCCTTGTCAACATCAAGTGTGTCACACCCCTACCTTGGAGGGGTGGGGTGGTCGGCACCCAACACCATAAGGTCAGAGCGAACCAACTATAGTACCTGAAATCTCTGACACGAAATCTAGCCCAATAAGGCCTCCAAATAGTAATAACATGACAAGAATATAACAACAACATGTAAGTAGAAGAGGCCCAGCAACAGTATATACATATATAAGTGAGGCCGACAAGGACATGAAAAGAGTATCGTCAATTAACAAGAAGGCCAGAAAGGCAAAACAAAACAAATACACACTATACATTGTAAGCCTCTAAGAGTGATACGGTACATCAACTGGTCGAGACAGGGCTCCGCCATACCCAAAATGTTAGAAATATACTCAACAGTACCTATCAACTCTGTACATCAACTTCGGAGAAGTGGAGTGCAATAACCAACAGCTGGAAACAGGTATTCGATTATGGAGGTACGCTGCCCTATCTATCTGTACATGCGGCATGAACACGGTATCCCAGAAAGGGATGTCAGTGAAGTAAGGACCATTCTAGAAAACACAATCACAAGCCATTTCGGCCGAATGGGAACAAGGAAAGGGATTGGTGGTCTTGGAGAACAAGTTGGTTAATTGGCCTTGGTGAATTGTATGTGAAAGGATTTTGGTTTCGTTTTGAGACTTGGTGAAACCTTAACCTTTTCACATCTATGTTATGATGGCCGAGATGACTCTTATATTTTCAAGACTTCATCATCTTGGAGACTTCATCTCTTGACTTGGTGGATCGGCCTCCCTTCCAACTTCCCCTAGCCGATTTGTTTTTGAAAGTCCTTGTCCTTGCCACCATGTCATCCATGTCACTCTTTGTCCTTGCCATGGTGGTTTTCGACTTTAGGCTTCCTAGTTTGTGCCCATTTGGCACGTTCCCTCTCTACTTCCTTTATCCCTCCTCAATCAACTATTGTGTCCTACATCAACCTAAGAGTTTTACCAACCTTAAGACATCCTAACAATACTACTAGGTAAAAATAAAAAGTAAAGACAACATAAATAAATAGTGCACGGTCTCGGCCAAGACCACATATAAGGCCGAATAAACTTATCATCCTAAGACCTTTAAGTTATAGATCCTAATACGCCCCATATTCCATACAATTCTTGGCCTTTAACCGAGGCTTCATGATTCATTGACCCATTGAATAACTTCCTAACATAAGAAGTTAAGTTCGGTCCTTTCTTTTCATCAGATAAGTTTATGGGTTTGATAAAGAGAATCATATGAACTATGGTAGGGTTTTGAATTGTTGACTGAGTATTATCATAATCTTATGGGTGATGAAGAATGGTGTTAATTACATATTTTTGGGATTGTAGAATCACCTAGAAACAAGAGGATGTGAAATTGGGTATAGAAACACCATTAATAAGGGCTATGAAGATTTATGTCCACCAAGTGTTTGATAACATGCCTAGATGGGGAAAATATGTTAATTATTGCTAACATTAATTCAATTGACATGTATTGTTATAGTTAAAGTCGAAAGGAAGAGAAGAATATTATTTTACGCTCTCAAAAAGAAAGTTAAGGTATGTGAGGCTAACTCTGTACGTTTGGGAATGTTGATAATTCTCCCTACGCCACGTCATTTATTTACTATCACGAATTGCCTCAGAATATAGTTATGCCTTAGTTTCATGAATAGTAGAAAAAATTCTATTCTCTAGTTTCGTAATTCGATCAATATCTTCATTTTGTGTTGTGAACTCAAAATGTAATCAATATAGATTCATATTTGATATCCATGAGTCTCAGTCTAGAAACTCAGCAAGTTTAGAAATAGTTAAGGCTTTAGGTCTCATACTAAGTTCATTAATACATGTCTCAGTTCAGTGATGTTCATTATGCCAGTAATCTCAGTTCCTTAATAATATTAAATGAATAGTGAACATATGTGATTACCCTAGGGCACAAGTCTCGTGTATATGTATACATGGACAAGGCCATAGTTTGTGCATTTATTATTTGGCCAAGGCCCTACATATGTACACTTGGCCAAGGACACTGTAGCCAAGGCGATAGTTTGTGCTTTCATTATTGGGCCAAGACCCCACACATATAAAGACATATAAACAGGTGTTTCAGATGCAGAACAAGGAGTACTCATATCTTCACTTCTCTTGTTCATTTTAGTTATCAGTTACAGTTTCAGTATTTATTACCTGTTTATTTATTTGGATTGTCCTTTCCCGAGCACCCTGCTTACAATTCTTTCATTCAGTTGCTTTGCATACCAGTACAATTCAAATGTGTTGACATCCCTTTTGTCCGGTTCTTACATCTCGTGATGCAGGTAACGATTTACAGGACAACACATCTGCTTGCTAGGATATATGGTATCAGCTGAGTTGGTGAGCCCTAGTCTTTCGGGGCCTTATAATTCATGTTGTAGTCTTTATAGTTTATTACAGACAGTATATGGTATCAGCTGAGTTGGTGAGTCCTATTCTTTCGGGGCCTTATAATTCATTTTGTAGTCTTTATAGTTTATTACAGACAGTCAGGTATGCTGGGGGCTTTGTCCCGGCATAGTTAGCATCTCAGTACTCTTCATAGGCTTCATAGACTAGAGTAATGGTCATACAGAGTTTATCAAATTTTCATGTATGCTGTGTTGGAACTTTTACTATGTTCAGACTTATTCAGTATTTTCTGCACTTAATGATTATTCAGCCAGGATTTTAGTACACCGACATCTGTTAGTTTATTTCCTCTTTCAGTATGTTTAGATATCACATGTTAATTTAGCCAGCCAGTTGGTTCACTTGGTCACATGTAGCCAGACACCGAGTATTGTGTTATGTTTAGGCCATAGTTCAGGGTATGACAAAGATTGGTACTAGAACACTAGGTTTAAGTGTCCTAGGGAGTATATGAATCAATGTCTAGTGGAGTTTCCTTTATATGTGTGTGCCAGACACACATACAAATGGTTGACTACTAAGACATTCAGGATTGTCTCATTTCTTTCTACTCTAGATCGTGCCATGAATCTTAGAGTAATAAGTAACTTCCTCATCCTATTGAATTATGGATATTTTGAAGGCGTCAGTGACGAGCAGGGAATTCAATGTCCAAGTGAGGATGATTACCCATTGGGGTAGAATTATAAAGTTTCTAATAACAACGAATGAGAATTGAGATGATATTAAAAGTGGAATAAAGTTAATGTCGATCGAGAAGGGGCAGTTGTATTATGGATATGAAAATTGAATAATAACAACGTACTTAAGAATGTGAATGTGAGGGTTTCATTGGTATAAGTTGTAAGAGATTTGAGGATAGGAAGAGAGGTAAAAACAATAGAAATACGGATAAGTCAGCAAAAAGAGCTAAGCCTACAGGAAACTTTAATCATCCGGGATCTTAGGGAAGTGGTGACAAATAGTGTTTCAATATGAGGTCACCAGGACCCACACCATATGTAGCTAGTGCACCAATCCTGAGGTCGAGATAGCATCAAAAAAGTCAGTTCAGTTAGAAACAGAGTTTCACAGCACTAGGCTTTCAATCACATGCCAAAGTGTGGTAAGATACACACAAATGAATGTTTAGGGTGTGACCAACAAGGTCACTACCTGAGGGAATTCCCGTCAACAAGACAAAGTACCATAAGTAATACAACTCAGTCCATAAATTCCACCTTGGCTTGACTAAATCTCACCTACCTCCCATCTTTGGCATATATATCTCGTAAGGAGTGTTAGGCTACGAAAATGCTACCGCACATTCCACCATTCAGATCCTAAATAACGAGCCTTCATGGACGGACGATTTTATAATTCGGTAGTATTGACATTTAAATGACATAATGTAAATTATGATAGTATGACCGATGGCATGATGCCATACTATGATCTTTTGAGCCAAGGTTTTTTTAACAACTATATTTCCGAAAGGGTTGTGAATTTAGCGTGTGGGTTCTATTGACTAGTACGGGTTGCTCGTAACAAGAACTACTTTATAAATCAAAGTTGGTGCCATGGAGTTTGGGTCATGACATAGAATGTCATTTCTTGTTATCTTTATACGTTCTTGAGGACAATCCCTCGTGGGTCCTTGCCCCAAATTATTTACCAATCTTGTGATATCCCTTTTCACTACTCTACATTCGAGGACGAACATTTTTTAAATTGGTATCTAATGTAACAACCTATTCGGTCATTATAAACTTTGTTACATCCCGTAGTTTCATATTTCGTCATATCGTTGTTTGATACCGATTTCCCAGGAAGAGGTATGACCTTACGAAAGGGTAATGATGGTTTACGACTTGTTTATGTATGTTTCAGAGTGTATGGAAGTTAATCAAATTAAAAAAATATGTTTCTCCGAAATCAGAAAAGTGGCAATTTGACAGGAAGATTGACAGACCCTCAAAAGTTTGACGGACTGTCAAAATGCCTAATTTGAACCTTCAATTAGCATGAGAAATTGAAATTGCAGATCTAGATTGACAGACTGTCCTTTTGAGGAGGTGAAAGTTTATTTCGGGTTTATATTGGGTTGAACGGATTGGGGACTTCATTTTTCATCAAAACCAGTTCTAAAATTCTCCCCAAACCCTATCTAAGGTATCAAAACACCCTAAGATCAAATCCAAGGTGAATTGCGCAAGATTAACGTGATAAACCCCCTAATTATCGTGAGAATTGTCATCTCTTTGTAGAACTGATTTTGGAAACCCTTGGAATCGAAGTACCCTACTGTTCTGAAGGGATTAGGAGCCATAGGTAAGTTTTATCCTCCTCTACCTATATTTATGATTAATTGATGATCTGGAGCTAGTTGTGAAAGGATTTTCATAATCGAAACTCGTAAACTTAAGGAATCGTGATATAAGTTGTGTGGCTATTTTACTTAATGTATGAGTTGAAGTGGATAATTGAACTGATTGTATACATTTTGGACTAAAGAAAATACGATTTGAAGGATTGTGGGATAGAATTTCATAAATGTTTCATATAAAGGAAGTCTAAAGAATCATATGTGCTTAAAGTTGTCGAAGGATGCCTAAATGAGTTTTTATGGAATTTGGATTCGATATTAACATAAACCCTTTTTATGATATAGATAATCATCTGTAAGAAGTGCGAGGACTTGTAGAAAGATCGTAGCTTCGTTGACCATGGTTTGTTAAGGCTTAATTTTCTTTCTTTTGGCATGATTAGAAAGAAACAAACGTAAAAGAATGATATCCATAATGACTCGACTCTTAGATATGTTAGAGGCTGATATTCTTGACTCCTATATAATAATAGTGATCTTATCTTATGACTTGTTGATTCTTCAAAGTAAGTTATGTTGATGATGTTACTTCCATGATGTTAATCGGAGGTCCGACGATCTTACGTCACTCCGATAGATTCCGGTTGTCTTATTGTCATTGTCACGACCCCTTTTCAAGAGTCGTGGTGAAACCTACATAATCTCACCATGTAGGCGAATCACTCCCAAATCATTAACATGATGAAACATAAGTAAAGAAGAATATAACGAAATATTACATAAGTTGTCTCATACTATAAATGCGGAATAAGTAATAAGTCTGAAACATCGACAAATACCCCTAAAGATCTAGTGTGTAGATACAAGAGCACTAATAAATATGAATCAAGTATAAGAATGGGAACGTAGGCCAAAAAACTGAATACATAGTCTAAATATGTGTGTCAAATGCAAAAAAAGGCAGTAAAATAGAGAAAGAGTAACCAAAGGTATGTTGGAGATAGCATCCTCACCCTAAATGCTTGCAATCAACAACTGAACTCCGCCACGTGGTTCTATAGAGGTGGTATGTACTGAATCTACATCCAAAAAGAATGCAATAAATGTAGCATGAGTACACAACATACCCCCGTATACATCATAAGCCGACGACGGAAGATACATAATCAGGGATAAATACAAAGTTAACACCACATAATCCTATACAAGCAGTTCAATAACCAGGTATATCATGTAATCAACATGTTTTCCATAGAGTTCATCAACATATATAAAGTATCATGTAGCCTGAATAATCCCTTTCAAGCTCACAATTCAACCAAGTTACTCAATATCACCCAATGACAGTTTTCAATCATAGTACATCAAGATAAGGCATAAGTATGTATGATATGAATGTAATACATATGAAAGGTACATTTGTCAACCTGGTATACAATACATCAAGGTTTTCATATGATCCGTACACCCATAGGGGACCCACAAAGTCCATATGCCATTCCTAGCCAGCGAAAATTTCATAAATTAATCAGACTAGAGCCCATGACTCATTTTTGAGTCTCAATCATGTTACAAGTGTGAAACTCCGCTCCCCGCGTATCAATATCATCTCAAGTTCCATATTCTTATATTACTCTTACCTATCCGATCTCTTGGACTATAGCATATCCATACCACTCTCACATCAAGTCATAGAAACCATGAGTGTATAAATGAAATGACAGTACAACGCAAGATATCATGATATAATGAGATGCAATCAATTATAGAGATGATATACCAAGACCAGGCTGATGGCCACCAGGACCCGACTGAAATCCTCTCCGGCTAGTCTGACTACCACCTGTAGATATCTGTGCTAGGGTCCTAGGTGCACGAGAGCCACCCAAAAACTACCTTGGGCAATCTCTCCTTAGGTGCCCATCCTCTCCACAAGTATAATAGGCTCTGGCTGCTGAGGGCTGCTGAATACAGATAGAAGAAAATGAGTTGTCATGGTCTGAATACCGAGACTGAGAACCCCTCCATAAGTGGCCCCCATTACATCCATTGGTAATCTGAAGAGCTTCTTCAACTGGTCGACTAGGTTGCGACTGATGATATCTCCATTGATAACGATATATATGAGAAGAAGAACCACTGAACTGTCCATAACGCCTAGCCCTCTTATCGTGCTCATATCTAGGAAACTTGCCCCTCACATTCTCTACCATGTCAGCAGTCTAAGCAACGGTCTCAAAAAAGACTCTAGAAGCCACCAACTGGAGTGAAATAGTCAACCCTCTAATAAAACATCTCACTCGCTCCACCTCAGTAGGAAGAAACAGTCTTGCATAGAGAGATAGGGCATGAAAGCGAGTCTTATACTGAGTTACTGAAGAACTCCCCTGATCAATCTTCTGAAACTCATCTCGCTTTCTCAAGTGTAAGCTCAAAGGTACATACTTCTCAAGAAACACTCTGTAGAACTGAACCCAAGATAACAGAGGCATCCCTTCAGGCAAACAATCAACATATGCCCTCCACAACTGCTTCGCATCACCTCTAAGCGAGAACACTCACTAACGGAGCTAGTGTGTCTTAAAAGACAAGTGTAGCAATAAATCAAGACTGATCTAGGGATGGTCCTACCTCCTATATCATATCATCTCGAGGCTGAATAACCAGCTTAGGGGAAATACACCTAGCACGAGCCTAACCGACTCTCTATGCTCTACCCCGAGTTGTTGTTGCTTCTCTGGCTCTCCCTAACCCCGAGTACATGATCTGACATGTCCATGTGTGGACAGTGCCAGAGCATGCACCTCGTCTCTCCCCACATCATCACAAGTCCTTACCATTTGTAAGAGAATAGAAACAAGGGTTAGATACCAATATGATTCAACTTAGCATGAATGAATGAAGAACGTGATATTTCCAAAATGTCTCATAGCCTCTTGGAGATAAGTATGGACGTCTACTACATAATCTCACCAGGTAGGCGAACCACTCCCAACTCATTAACATGATACAACATAAGTAAATTGAAAGATAACGAAATATTACATAAGTTGCCTCATTCTATAAATGTGAAATATGTAACAAGTCGGATATATCAACAAATACCCAAAAAGATCTAGTCTGTAGATACAAAAGCACTAATAAATACGAATCAAGTCTGAGAATGGGCATGCAGGCCAAACCTGAATACATAGTCTGAATATATCTCTCAAATGCAAACAAAAGACAGTAAAATAGAGGAGTATCCAAAGGTATACTGGAGATAGTATCCTCACCATGAATGCCTGGAATCAACAACTGAACTCAGCCACGCGGTGCTCCTGAGGTGGTAAGTACTGAATCTGCATCCAAAAAGAATTCAGCCGGTATAGCATGAGTACACAACATACCCCTAAATACATCATAAACCGACAATGATGAAAGTTATATAATCAGAGATAAATACCAAGTATACACCACATAATCCTATACTAGCAGTTCAATAAATAGGTATATCACATAATCAGTATGTTGTCTATAGAGTTCATCAACATATATCAAGTATCATGTAGCCTGAATAATCCCTTTCAAGCTCACAATTCTACCAAGTTACCCAATATCACCCAGTGATAGTTTCCAATCATAGTACATCAAGATAAGGAATAAGTATGTATGATATTAATGCAATGCATATGCAAGATACCTTTCTCAACCTGGTATACATTACGTCAAGGTTTTATTATGATCTGTACACCAATTGGGGACCTGCAAAGTCCATATGCCGCTCCTAGCTAGCCGTAATTCCACACACGAATCTGACTAAAGCCCATGACTCATTTTTGGGTCTCAATCATGTTGCAGGTATGTAACTCCGCTCCCTGCATATCAATATCAACTCAAGTGACATAATCTAATATTAGTCTTACCTTTCCGGTCTCTTAGACCACATCATATTCATACCACTCTTACATCAAGTCATAGAACCATGAGTGTATGAATGCAATGATAATACAATGAAAGATATCATGATATAATGAGATGAAATTAAGTATAGAGATGATATACACAAGCTTAAAAGAATTCAACAACACATAAGCAAATCCAGTCAAATTAGGATATCAATCAAAATCATGTGTGATAAGTAACCAAACAATAGCAAAAATGGCGACAAGCCTACATATGGCAATGATCACAAATAAACAACAATCAGAACCAACCTGAGGCTGGTCTTCCAAACCCCATCATCATAGTTCAACACTAGTACCCACTCAATTGTTCATCACAACTGGCTGAGTGGGACCGCCAAACACGCACAATACCCTTCAATATTTATAACTAATTATGTACTTCTATCGGAGTCTCAAAAAACTAAATCATAGCCTACCTCAAAGCCAAGCGGGAGAGCAACCAAATCGTGTCACGAATACAGCCTTGCCCTTCTTTCTTGCCTCACGCTAATCAAAGTCTATTAATAAGTATTAGATAGTTAATAATAAGCTTAACACAATAAAAGCAAGACTTTAAATAACCATCTTGGGCCCACACTACCAAGACTCAAACTTTAATACACAAAACCCAAGATTACATACTAGATACTCATATCCTTAAGTTAATTGAAAATCTATTCACATTTGATCCTCCAATTGGACAACAAAAAAACCCTAATTTGAAACCCTAGAAATTTCTCCCAATTGAAAACATGCTTCTACAATCAAATTAAGACTTGTAACATGATATTCGAACATAATCTAATCCTATTTCATGATATTAACATCATCTAATCCATAAACCCCTATTAAAATCAACCATACAACTCTCTTAATCTCCCAATATACATAACCAATCTTCCCTAATTAAATCAATAAGCTAAACCACCATTAATAAGCATAGAATCATAAATGTAAACCAAAAAGGGAAAGAATCTATTACCTCAAGGTCGGAAATGCTCCTAAAGCTCTGAAAATACCCTAATACGATGCTGGTATCGAGATTAGCTATTTTGGGAATGAATTTTCTAACTTAGGATTATATATAGGACACTTGAACATTGATCTGCCCTAGCGGAATTGATTTTGCCAGAGCGGACCCGCTGTGGCGAAAAAGCCTTCCCCATAGCGGTTGTCACTTGACACATCATACCTCACTATAGCGGACCTGACTATGCTATGGGGGAACTTCCTAATTTCCCATCTTCCGCTTCGGCAACCCAACCTTCTACTGAGGCAGACTCACTAGAGTAGATGCTAGTTCCACCGTGGTGAACACCTGACACCAGCAGTGGAATACAGTAAAAAAACTCCTATCCAACACCCGAAACACTCTCGGAACCACCCGGACCAAAACCAAACATGCTCGTCTATGGTAAACAGTGCTACAAACTCACTCGTACCATCATATTTCAAAAATAAATAAGCCAAGGCATACTTCTCTAAAGAGTTGTCCGATAAGCAAACTAATGACTCAAGTAAGTCATGAATGACCCTCCAGAACTACCAAAACTAACGAAATTCGGAAATGAACTTATCTAGCCAAACTCATATAAATGCACCTCGGGATCCATCACACCCATTCCTGCACACCCAAACCCTACAAAGAGTCTATGGGAAGGGTTAAATAAGCAAATAAGGTTCTTTAACAAGAAACGACCAAGCGGGTCATTACAGTCATTCATGCATTGTATATATATATATATATATATGTATGTATTTACCATGACCACAAAGGCATTGTATATGCATATACGATATCTATATGGGTTATGGGAAAGTAAAGGCATTATATACGCACCACCACCTGATCAGCTGGTATATGATAAAGATTATGCACACAAAAGCCGATATGATATAATGGGATGCCTACAGAGGCTGGAGGCCTTATCTACTCATATATATGCATGAACATGCTTTATATACGCACATGTATGATACTTATGCATATTCTAGCCCACAGAGGCACTCATAATACATGCTATATTTCCACAGCTTTACCTTATAGTTATACATTCCATTACAATTTCAGTTAGTGTTTCATTTACATCATTGTACTTATTTATAGTTTCATCCTTACATATTCAGTACATCTTTTGTACTGATGTCCGAATATAGATGCAGATGATTTCCTCACAATAGGACTCAACTCAACTAGAAGTTTTCATACTCCTTTCTTCCAGAGTTGTGTAGTGAGCTGATAGGTATGATAAACATGCATATGTATATAGTTGGGTATGGCAGGGCCCTGTCACAACCTGATGTTGTATGTTCACTCTTTATAGGCTTGTAGATATTTGTGTTATGTATGATGGTTGTGTGTGGCCTTGTAGGACTCTTCAGTAGACTTGTTGTATTCATGTTGGCCATGTTATATATCTATGTATAGGTTGGTCTTTTCTGCATAAAGGGAATTGTCTTTGTTTAGAGAATCTCTATTAGAAGCCTTGTCAGCCTATGAGTTATTAAGTACATCATAATATCAAGGTTGGTATGCTAGAGCCTTATGGAACCGAGTAACGGCCATACCCCCCACGGTTGGGATGTGACAAACTTGTCATCTATTTTTCTAAAATATCCCTCATTTGGCTGCTCATCGATAATTGTTACCTATGGAATTTATGGGTAATAGTAACCTTTAACCATTTTAGACAGAAGATTAATCAACTTGAGAATTTCCAGAGGTCATGTCTTCGCTTCGGCGAGAATCGTGTTGCCTCAGTGATCCCACGCCCACGTCATTTTGTCTGCTTTACAGAAAGTTATGAGAATCTAGTACGTTCACATCTACGAAGTATTTTTTGTAGAAGCAGTACCGTGTTAGCAGAAAGAGTTCCGCGCCAGTGAAAGTCATTATGCAGAACTAGACTTTAATTTCTAAAAACCTCTAACTTCGAGCCTCACTTTCCCAAAAACGTTTTACAAGCTTGGAGGCTCGATAGTGAAGAATGTTCAGGAGTTTCTTCAATAAAGACTTTGGGGTAAGACTTATTAACCTTATGTATGATTCATTTGCTATTAAGTTATGTTTTAATGGTGTAAATGTAGGTGGGTAAGATGAGTCTTGATGTTAAAAGCCTTACATTTTGGTAACATGATTTATTAACGTAAAAATTGTGTTTTTGAGATGGGTTTCTAATTTTAATTATTTATTAGTGAGGGAAAACAACCTTTAACTTGAATAATGAGTTTTAATGCTAGTTCATAAATGGAACTAAAAGGGGCTTCTTATAAAGTTGGGTTTTTTGATATATTGTTAAATCGCCATTAGTCATGTTTTTTGATATCATACACACAATTAACACCTCATGGAATTTGGGTGAACCGTTTTCAAAGTAAAATTCCCTTATTACCCTTTTAGCCCGAATTTCCTTCCCTTTTTCCATGATGGTTCCTTACTGGAGCTGGTAGTGGTTATTCCTTTAGAAATAGCTTTATGTGTTAATTGTGTGTATGATAAACTAGGACATCTATGTGCTTGTTTGGGTTATGACCATCTGACACTCATTCGAAAGGACTCTGAGGATTAGGAGTTCGTGGCACCCGCTCGACAATGAGGTAGGCTACGTTTTCTCTTTTGTAGACTTTGATAGAAGTTCGTATTAGTTATAAATATTGAGGTTTTTTTGGCGTGTGTAGTGGTTGTAATGAATTCTTGGTTGGGTATCGATTTTAAACTAAGATGATGGGTGATCAGTTGCATCTTGGAGCACCTGGACGTTAAGGAAGACCATTCATTCTTGGTAGCCTTGGTCTTCATCTAGTCAAATCGCCCTTGTTCATTCAAGACATAGTTGTTATTTCTTTCTTTACATTCATCTTAGAGTCCTTGTACAAGTCAGATCAGCTTTTGGGAGTAAATGTTGTAAGGGTTAAATGATTTTTAATTCTTTATAAACAGATTTGTTACATTTGTACTTTTTTTATCTTCCGTATTATTTGGAAAGTTATGATTGTAAATGATTTTGAAATCAGTTCCCTTACTGGGGGATAGTGTAGGTGCCACCACAACGCTCGTTATTTGGGTTGTGACAATTGTTCACATATCCCTCTGTGATTTAGAAGCAGTATAGTTTTGTTTTCACTTTACTACTTAGTATGCCTATAAGTCTGCATGTAAAATATGGGTTAGTCAACCTGAGTTTTCCCTGTGTGCCTGTTAGTATCCAAATTGGTTGATATATTTTAAACCAATGTGTTGAAGTGTACTATCCTGTTGAGTTGTTACCGTAAGATCAGTATGCCTTAAGTGATAGTTGTTAGGCTTAAGGTCTTTTTGATGACCATATTACTTGTCATACCCGTTTTAAAGGTGTCACCATGCCTGCTATAGTTTAAACTGCCCTATGCATCTAAGAGATGCCCTCTATAACTTGGTCTATGTCTCTGGCATGTGTCTGTATGCCCACATACTTGCCCTATTTGCATCAATGTCATTATTTCTAGCTATGTAGCATGAGCAGGATCCTGCATATATATTTTTTGTCTAAGTGATTTTGTATAGTTGATATGTTGCATTCAAAATGACTTTCTATGTGTTTCTAGGCCTCCATGTTCTTCCAATGCCACATTGGCTGTCTACTTTCAAGCCTTGTTTGCAAATAGAGACATGCATATATGTTAAACACCCATTAATTCGAACTTAATTGATATGTAAAAATGAGGGTTGGGGTTCAATTTATAGAATCCAACAAATTCAATCAAATCTGAAATAAGATAGGTGAGTTGGGGGAAATTTCCCTCCCAAATGAACTCACCCAATAAAATAACATTGTTTGAATCGCATAAGACAAGAACCATTAGGAATTGCAGAGAAAAAGTAAAAGGAGGGGCATCCTCACCTTTGGGGTGGTACCGCAGTGGCGTGGAGAGGTGAGAGAGGGGTAGGCATTAAATACCCTTATCATATTCGACCACACATATACCAACAAGGGACCGTACCTCTGCAACATTGCCATTTCCAACAATCATGCAGATGAGAGAGTATGCGACTAGTTAGGTTTTTTCCCTAAAAGGGAAGATCGTGATTGTGTCAGGCCTTTGAGGGTTTGGCTATTTAAGTGACGAGTGGGCCGAGTCACGATCCATTTGGGCCAGACTCAACTGAAATTAAAAGAAATAGAGGGTCCGAAATCGTGATTTTAAATAGGTGGGTGAGGGTTGGATACTTTTGCAATGTGTGGTCATCAATTAATTTCAATTATGGGCACATGTGTTTAAATTTTGATCCAAATCAGACAATTTGTTCAATTTAAAATCAAATTGACACTATTTTGCAATAAAATATTTTCAATTGTAACAAAAATTGTTAAACTCTTTCTATTAAATTTAAAATGACATAAAATATAAATGAAAATTAATTGTCCTTTTTAATTAACTAAATTTCTCAATTTTTACGGAGTAAAATATTTATCCATTCAATTGTGAATTTAATCAATTAATTACACAATTGTTGTTCTTTACTTTTGATTTTTAAATTGATAATTATTCTTTAAATTATGAAAATGAAGTATGATATACAATAAATAGACTAGGTGATATTTTTTCAAATAAAATGATAAAATATTTCTGAGATAATTTTATAAAGTCATTTTCCTTATAAAAAGTATATTTTACTCTGTCTGTGATTTAGGAATCTTGAATAATAAAATAAAATTATTGGAGCGTAAAATTTCGGTGGTTCACATATGTGGGTCCGAAGAAAAATAATTCTTGGCGGAGTGATGTGATTTATATGAGCCCAATTGGGTAAAGACAAGTAATGTGACCGTAATATTGTCTAGAAAACAGTATAAAAATAATATTTCCTATTGATAGTGTGTTTAGACCATCCGCACGGGTGATATTGAGTATTGATAGTGCGTTAATATTGTTCGCACGAGCATGTGGAGATCGTATGTACTATTATATGGACCTCGTGAGTCCCTCATGGGTCACTATTCATTAATGTGTGAACGTGAGTATATGAGTATTAAGAAAGAAATGCCTTGCATTGCATTTCACTTGCATCTCATATCATCCCATGTATTTCTTGTTTGATTGATGCCTAATTTTTTCATTAAATTCTATTGGATTGGCTATGTTAATACCTAACTAGACGTGAGGGACTAGCGACAGTTGGTAAAGTATTATTCGAAAGGTCAGCCCTCTTCTCTGTTTTATATAAGGTCGGTCGATGATACTTCTAAGTACATGTTGTTTATTATACTCATTCTACACTTGTTGCACCCTTTATATGTGGAGATTTTTTTACCAGTACTAGCCGAACTAGAGACTGTGTCGGTCATTGAGAAGGCCATTCTGGAGAATTTGGGATGAACAACTAGCTTGATTTGTGGCACCAAATTCTTTATCTACTTTTCGTTCTGTCTTTTCTATATTCAAATAGTATATATGTTTGGATTGTATTCCAGACATGTACTTCTTCTAGTCGTTCTTGTACTAGTGATAGCAGGTTTTTGAATATGTTGTACTATTTATGTATTTTTTTTATAATATAAGGTTTATTTCTGATTTTAAATCGATTTGTTTAACTTTACGCATTATCTTTTTAATTTAAATTGGTTTTAAATAGTTTGTGGTTCGCTTACTGACTAGTGGGAGTTAGTGCCATCACGACCTACAAATTGGGTTGTGACAAATTGGTAACAGAGTGTTAGATTCACCGGTCCCATAAGTATAAGAGCAATGTGTAACACCACTTATTGTTTTTGCGTCACTGTGCATCGTGAGAAAAGAAACGAAAGCCCGGTGATTATAAGATCCCATATTCGGATGACAATGGATTTAATCAAGTGTTAAGTCAGTTTCATAAGGGTTCGGGGTTAAAGAAAATACTTTTCGACAATGTTTGTCAAAGAAAAATATATTGTAATAGCCCGTACTATCGGGGTGACAATAAGAGTGGTTAATATGATAAGAAGGTCTTGTTGTGAGGTATTTTAATGATACTATGGTTGTATGATAACCCTTGAAGTCAAGCAAGTGCTAAAAAAAAGTTGGCAAAGGTCATCACATGTTACGTTCATAAGTTCGCTGACATTTAAGTCAGATGTAGCAGAGATGTTCTCTCAATCTACAAAGAGTTATAGTGTGATCCACCTATGAAATTGAAGGTCTATGAGTCTAGTTTTCAATACATTAAACCATTGGTTGATACGATGTCGGAGTAGAGAGAAATTCACATTTTTAGAGACTGCGCAGGGAGGCACATTGGGACACACTTGAAGCAGTTGTCGACTTTGTAAGGCTATCTAAGCCTTCCAGCCTTATAATATCATCATCTCTAGTCTAAAACGGTTCCCCAGCACCCCCAAATACTTTCTAAGTGATCCCCAACCATCAAAGTGTGAAATACAAAGAAAGCAACGCAAATCAAACGTCGAAATCTTACGATGCTAGTGAATTTCTTGTTCTTCTTGTGGTTGCTGATTTTGGTGTTGTTCTAGCTTGTGTGGAGGGTTGTTCTAAGTGTTATAGGGTAAGATTATTGTAACACCCCGTATGTTTGAATCCCTGAAACTAGTATATAGATTATTTTGATATGAAATATATTTAGTTTTAAGTGAAACCTTCTAGTAAAAATTTGATAAATATGATTTTAGTTGGCTAGTATTACTATTACTTTTTGGTTATGCTATAAATTATATAAATGATATGAGGATGTTTACAAATGAGATTTTATTTTATTATAAGAATAGAAATCATTTTCTGATAAAGAAAGATTATCTATTTCCATTTTGAGAATTAATAGTACAAAAATTTGTACTCTTGATATTAGGTTGGGAAAATTAAATTTGATAACATATAATTTTTATTTATAAATGTCTTAATCTTTATGAAAAATAGTAATTTTTTTAAATTGGTAAAGTACTTATAATTTATTTATAATAGGAATTTAATGGGTTGAGTTATTAAAGAAATTAATTTAGTAATTGTTTGGATAAGTGATTTTTTGGATAATTATTTAGTATTTCTTTTTATTTTCTTAAGGTTTAGGTGTCAAATGGTGGCACTCCCACCGTACACAAGTCCATGTTGGGGTATTTAAGTCTTGTTTACTAAATGTTGGTATAAGGTTTATGTTGCATCCTTACTAGTCATTAGTAAAGCCGAAGTCAATGGGGGTACGACTAAATCTAAAATAATAACATACTTTTTATTTAATACGATCCCACACCCAAAACTCCTATTAAGAGAAAAACAGAACCCCCGCCGTGTACAAAATAAATTTTCTTTATTAAATTTGTAAGCAATTATTAAGAGAATTGATGAAAATGGCTACCTCCTCCTTTGAATTTCAACAAGGTGCAGCAACAATGATTAGAGTTTTACTTTACACAAAATTGTTGTTCAAGATTTTTAAAGCAAGTCGGAAATTATTTCATGGTGAAGTAAGATATCGAGAAGTTTTCAAGAAGGAAATCTGCTTGATCTCATAAATTTGACAAAACTTGAAATTAATAAAAAAAAATTGATGTAATATATTTTCTCTTTTGAGTTAGATCTCTTAAAATCAATTTGATAGAGACTATCCTATGTGTTTATTATTAAATATCTCAGTGTCACATGGTGGCTAAAGATGATGATGTGCTAGATCTTCCACCATAAAAACATTTAAATGACTCTTTTTGGAATATTATACCCATTAGTAACATTTTTGAGTTTATCCTTTGAAACCAAAAACAACATAAAAAGAGGTGACGTACTCTTTCCATGTCACCCCTAATAAATTGGACATATTTACTCATACATATCATCACTGCCACTTCACATATAGGTAATAATTACTGTTCAACTTAGTGGCAGCCATTAAGTAACTTAATTTCTACAGAGTTCATATCTTCCAAGACCCAAGTTCATTGTATTACATTATCCTATAATTAATTCATAGATTACTTAAGTCCCAAGGTAATAAATGGCTAGAATTATTTAATATAAGAAATGATTTTTCTAGAATGTAAAATACCTAATGACTAAGTCATGAGATTACTGCAAAAGTTAATGTGAACCACCTATTACTCTTAGCCACCAAGTCTAAACTACATTAAATTATTCAAAAGATAGTCATTAGGAGTGCTTATCACCAAATTGAACCACCGCCAATTCAAGTCCCTTTTAACAAGGGATACATGATGCCCAACAGATGATTTTTATATGGGAGTTTGTGTCAAGCTCTTCTAATAAAGTTTTAGTAATCACGGTATTGGAGTTGAAACCTCTACATCAGATGTTTATGTTCGGAATACAGATTAGACTTCATGGCGTCGTGTGGAATTTGTGGGACTATCGGTAGCTAGAAAATCACCTGAGATATGTAATGCTTCTCTCCTACCTTTGTATGTAAGACCTATGAATATCCTACATATATTCTACGGATAGAGCTCACAAGATGGTGACCGGAAGTCGTGAGTTCAACTAGTAGTAGATATATGTCGATTATGGGTTGTTTTCTTATTGTTTGGAGATTGGTGAGGGTTGGGTACGTCACGATCCCAAATCACTAAGTCGTGCGGCCACCTGTCAATTCCCATCCCTGTAGGCGAACCTTTATCTTATTCATTAATTCAACACAATAAAGTAAATAGAATACTATCTTAAAAAGCGATAAAGACAAGTAAATAAGAAGGAGTCTCCGAGCAGCGGATCCGTCTAGCATGCTCACCCTAAAAATTTAGCAGAAAAACCTCGAGATCAGTCTCGAAGTCGATGTGGAACCGTTCACGTACTCTGCATTCATAAAAGAATCCAGCAAAGTAGTATCAGTATAAAAACTATGTACCAGTAGATATCATAGGCCGACAACAGTTAGCTAACACACACACACATATATATATATATATATATATATATATATATATATAAGAAGTTGAAAGATAGACATGCTCACAATCACGTACAAATACTATCACACTCCAAGACTAAAAAACCCAAGTATAGAGAATCAAGTCAGAATTCAAAGTATATGAATGTAATGATGAGTAAATATGCAATGCAATTCAATGCAATGTCCAAATGTAATCTCTGTACACACATGCTTCGAGCGGAATATCCTTACGGTCTGGCAATCAAGATCCATGGAGGACGTGCGAAGTCCATACTATCCCGGTGAAGACCTCAGGCATCGTACACTCATCTCTCTTTTACGTTCTCTGGCAAAGACCTCAAAGGCTACACTCTCTCACTTATCATCATTTCCAATCATAGTTCATAACAAATCATCATAGGAATAGGAATGTATTCCATACATGATATCAATTACGCTTGTCATAAAGTACACTTCACAATTTAAAGTCATTTTCATTATCCTTCACATTTTGATGATAAGTGAGATATCAAGAGAGAGATGAATGCAAACACAAGTCACAAAACATGGCTAATATGGAAATGTGCCCAAAAACTACTCAATAATACCAAACTTAAGTAATCCAAGTCAACTTCATACCCGAAGGCGTAACACGGTTTCTCCGACAGTATCTAACTTTACATATGCTTCGCTAACCAAAGTCTAACCATAAGGTAAGTCGTAATCTACCTGGATGCCGAGCGGGAGTCACAATGATCACACTTGAGTCTTGCCCTTCTGAGGATTGCGGTAGTACTCGAAGTCTAGACATTTATTGAAATCTATGTTAGAATAGGGAACTAACTATACCCATAGCATTAGACTATTCCTTGAACCCAACCTAACTATGGACGAAAAGGGGAAACATGCCCACAAGGGTAAAACAGTCATTTCGAATGTAAAATATGCAATTTTACGTCGTAGGAGTTCAATACTACTAATTAATTGCTAAAGTGACTCAAGACTAGGCCAATTTCACTATTATAGTGAAAACTCTCAATTTGGGTATGAACCCTAATTTTTCAACAATCAAATTCATCAACATATATGAAAGATTCAACCTATAAAGTATGAAATAATCAATTTCTACACTTATATTAATCAAATCCTCCAACAAAATTCATTTAGAAGGACTAGAACCCTTTTCATGAAGTGATCATCAAAACCCATCCCTCTTCCTAGATTCTAATGTATTTCTAGCATTGATTCAAGCTTAGAAAGTTGATGTAAGGAATACTAGGTTGGGAGACTTACCACAAGAAGGAATCCACCTAAGAATGCTTGAGTTCGCCCTATATGTGCCTTGGAGAAATATTTTGGGAATAGCAAATGAAGACCTAATTTTACAATTAGGGTGTGTTTATTCTTGACGAAAACATTTTTCGTAAAATATTTTCCAATTTTTCCATGTTTGCTTCACCAAAAATTTTGAAAAACATTTTCTTTAGGAAAACAAGTTCCTCATAAATGAGAAAAATGACTTCCTCAATTGAAGTAGGGAAAACAAGTAACATACGTGACATTCCAAGTTCATTGCCTCCTCCCCACCCACCCGACGCCCTCAACCCCCACTCTTTCACAAACCCACCCCCACCATCCCCAAACCCCTAAACCCCACTCCATCTCACCCCCTAGTGTTTTGCTAGATTATATACAAATTCCCTTGGAATAATATTTTTTTCTTCCTTACCAAATACTAGAAAATAAGTAAGAAACCCACTTGTTTTCCAAGAAACCATTTTTTAGGAAAATATTTTTGCTGGAAAACATTTTCCTTCTTACCAAACACACCCTTAAAAGAAATTTGTTTTCCCTGTGGTCCGCTGCAGCGGACCCATGCCAATGGTCATTCAACCGCACCCGCGGCCCCATGCAAAAATATCAACCTTCGCCGTAGCGGTGTGCCGTCTGCTGCGACATTCAAGACATTCGCTGGGGCGCAATGACGCCCGGCCCAATGAATATAGACGACACCAACAGAAAACCAACTTTCACAATTCAACTCCAAAATTCAACAATCACCTGAGACATCCTAGACGCAAACTTGATATGTACACATATATAAAAATATGCTACGAACTCACTCATGATCTCGGAATTCCTATCGGAGGTCTATTTCCTAGGGTTAACCCCCAACGACCTAAACTAACCTTCCAACTAATAGCTAAAAACACTCACAAGTGCCTCGGGAACTGAACCAACTACCCCACTAAGTCATACACAACCCTCTGAACCTCACGGAATCTACGGAATTCCGAAAAAGGTACGTCTAGTCAAAAGTGAAATATTTGTCAAATGTTCTCACTTTAAGGTTCTAATTTCTTCAACTCTCACTAGAATGTTCAATAACTTTGAGAATCGAGTCAACAGGCCAAACTACACATACTCACTGCCTTGCGGCTGAAGGCATCATATAGATTTGAAAGATCCAATCGCTCAAAAATATTAGCCATAGTCTGAATCTCTATGGATAATGGACGCACTGATACCAACGAGCCAAACAACCCATACTCACTGCTTTGTGGCTCAAGGTATTAGACTACTACATTAGCCTTATCCGGATGGTAAAGTATAGTGATATCATATTCCTTCAGATGCTCCATCCATCTATGTTGCCTAGAATTTAGATCTCTCTATCTGAACACGTGCTGAAGGATGCGATGATCGGTAAACACCTCACAATAGACCCCATAAAGATAATGCCTCCAAATCATCAAAGAGAAAACCATGGCTAACAACTCTAAATCATGTGTAGGGTAGTTCTTCCCATGAACCTTCAATTGTCTGGAAGCATAGCCAATGATCTTGCCACCTTACATCAACACAGCCCCTAAACCAAAATAGGACGTGTCACAATAGACTGAATAATCTTTACCCTCCACGGTAATGCCAAAACCGGAGTCATAGTCAACAGAGTCTTGAGCTTTTGGAAACTCTCCTCACAAGCATCAGACCACTGAAAAGGAATATCTTTCTGAGTCAGTCTATTCAGGTGAGATGCAATAAAAGTAAATCCATTCACAAACCGACGGTAATAACTAGCCAACCCTACAAAGCTATGAATCTCAGTCACAGTAGTGGGCCTCTCCCAATATCTAACAACCACAATCTTCTTGGGATCAACCATAATCCCCTCCTTCGACACCATGTGGCCCAAGCACGCCACAGTGTCAAGAAAGAACTCACATTTTGAAAACATGGCATAAAGTTCCTTCTCTCTTGACAATCCTCAAATGCTTCTCATGCTTTTCTTTCCTCTTCAAATACACCAAGATATCATCTATAAAAACAATGACGAAGAAATCCAATTATTTCTTAAAAATGTCATTCATGAAGTCCATAAAAGTTGTATGAGCATTTGTAAGCCCAAAAGACAAAATAAGGAACTTGTAATGACCATAACGAGTCCTAAAGGTCGTCTTCAGAATATCCTCGACCTGAATTTTCAGTTGGTGATAGACTGACCTCAAATCAATCTTCAAAAATACTGAAGCACCTTGAAGTTGGTCGAACAAGTCATCAATGCGGGGAATCGAGTACTTATTACGATCCTAGCAAAGACCTCGGGTATCGTACACTCATCTATCTTTTACACTCTCCTGTAAAGACCTCACATTCAACACTCCCTCACTTATCATCATTTTCAATCACAGTTTATAACAAATCATCATATGAATGTATGCCATGAATGATATCAATTACGCTTGTCATAAAGTAAACTTCACAATTTCAAGTCATATTCATTATCCTTCCCATTTCAATGATAAGTGAGATATCAAGAGAGAGATGAATACAAACACAAGTCATAAAATATGGCAAATATGGCGATGAGCCCACAAACCAGTCGACAATACCAAACCTAAGTAATCCATCCCAACATCATACTCAAAGGGGTAACATATTTTCTTCGACGGTATTTAACTCTGCCTATGCTGCACTATCAGAAGTCTAACCAGAAGATAAGTCGTAACCTACATGGATACTGAGCAGGAGTCACAATGATCACACTTGAGCCTTGCTCTTCCGAAGATTGCGATAGTAATCAAAGTGTAGAAATTTATTGAAATCTACGTTAGAACATGAAACTAACAATACCAATTTCATTAGACTATTCCTTGAACCCAACCCAACTATAGAAGAAAAAGGAAAATGGGACAATAAGGGTGAAATGGTCATTTCGAATGTAAAATATGTCATTCAAAATTCTAGGGGTTCAATCCTACTAATTAATTACTAAAATAACTCAAGACTAGGACAATTATTATATTCAAGTGAAAATCCCTAATTTAGGTATGAACCCTAATTTTTCAACAATCAAATTCATCAACATAAATGGAAGATTCAACCTATAAACTATGAAATAATAAATTTCTACACTTATATTGGTCAAATCCTCCAACAATTCTATTTATAAGAACTAGAACCCTTTTCATGAAGTGATCATCAAAACCCATCTCTCCTCCTAGATGCCAATGTATTTCTAGCATGGATTCAAGCTTAAAAAATTGAAATAAGGAATACTAGGTTGGGAGACTTACCACAAGAAGGGATCCACCTAATAATGCTTGTGTTCGCCCTAGAAGTGACTTGGAGAAAACTATTGGGAATAGGAAATGAAGACCTAATTTTACACTTAAAAGGAATATGTTTTCCCCGCCCGCTGCAGCGGACCTGCCAGAAGTCACTCAATCGCACCTGTGGCCCCATGTAAAAATCATATCCTTCATTGTAGAGGCCCGCCATCCACTATGGCAGTCAAGACATCCACTGTGGTGCAATGACGCCCATCCTTGCGAATACAACAGACACCAACAGAAAATCAACTTTCAAATGTCAACCCCCAAATTCGACAATCACCCGAGATCTCCTAGATACAAATCATATATGTACACATATGTAAAAACACTATACGGAATCACTCGTAGTTACAAAATTTCCATCAGAGGTGTATTTTCTCAGGTCAACCCTAACGGCCTAAACTAACCTTCCAACCAATAGCCAAAAATACTCCCAAGGGGATCGGTAATAGATTCAACTATCCCACCAAGTCATAAATGACTCTTTGGACCTCACAGAATCAACAAAATTCCAAGAAAGGTTTATCTACTAAAAAGTCAACTATTAATCAAACGTTATCACTTTAAGGTTCTAATTTCTTCAACTTTCACTAGAATGTCCGATAATTTTGGAAATCGAGTCAACAGGGGTAAAATAGTTAAAATGCACATAACGACTAAACGTGTCAGTACATGATAACTTTTATAGAGCTTGTTTGTTGTTTAAAGACGGTCTGGTATGGAGTACACCATTGTATATAGCCTCAGGAGCTCGTTGCTCTTGAGTGCTTGACGATATTGTTGTTATAGTCATTATATACGGTTGAGCTATTGTTATGGTGATAGTAGTTGATTTGATATAAGCTAGAGTTTTAATGTATAGGTTTCAGGAAAATAACGAGATAATTGTAACAGTAGTGAATTATAGAATGACATTGATTGCATTAGAGAGAATATAAGCCAGGTGGACATAATAACCTATTTAAAGGGGAGGGAAAATATTAATGACGAGACAGATTGCCTTAAGTACCTTAAACAACACTAGCAAATAATATCATTGGAATCGCCTTTGTTGATGTCGAAATCAGAAAATCAGATCCAAAATATTTTCCACTTTCATAAGTTTGAAGTATCATTTTGAAAAATACCATAAAATATTAATAACTACCATAAATTTATAAGGGTGTGAATCATTGTTTCCAAGCAAAATCTTCAAGCTAGAACATTTATATCCCCTCCTAATATGTGCTAGAAAACTAGGTGTGATTGTTGTTTTGTCTTTCAAAGAGTTGAGTGGAAATCTGATACTTAAATCAAATAGTTTTAGCATAACAGAAGGATTAACTCGTTGTAGTCATTCAAAGGATTGAATCAAGGTATGTTAAGGCTACCTTTCTTTCTTTGGCATAATCTGAATGTAAATAAGACGTAAATGAACGTCCCTCAAAATGATTTCAGTATTGATTGCTTTGAATGTCCATGTTTTTTACTCTATTGAATGTTATTTGAAACATGTTTGTCCCACTCATTAAATGGTATTATGTGTTCTTTAATGTTTTCATTACATTTTCTAATATGTTAGCGACATAACGATAGTTGGAGGTGCAACGACCATTTGTCAATCCGATGAACTCATAATATTTTTTATGGTCCTCATGTATGTATATATATATATTATGTATCTCTATTACCCATAGAGGCCTACGATGTTATATACCTGATATATATGTATAGCACTACAGATTAGTTAGTTATAATATTAATGATATGACCTATAGAGGCCTATGGTGTTATATACGCGATTATGATATTGCCCACATAAGCCTACGTTGTTAAATACGCAATTCTGATAATGCCCACAGAGGCCTACGACATTATATACATGATTATGATGTTGCTCACAGAGGCCATACGACATTACACACATGATTATATTACATTTATGCATATCATGGTTCACAATAGCAGGTCGAAAGTTACAGGTTGATATTTCTATACCCTTTTACATTGATGTCATACTTATGCTCTTGTTACCTTATATATTCAGTATATTCTTTCGTATTGACGTCCCTTTTGCTGGGGACAGTACATTTGCATTTTACATTACAGGTCCTGATAGACAAACATACAGCCCCCTAAGTATGTGTGACTCGAGTTCATCTTAATGGTAAGCTCCATGTCATCCAGAGTTTCAAGATCTAGAGGTTTTAAGTTTGTTGTTGTATATAAATACATAATGGGTATGTCGGGGCCCTGTCCTGACTACAGTACAATTGTTGTTCCTTAGAGGCTTGTAGACATGTCTTGTATGTACAGTATGTGGCATGTCCTTGATGTTGATACTTTAGATCATATGGTGTCCTTGTCAGGCCATGTAGATCTACATACTATCATGAGTTATAGTCTCGTTGGCCTAAGATTTTATATGTCATGACAATGTGGCCTTATTGACCTACATTTTCTAGCGTATGTTTAGATGACATGTGTTATAGGTTAGTACGCTTGGTCAAGTAAGGCATCGGGTGTCGGTCGTTCCTCCCTGGATTTTGGGCATGAGAATTATACTCCGCCTTCATATATTTGAGCTTATATGAGTCGTAGCTAACTTGTACGGTTGAAAACCCATTAAATAAAGTTTGAAAAACAACAACCAATTGAGTATGTTGTTTTTGCTAGTGTTAACAAGTTTTGGAAGTAAATGGGGGTATAAAGCTATAGTTCATTAAATCGTAAACCGAGCTTGTCGGTCGTTTTACTATTTCTTTTAGTTGTTGGAATTGTTCTTGCATTGTTGAGGGGCTGAATGTATGGGATTGGTTGTTGATATTGGTAATTTTGTTGTTTGATGTGTTTTTGTATTTTGAGAACTAAGTAAATGTAAGGGAATTGCTACCCAATTTTTATAAGAGAGTTACTAGCTTAGAAATCATGATCCGCAGTGGTAGGTCTCGAGTTACAAGTTGATCTTTCTTGACCCTTTTACATTGATATGATACTTATGCTCTTACTGCCTTACATATTCAGTATATTTGTTTGTACTGACGTCCCTTTTGTCGGGGTCACTGCATTTACAGGTCGTGATAGAAAGACAGACAACCCCCTGAGTAAGTGTGGCTCGAGGTCATCTTGATAGTAAGATCTATGTCATCCAGAGTTGCCATGTCTAGAGGTTTTGAGTTGATGTATATTTAGACACGACGGGTATCTTAGGGCCCTATCCCAA
The DNA here is from genome assembly GCA_034509755.1 of Anisodus tanguticus. Classification (NCBI taxonomy): domain Eukaryota; kingdom Viridiplantae; phylum Streptophyta; class Magnoliopsida; order Solanales; family Solanaceae; genus Anisodus; species Anisodus tanguticus. The sequence continues at coordinate 25,488,903 of CM067540.1, forward strand.
CCACAGTACAGTTGATTCTCTTTACAAGCTTGTAGACATGTCTTGTATGTACGGTATGTAGCATGGCCTTGATGTTGATACTTTAGATCATATGGTGGCCTTTTCAGCCCTTTTAGATCTACAAACTATCATGTGTTACATCCTCGTTGGCCTAAGATATTATATGTATGACAATGTGTCCTTGTCTGCCTAACTTTTCTAGCATATGTTTAGACGACATGTGATACAGATTGGTACACTCGGTAAAGTAAGGCACCGGGTGCTGGTCTCACCTCCCTAGATTTGGGGCATGACAATTATACTTCTCCATCGTATATTTGAGCTTATAGGAGTCGTAGCTAACTTTTATGGTTGAAAACCCGTTAAATAAAGGTCAGAAATCGTAGTTGCGAAGTTGTTGGTTACTAAACTATTTTGAGGTTGTTCTAATGGTATTTTATGGATTTAAATTCATGAAATAAACTACATGTTTTGGTTGCTATTGATAACAATTTCTGGAAGAAAAGGGGTATAAAGGTATAGTTCATTAAATCGTAAACCGAGTTTGCCACTCGTTGTATTATTGCTTTTAGTTGCTGGAGTTGTTCCTGCGTTGTTGAGGGGCCGAATGGATGGGATTGGTTGTTGATATTGGTAATGTTATTGTTCGATGTTTTTTTTAATTTGGGAAGTAGGGAAATGTAAGGAAAATGCTGCCTATTTTTTTATAAAAGAGCTACTAGCTTAGAAATGTGTTTTAAGTTCTTTCATGGCATTAACCGTAGGTTATGTTGTGTTGATGTAGATTGAAGTTCTATAGAAATTTATACACTGAGTCGTTAAGTAAACGACAAAGGTATATTAAGGCTATACCATTTTTTGGCATGGTATTAATGTAAACGAGACATAAGCGAATATCTCTCCAAACGACTCCAATCTTGATTAGTTAGAATGTCGCTGCATTTCACTCTACTGAATGTTATTTGAAAGATGTTTGTCCCTTGTTTGGGTGTACTTTCCGCATCTTCTCTTTTTCTCTCATTATATGGTATTCTGTGTTCTTTAATGGTTTCACGACATCTGCTAATATGTTAGCCACATAACGATAGTCAGAGGTGCAATGACCTTACGTCACTCCGATGATCTCAAAATGTTTCTTATTGTCCTCATGCATGTATATATATATATATGTATGTATGTATGTATATATATGTATGTATGTATGTATATATATGTATGTATGTATATATATGTATGTATGTATGTATTATATATCACTATTTCCCACATAGGCCTACAATAGTCATGACTAATACATTAACTTGAAAGAAATCCCCAAAATCCGGTAATCACGAGTATAGTGCTCTAAAGCCGAATACAAGTCTGAATAATGAAATACAAATATTGTCTGAAAATACAAAGGACAAAGTCATAAATAATAAGGAAGGAGTTCCAGTGCTAGGATTGAATTTGCGGTTCACATGGACTCCAAGAAGAATCTCCAACAAGCTGCGCTCAAGCTGCTCCACCACCGTGCGGTTCAGTACCTACACATAGAGTGCAGCAAGTATAGAGTGAGTACGGGATGCAGGTGTACCCAACAACATCGTCGACCGACCCTAACTATAATAGTGGTGAGGCTTGGTACTTTTCGATACTTCTCTACTAGTTAGTCAACTAAGTATAAAAAAATTTTGGTTATCCAAGCCTACCAGTAGTTTCTATAGTTTAACAAGGCACAAGTATTAACAAGGTTCATAAGTTTTATCATTGTTTCCACGTATAAACTAAAGTTAAGCCCAACAGTATTACCAAATCAGCCTAAACCTCATTCAGGCCGTCTAGTCCCATCAAGTCTCACAACTCAACCTCACAAGAATTATAAGTCTCAAGTATCAGTATTTCCTCTATCAAAATCCATAAGATCATAAAATTTACCAGAAATCAACATTGAGTACACACAACCTCGGGTACATATGAAAATATGAATGAATGCAATGCAGATGATATATATGTATGCAACAGCCTTATGTACCCAGTATACACACGCTTCTGCAGTAGGTGTCTCATGACCCATGGGGGACTCATGAGGTCCATATACCAATCGGATCCCAGCTTTGTGGTTGTAGTGTCATCATCAGTCATCACTCTCTATCATGTACCATATGCAATAACCGATTTTCAATCCCCTTTTTTCACTAGCTGTACAATTCATATGCCAAATATAATATGTATGAATGATAGGGATATGAGTATACCATGCAACATCATAATTAATACAATAAGTATTATCAATTCATTTTTCAGTATTTAGACGAGATGTAGAGTGATGAATGCATGACAAGTCAAATCAGAATAAGTTATCAAACATGGCTACGAGCCCAAATAATCAACAATCATACCAACTTAAGCGGATTTATGCATCGCGTTCATGGCCCGAAGGCTAAACAGATAATGTACGTCATGTACAACATACTAGTTCATTGAATTACCCTTTATGTTCACCAGTACCCATATAAGTGCTCATCACCTCACTAGTATGGGATAACCCAATTACCCATTAATCCCATTAATTAGCATACCAACACATGAATGTTACATTAGAGTCTAGTAAGTCTTAACTTTCCTGATTCGAAGCCAAAGAATCACACAACAACTTTTCCTTTCCACTGAGCTTCCTCACGAGCCCACTCTGATCAATTACATTAAGTAGATGAGATTACAGATCTAATGGTATGCATATCGATATATAAGGTTGGAATCCCCAAGTTAAACTAAAAAGGAACTGTGGGCCCACGATAACAATAGTCAAACTTTATTATCCAATTAGTACAATAACATCCTCCATAATTATATCCATAAGTTAATTGAAAATTAAGCCCAATTGGATCCTCAATTGCAAGTTTAGGCAAAAAACCCCAATTTCTAAACCCTAAAATTATCCCCAATTCAAAAAATGATTTCTAACATGAAATTAATCAATTAAACATCATCCTCTAACATAGATTAACACTAGTTTGCAATATTAACATTAATAAATCAATAACCAATCCCTCAATCTCAATTCTCACCCTCTTATCTTCATCATGAAACCATACTGTCATTTCTCCCAATTTAGAGATTACACTTAGAATAAGGAACTTAACTAATCATACAATAACTACAGGATGAAATTATACCTCGATTGAAGAAACCCATTGAAAATCCTCAACCAACCTCCTATTAGTCGAGCTCTAATCTCAAGGAAAGAATATTTAGGGAATTGGAATGTTTTCTTGGTCATTAAATTTTTAGACTGAACAACGATTCCTCTTTAGTGAAATTAACTCTGCTGGCACGGATGCACTTCGGCGGAAAATCACGCCACCGAGGTAAGGTCACTTAATATGCTCGATTTCCGCTGGGGAGGAAAGCTTTCCATAGAGGCGCACTCGCCTCTGTGAGTAAGTCATCCCCAGAAGCGGAAACTCAACTCCAGGACAAGTCTCACATATGTGGGCCAAACCTCTGCAACGGCGGACATGCAGAAGAAGACAAGGGGTCGCTGGTGTGAACTCTAGAAACCAGCAACAACCCCAAATCCTCCAACTCTCTGACGAACACCCGAAACACTCTCGGGATGTCCTGGATATATCCTAAACATGCATTGTTATTATAAAATATATTCCAGACCTGCTCGCTCATTTGGAATTCCTAAAAAAGGTCTCTAAGGCTCGAGTTTGACCAATGTCAACCCTTAAGTTCTATCTTCACAATTTCACAACTAAACACCCAAAACGCACCCGATTTCCTTGGGAATCAAAACAAAGGCTTGACTAAGTCTTAAATGTAGTTCCGGAGCCAATGGAACCGACGAAACCAAAAAAAGAGCGCATTTACCCAAAAGTCAATTATGAGTCAAACACCTCTATTCTCTTAACATAGGAATTTCCAAACTTACCAAAAAGGGTCTGAAACCTATCCGATCACCTCGGGAACAGAGCCACCCATCCCCGCAAGTCACTAACAAGAAAAATGACTTTTCGAGTCGTTACATCAGATACCACTTAAATAAACGTTTATCCTCGAACAGTAAAGAAAAGGAAATACCAGGACTCTCAAATAGCTCGGGGTAGTTAGCCTACATATAGGACTCAAACTCCAAAGTAGCTTCCTTCACCGGGTAATTTCTCCATTGCACCTTCACAGAAGCTATCTCCTAGGACCTCAACTTTTGAACTTGCCTGTCCAAAATAGCTACATGCCCCTTCACATAAGCTAATCATGATCAAACATCACCGAATCACATCTAATAACGTGAGAACTATCTGCAACATACTTTTTTAGAATCGATACATGAAACACAGGGTGCTCACTAGATTACCCAAGAGGTAACTCCAACTCATAGGCCACCTCACCAACTCTATCCACTATCTTAAAAGGACCAATAAACCTCGGGATAAGCATGCCCTTCGTCCTAAATCTCATCACACCCTTTATGGATGAAACCTTTAGCAAAACCCGTTCTCCAACCATAGGCATGAACATTTCGGTCTGCATAGCTCTTCTTTCTGCTATGGGCTATAAGAAGTTGATCCTGGATACTTAACCTCATCAAATAAATTCCTCAAAAGATCAGTACCATAAGGTCAAACCTAAAAAGCATTGAACTATCCGACCGGTGAGCGACACCTCCTACCATACAGGGCCTCAAATGGTGTCATCTTAATACTCGAATGATTACTATTGTTGTATGCAAGCTCTGCCAAGGGTAGAAAATGGTCTCAATGACCACCAAAGTCAATCACACAAGCTCGCAACATATCCTCGAGAACTCGAATAGTCCTCCTTGACTAGACATCAGTCTGAGGGTGCAAAGTTGTACTAAGCTCCACTCTAGTACCCAACTCCTTCTGCAGAGACCGCAAAAAGTGAGAAGTAAAATGCGTACCCCGGTACGAAATGATAGAAATGGTCACTCCATGCAATCGAACTATCCCTCATATGAAAATCCTAGCCAACTTCTTTGAATTATAAGTAGTCTGGACTAGAATAAAATGTGCAGCTTTGGTCAACATGTCCACAATGACCCATATAGCATTAAACTTGCCCAAGGTATGTGGAAATCCTACTACATAGTCCATAGAAATCCATTCCTACTTCCACTCGGGAATGGGCATCCTCTAAATCACACCACCAATCCTCTAGTGCTCATATTTCACTTGATGGCAATTCCAACACCGGGACACAAACTCAACTATGTTCGTCTTCACCTGGCACCACCAATAATGTTGTTTCAAGTCATGATACATCTTCATAGCCCCTGGGTGAATGGAATAGTTCAAACTATAAGCCTTCTCCATGATTAATCTAGTCAAATCCCCTACCCTAGGAACACACACTCGACCCTTGATCCTCAAAATACCATTACTATCAATAACAACCTCTTTTGCCTCTCCCCGCAACACCTTGTCACGTATTTTGCACAACTGAACATCATTGAGCTGCTGAGATCTAATCTGCTCCAACAAAGAAGACCACGCCTCTACACATGCTAACACTCTACTCAACTCTGAAATATCAAGTCGCACAAACTGATTTGCCAAAGACTGGACATCCATAGCCATAGGACGCTCTCCCATATGCAATATAGCTAAAGTGCCCATGCTCACCGCCTTGTGACTCAAGGCATCCGCTACCATATTTGATTTGCCCTGGTAATACAAGATAGTCATGTCTTAATCCTTATATAGCTTAAACAACCTACGCGGTCTCAAATTAAGACCCTTCTGATTAAACAAATATTGAAGACCGGTGTACACCTCATAGTGCACCCCATAAAGATAATGTCTTCAAATCATTAAGGTAAACATGATTGGCACCAACTCCAAGACATGTGTCGGATAATATTTCTCATGAACTTTCAATTGCCTCAAACCATAGGCTATCACTTTTCCTTTATGCATCAACGCTCAACTAATACCCACTCTTGAATCATCACAATACCTGGGAAAATCTCCTTCTCAATTGGAAAGGTCAAAATCGAAGTGGCAGACAACAAGGCCTTGATCTTTAGAAAGCTTACCTCACACTCCTCGAAAAACTGAAATGCTACTTCCTTTTGAGTCAATCTAGTCAACGGAGCTGTAATGGATGAAAATCCCTGTACAAAATACGGATAATACCCTGCGAGGCCAATAAAACTTTGAACCTTGGTAATCAAAGCAGGCCAAATCAACCTCTAGTCCAGGTTGTTTCGTTACTCCAATTTGTTCATATTATTAGATTCACTTATGTTTACCTGCCTTATATATCAGTATATTGTCTTATACAAACGTTCGTTGCTGGGGTGCTGCATTTCATTTTTGCATGTACAAATAGATGATTTGATGATCCCCTGCAGTAGGTGGTTTAAGCAGTTGTGGTCGATATGCTCCTTTCTTTTGGAGTTTTTTCATGTGTTGGTTTTGTTGTATATATATTCATAGCATGGGTATAGTGAGGCCCTGTCCCAACCAGTTGATACTCTGTATCATGTTTAGAAGCTTGTAGACTAGTGTCATATGTTCAGTTTGTTGGTATGGACTTGTCAGCCTCTTTTGGATAGTCTGTTGTATCTATGACGACCTTGTTGGCCTTAGGTTATGTTTATATTTGTTGTTAGGATTCTTCTACATGCGGGACCTTGTCGTATCTTCTCTAGTTACCATTGATTAGGGGCCTTGTCAGCCTGAGTCTTGTTACATGTAGTTCAGATACTATGGTTGGTACACTCGAACCTTAGGGTGTCGAGTGCTGGCCCCACCCCCCGAGGTTGGGGTGTGACAAACTTGATATCAGAACAGGTAGTGTCCTAGGGATGTCTATGAGCCTTGTCCAGTAGTCTTATTTTTGGGATTGTAGGGCACCGTACTTATAAACAAGAAGCTATAGGCATTTAGGATCATCTCCTTTCTTTTTAGTCTAGATCATACAATAGAGCCGAGTCGTAAGAAATTTCATTCCTAATCCTATTTTACCATTTAAAATTGCAGCGATGCCTATGAAAAGAGGGACCCCGATTAGTAGGAGTGTGGGTACGGCTGCGAGGGAAGAAACTAGATAGGCGCCACCTGCTAGTACGGGTCAGAAGGCTATGGAAGTAGTAAAAGGAGGCATAAGTTACACTACTGAGTCAGACCCGTCAGAGATCATGGTTTTTTATTAAGGAGGATCCGTCCGAGAATCTATATGAGTTACATGTTCAAGCAGTTTGGGTTCTACTAACAACAGATGGGGTGAAGGGAGTTCCAACCTCATCGAGGCCCTTAGTCTCAATATCGGGCCCCATTGATCAGGGTATGAGTGGAGCAGGACAGGGATTGGCAGACTTGTGTTCCTATAAGGCCCGGAACTATGTTAGGGTATTTACTAACACCAGCTCTTCTGAGGTGCCGAATTGTCCACAGTCTTAGGAGTCTATCTATCAGGGTTCGCCTGTGTATGTGATAATATATGCGGAGGAAGAGGAAATTAGTCAGGCCAATAGGATGAGAGTATGTAATAAGGATAAGAGGGTTTCGCTCCATAGTGTGTATGACCGAGGCTCACATATATGACCAAGGCAGGACAGTTACAAGTATATTAATCCATCCACTGAAATTGCCTATATATATATACCCAGAAAGAGACTTATTACATGTTATACAGGAAGGAATGATATTCTTATATCAATAGGACGAGATTGTAAAGAACAAACCATAGTAGAAGTGATGTGACCGCAACACTATTTTACTAGGCTAATAAGATATGGGATTTCACCGATGGATTATTAATGCACATTTCAAATCTCCGTTTGTGACATTGTATTAAGGAACCCAGAACTTGCATTATGTTGAGTTATCCAGTTGGGAGTAAGTTAGATGTGTTGTTTAACCTTTATGGGAGGATCTATAATAAGCATATGTTGATAGGGAATAGTCACAATAGGTAACATTGAAGGAAGGACAAAGGTAGGCATACTAGAGATTATGTCAGCCAAGGGTACAAAAAAAACAAAGTGGTATGACACCGCTAACAAGGATGGTTAGAATAAGAAGAATTGGTGATAAATGAACATCTTGTGGAAGCTTCGAGTGTAGATAAGAGGAAAAATAGTGACGGATGAACTAGATAGACATCGAACCAAGCATTATAAGTGGAGTAAGGAGCCTACAAAAAAGAAGAGTTAAGGCGTAATAATGACAAGTGTCATAGGTAAAAATTGTATAGGGTGACGGTACACTATGCAAGAACGTGAGTCCCTTTCACGAAAACTAGCTGCAATAACTAACGATTATTCAAGAACAGTTGTGCTAGCCGAAATTGACAAAGATTGGTTGTAGTTATGTACAAGGAAGTGAGTTGAAAATTTAATAAGCTCTCGCCGGAGGGTGGTCATTTCTTGAGGAAGAGAAGGATGTTGGTGTTAGAAAACTGGATCATCCATCAATAAACAACAAGAGGACTGTAGCAAGTTTAAGGGTGCAAGGGGAATTATGATATAGAATAATGAAGGAGGGTCCGTGAATACGAATGATAAGCTTACTATGAAAGGAGAAAAAGAAAGGGAAATATAAGGAAACATCAAAATACTCAGAAGGTTAAGGCGGTGAAGGTAAAGGTAGGCAAAAATATGTTGACTCAAAAGAAGCTACTATGACTATGGAGCAATGTAATGGATTTAGAAATTAGTAACAGGCTAAGAAGGATTGAGTTACAGATGATAGATTGTAGATGTGCTGGGAAAGGATGACAAAAAGGATATTATGCATCTGAATGAGTACGTTTTGGTTATCTAACTACCACCTTCTTCATAAAGCATGTCGGCAGTCAAGGCTAACAAATAAGGAATGGAGTAAGATCATAATAGAAGACTTCAGCACTGACAATACAAGGAAAACCACGCGTGAGGTCTTGAGAAAAGTTACTACAATAAAGAATATGGCAAGACCACGACAAAAATAAAGAAAGATAAGTTACACCATAACGTCGGATTTCCAAAAGTGGTAGATACTCAATACTGAGGTAAAGTATTAACATGACTACTGTTAAATATGTTGGTAGGGAAGTAAGGGGAAGCAATAACATTGAGACCATGCAAAAGGAGTTCCAAGGCATATGGGTACTAAAAAACCTGGTGTATGTATATATAAAATGTCGGTGGAAGCTCATATGGGAAAATCACCCAACGGATGGCACTAAGGAAAGAACTAGAGAAGCTAGCCACGTCACAAAAAAAACAATGATAGCGTTGGAATGTGTTAAAAAAAAGATGAGTCGGTAAGAGTCATGGGAATTTCTACACCCTAAAACGGAGGAAGCATGAAACAATAGGGTAAGGCAATGACCCGACTAGTGGAGGGTGTAAAGCATAGAATGCCTACAGAGTTTAGAACACATCACAATCCCCTTTCCCACTGTGGCTGAATGGTTCATGTATTGTGTCTATATAGTTGTCTTCTAGAAAGGTCTAAGTACTAGTATAAATAGGACATGTAGTTGATGTAAATAAGCATTGAAGATTTATGAAAAATATTTGAGTTTTACTCATTTTGCTAAGTTATTCTACTTTTGTGTTGTTTATCTTAGTTGGTCCTTTTGTGGGCCATTGGTCCTTTTGTGGTCCGAACCTTGATCATTTTGTGGGTCAAACCCTTGGTGCAAGTCTAGTTAGAACTTTTGTGATCTAGCTAAACCCAAGCTAAGGTTCCCCTTGGTGTAGGTCTAGTTGGGACTTTTGTGACCCAACCAAACCCAAGTTAAGGGACTATTCGGTTACTTATCACAAGGTCTATCGGCCTCCCTCACTTGGTTTGTACTCGAGCTTGTCCATAGCAAACTCAGTCAAATCCTTGTCCAATTGGCCTACATCACTTGGTTTCGACACGAGCTTGTCCTTAGAAACCTCGTATCCAATCATTGTTCAAACCACTTGATTATTTTCGCCACCATACAAAACAACACTTACCAACCACCCACCCCAAAGGACATTAACCAAAACCATCCTCAAATACCCATACACCCTCCACAAAACCAAACAGTCCGCAAATCACCCCTTAATCGATAACCTTACTTTCCCGACCAGGTTACACCACCTCACCCCCTTCTAACCACCAAATACCGACAACCAACACAAATCTTAACTTGTCTAGAACAACCCCACAAAACTCCTTAGCCCACTTCCAACCATAACTACATGTCCAAGCCCCGCAATACCTCACTTCCCGACCAAAACGTCGAACCCGACAACCCCCAATTGAGCCCATTTTTGTGTCAACCCGTGTCCAACCAAACTCCGACCAACTTACCCTCACTTTCCCCTCCTTATATACATCATTTTGGTATCAGAGCAAGGTAATCCCGTCTCACACCTTGACGCATTGCCTAATGTGTCATGGAAAATGGAGTGGAGTTGGCGTTGTCACGTGAAGATCCGAGAAACATATTTATTTTTTGGCTTTGTATCTAGGTCTTTGCTGAAGACCATGTTTGTTTTTCTTTTAGCTTGTCTTTAATTCTTAGCGTAGCTTTTAGTTCTTCTTAAGACACAATTAATAAGTCATGTAATAAGGAAGGATGACTAGGCTATGTAATATGGTGACAAGGCTGAAAGCTTCATCCCACAAGCTGATTAGGCCTAGAAGAGTGTAGGAGGACAAGATGGAAAGGACAAGAATCATCTAGAAGATGAGTATTCCAAGAGGAGAATTCATGAAATAACTAGTTCATATATTTGAGACATCAAGATCAGACAAGGGGAGATGAAGAGTTGGTCGAAAACAACTCAGCAAGGCACATATGCAATGAATGGAAGCTTCCAAACATATTCCAAGAAAATGAGATTTTTTAGGAGCCAAGTTCATTCATTCTTCTACATGGGAACCACAAAAGGGTGTGAAAGAGATTGAGTTCATCCTTGTCCACAATTAAACCCAAAACCTTTCCCATTGATGGAGTTGAAGCCGAGAACTTCCTTGTTCCCCAAGAAAACCGAGACCCTTCCCACTTGTCTATACATGGATGAGAAGTTCATGTAGTTTGAGTCCTTTTGTTATCTTATAGAATAGTCCATGTATTACTATAAATATGACCCTTAGGATATTGTAAGAGAGAGAGTGGATTAAATATAAACTTGAGTTTTACTCATACTCTAAAGTATTCAACTTGTGTGTTGTCTACCGTAGATTGGTCTTTGTGTGGACCTTGGTTCTTATGTGATCCAACCCCTTAGTGTAAGTTGAAGCTAGGACTTATGTGACCTAGTTAAAGCCAAGATAAGGTCCCTTTGGTGTAAGTCTTGGTTAGGACTTGTGTGACCTAATCAAACCCAAGTTTAAGGAACCCCCTTGGTGCAAGTGAACGTTGGAACTTGTGTGATCTAAAAAAACCCAAGCCTAGGGTCTATCTTAAGGTTACCGGCCACTCTCACTTGGCTTGTTCATAGGCTTGTACTTAGTAACCCCGGTCTAGACCTTGTCCAATAGGACAAACTCATCTTGGTGTCGACTCGAGCATTAAAACCCTCGTGTCATTATCCTTGCTATATCGACCGTCCTATACTTGGCTTGTACTCGGGTTTTCACCTAGCATCCCGTGTTCATTACTTGTTCAAACCACCATCTCCTTTCTACGACCACATCCCAAAAGACTTCCCAAACACACACACTCAAAGCCACCAACCGAAACCATCCACAATCAGCCGCAACATCCCAACAACACCTAACAGTCCACAGCATACCCCAATCGAGAACCTCACTGTTTCAGTAAACTTCCGACATCCTCCAACACTAAACTAACAAATCCTGATCACCAGAACAACCCTCGATGTGTCTACAATAACCTCAAAAAATGCCTAAACCAACTCTCCCTAAAACTACTCGAAACAACCACCAAACACTACACTGCCGACAGAATCCAAGAACTCGAGAACCCCACTTTCAAGGCCATTTTTGGGTTAACCCATTTACAACCAAACTCCAACCCACTTACCCTCACTCACCCCTCATTCTTTACATAATATTAGTATCAGAACGAGGCCATCCCGTCCCATACTTTGACGCTATGCCTCACAAAAAAAAGGACTAAGGAGGATTGTAAGTGACATTCTTGCGGAACGTGAGCAAGCCTTGACAAAGGAACATGTCGTGATGAATAAATCCAAATAAAGGGTTGTGCCAAGGAAACCAAGATGTGAAATGAAAGAATACCACAGTTGTGTGAATTCCTTTCCTATGAAGAAGGCTGAAATCGAGGAATTCCTAGAGAAAAAACAAGACTGTATCCTTGTCACTAACCCGTTGTATCATGTTGAAGAAAGGGAAATACCTCATTTATTAATCCATTGTATAATCAATAAAATATGGAGGAAGATGTTACTCTTGCGGAGGTGTGTGAAGATTTAATTCTCTGACATGTTTTGAATGTTCAACTTTATAACCACGAGGAGACGCAAAGTGAACAATTCTTTCACACTTGATGCAAAGTAAAAGACAAGGCGTGCCACATGATCATTGATAGGGGAAGTTGTATCAATGCGGCTTCCATAGAGATGGTGAATAATTTAGACCTACCTTCCCGCAACCATCCTAATCTGTATACTCTCCAACGGTTAAACCAAAACAAAGGGCTAAGAGTAACAAAACAAACTCTTATTAGGTTTCGGATTGGAATATATGAAAATTAAATATGGTGTGACTTCCTACCTATGGAAGCTTGCCATATTTTATTGGGACAACCGTGGTAGTTTGACACGAAGGCACAACATGATGATGGAAGGAGTACTTATTCCTTTTAAAAAGATAATAAGAAGATCTGATTAGTGCTGATGCCACCCAGCGAGGTGAAGAACATGAAAATCCGAAGTACAAAGAAATGCAAGGCCGAGTCTCTCTTACTTGATGCACGGAAGATGAAAGAAGAGTCAAAGAAGGGGATTCTTATAGACTCATTGGTAGGCAAGGAAGTTCTCGTGGGAGACATGGAGGAAAATGTCGACAAGGAACTTCCGAAGGACCTCACATCCGGAATTTCACCAAAAAAAGATAGGGAACTTGCTCTTGATTTATTTTTATGAAGTTCATTGTCTACTCACCAAGTCTATAGAGGCCGAGAACCAAGATTACAAGCTCAAGAACTGATAGGCGAAAGCTATGCCGGAAGGAGCCTTAGTCCGTGTGTGGCATCCGCCGTATTGGTGCCAAAAAGAGATGAGGGTTGGCACATATGTATTAGTCGCCAAACGGTTGATAACCTCACTATGAGGTGCACGATTCCAAGATCGAAAGATCTTTTGGATAAATTTGCAACTGGACCATCACCAAAGGAAGGAATTGGGCATACTATTGGATTATTTCCTGGATGTTCATTCCATAATTGCCATTCCTATAGACACCATCCGGAGAGGGAAACAGTACCCACCTTGTTAGTACAAAAGGGACAATAGACTTGGCATAAATGTGGATCATCCAAGCGATCAGTAACATCATGAAATGCAAACTTTCTATGTTGAAGCTGAATTTTTCTTTTGTAGAATCAAGTGGAGCCAGATGGTTTTACAAGATAGACTCGAGGAGAGGATACCCTTTAAGGGGAACCCGAGAAGAAGATGCATGGAAGATGACCCTCGAAATCGAGTGTGGTTTGGACGAGTGGTTTGTAATGTCGTTTGAATGGTGTGACGTTCTAAAATCTTCTTTAAACGAGGTATCACACCCATCTTGGGGACACTTAACATCTTCCGAGGACATTGATGCCAATCCACCCAAGGGGAAATCTACCCGAAGTTGTTCCGAGCCTACGGGTATAATTTCGGTAAATGGTTACCTTAGATTGGCCTCTTTCTTTTATCATTTCATCCGGGGTTATTGTATCATGGCTACCCCTATCAATGAGCTATTGTGAAATAATAAGTTTGAATGGTCTCGAGGGATATCGAAAACCATGGAAGGAAAGATACGTGAAGCACCGACTCTAGCCATGCCAAGCCATGGAGGGCCATATGAAGTTGAACGTGAAACTAGAGGAATTGGTGTTTGTGTCATCTTTCTGTCTAGTATAAAATTGAGTGGTGCAAGACATCATTATCCTACCCATAATGAGGATCTTTATGTTAATCCACCCGAGGTGGGAAGTTTTCGAAGTTGGTCCAAGAATACAAGTGTCATTCGAGATTACGGTTTAAATCTCTCCTATCATCATGTCACCCAAGATTGTGATTTCTTTGCTGCCCCTATTCTGATCATGGGGGTACCTTTTGAAGTTGAACATGAGATTAAGGAAGTTGGTACCAATCTAATCCAAGAGCAAGAACCTGAGGCTTTTAAAGGCGAGGGATTGGGAGGTGCGCACCTCAATACGTTGGCTTGTGACTCCTTGATCCAATAGGGGACTATTTGGAGTGTGGCCCTTTCAGGGTATTGGCCAGGTTTTGAAATAGCTCATACAATGAAAAACTTTAGGGCAAAGATGAAGGTTCAACATGTTATGAAGTGTCCTCATATTTAGACTGCGCAAATTTGAGGACAAATTCTTTCATAGAAGGGGAGATTGATGTAAAAAAGCCCGCAGACTTAAACTCTCCACCTAAGTCGAAAGGGGATTTACTTAGAGTGCCAACGATGACCCGTCAATCTACACTTACAAGCCTAATGTGGCATGGAAAATAGAGTGGAGTTGGCATTGTCACGTGAAGATCCGAGAAACATGTTTATTTTTCGGCTTTGTATGTAGGTCTTGGCCGAAGACCATGTTTGGTTTTCTTTTAGCTTGTCTTTAATTCTTAGCTTAGCTTTTAGTTCTTCTTAGGACACAATTAATAAGCCCTGTAATAAGGAATGATGACTAGGCCATGTAATATGGTGACAAAGCCGAGAGCTTCTTGCCACAAGATGATTAGGCCGAGAAGAGTGTAAAAGGACAAGATGGCAAGGACAAAAATCATCTAGAAGATGAGGCTTCCAAGAGGAGAATTCATGAAATAACTAGTTCATGTATTTGAGACATCAACATCGGCCTAGGGGAGATGAAGAGTTGCCTAAAACAACTCACCAAGGCACATATGCAACGAATGGAAGCTTCCAAACATATTCCAAGAAGATGAGATTTTTGAGGAACCAAGTTCATGCATTCTTCTACATGGGAACCACAAAGGGGTGTGAAAGAGATTGAGTTCATCCTTGTCCCAAATTAAACACGAAACCTTTCCCATTGATGGAGTTGAATACAAGAATTTTCTCATTCCCCAAGAAAACCGAGGCCATTCCCACTTGTCCATACTTGGCCGAGAAGTTTGTGTCCTTTTGTTATCCGTCTAGAATAGTCCATGTATTACTATAAATAGGACCCTTAGGAGTAAGAGAGAGAGTGGATTAAATATAAACTTGAGTTTTAATCATACTCTAAAGTATTCAACTTGTGTGTTGTCTACCTTAGATTGGTCCTTGTGTGGGCCTTGGTTCTTGTGTGAGATAACCCCTTAGTGTAAGTTGAAGTTAGGACTTATGTGACCTAGTTAAACCCAAGCTAAGTTCCCTTCGATGTAAGTCTTGGTTAGGACTTGTGTGAACTAATCAAACCCAAGCTTAAGGAATCCCTTTGGTGCAAGTGAATTTTGGAACTTGTGTGATCCTACCAAACCCAAGCCTAGGATCTATCTTAAGGTTACCGGCCACCCTCACCTGGATTGTTCACGGTCTTGTACTTAGCAACCCCAGTATAGATCTTTTCCAATTGGCCAAACGCATCTTGGTGTCACTCGAGCATTAAAACCCTCATGTCATTATCCTTGCTATATTGACCATCCTATACTTGGTTGGTGATGGGTTTGCACTTAACATCCCGTGTTCATTCCTTATTCAAATCACCATCTCCTTTCTACCACCACATTCCACAAGACTTCCCAAACACCCACACTAAAATCCACCAACCGAAACCACCCAAAATCAGTCATGTCATCCCGACAACACCAAACAGCCCATTACATACCCCAACTGAGAACCTCATTGTTTCAGTAAACTTCAGACATCCTCCAACAATAAATTAACAAATCCTGATCACCAGAACAACCCTCAACGTGTTTAAAATAACCCCATAAAATGCCTAAACCCAACTCTACCTAAAATTACCTGAAACAACCACCAAACACCACATTGTCGGCAGAATCCAAGAACCTTACTTTCAAGGCCATTTTCGGGTTAACCCATTTACAACAAAACTCCGATCCACTTACCCAATTACACCCTCCTTTATTACATCATGGTTCATAAGCATGATTGGTAAGTAGGGTAAGGTTTCGGGATCAAGCAAATTGATGAAATTTAAGTTCACTAGAATTCAGGAAAAATTAGGCAAAATTCTGGATAGGATTTTTGCCCAACTTTCAGGAGGTATATCTCCTAGTATATAAGGAATTATGGATGCATAACCTATCTAAACTCAAGTTTAGAGAGTATTCTTTCCAATGCAACAAACAGTTCGCAAATTAGAGAAGTATTGTCGCCGGTATAACCCATACAAAAATACAACCAACATTTAAGCGACGGGCCTAGTATATAAAGGTGTTAGGACAAATTTCTTTCATTATTTCTCATCACCAAATAGCTCCTCCTTCTATATAAAACCTCTATCTTTGTCTACGATATATACACCAACATATATCAAATTCAAGGGAATCTACACAACTTGCTACTCGGAAGGTTCGTAGGAGTTGCGGGATCATCGTCTTAGTTCTTATTCCTCGAATTGAGGTAGAGATAAACTAAACCCAGCTAGTATTGAGGATTGATAGAGGCAATTAAGTTAATATATCATCCCCTTCTACATCAAATTGGGTAAAATTGGCTTGTATGTGAGCAAAAGGTTGGGAATTCATGAAATTATGACTAGGTTTTCATAATAGGTATTGTAGCTTGACATTGTGTTGGAAAGGGGCATGGGTGTTGTAGCTGTAGATTGAAATTTGGAATATGATTATCTTTAAATTGTTATCGATAATGAACCGAAAAATGAAAGAACAACCTTATGGGACTAAAAGCTGAGGTTGTCGTTTTATGTGATGGATTTTTTATTGGAAATTGATGTATACGAACTTGACTTAGGTTGGATTGTTTATATTGTGATCACTATGGATCTGGAAAATGTAATAAATCAGGGGAAATGCTGCCTGAATTATCATAGAATTCCTCGCCACTTAAATACATAAAGACGGAACTAGCAAATGGTGATAATCGGATTGCTCTATGATTATAGGTCAAAATTGAGGCGTAACAACAGGATTGTGGTAAAAATCAAGCGGATCATCTTAAAGGTATGTAAGGCCTTACCTTCTACTTTATTGTTGGCATGATTCAAAGTTAAGCATCGTCAAATCGAACGTTCCGAAAGAAACTCCTATTCATAAAATATATAAAAATGGTTGCTCTCATTCGTTGATGTTGTGCTTATTAGTTACTACTGAAATTGGTCCCATGATCATCATATGTTCCTTGTCAAAGGTACTTCTTGTTTTCTATTAAAATTTATCGATCTTGTTTCCTTGTTGGAGTTGTTTAGTGCTCTTCGTTACCTTTATTATACTATCAAACATACATCTTTCAATTTTCCTTGTCGAAAAAATTTCTTGCATTATATTGAAATCCGTTGGTTGGTTGCCCTTGTTGGGATTGTGTCTCATATCTCTTGAGAGTCATTGTCATATTGTTGACCTTGAGTTTATGATAAATTGTAATGTTGGCTGTAAATGAGTTCCATAATGATTGACGGATGGTTAACGACCTTGTGTCACCCCGTCCTCTTCCTATAGGTTTATAAGGTCATTCATGTATCATATTAACATATATGTATCTATTTTCTGACACTGTGCCACGCTATGCTCGGCTGGGTATGACACTTATATGTGCACACCATTGCATCTTTGTACATCAACACTTGTCCTATATCAGGGACGGGTATAATAACACTGAGTCCCATATTAGGCCGGGTACGACAACACCGAGTCCTATATTTGGGCCGGGTACGATATGATATTGACATTATCCCAACGTGTGTCTAGATATATATAATTGGTTTTTAGTAGTGTTATACATTTCATATGCCCACCATGGCCTCCGAGGTTCAGTTTGTTTCATTACACTGATTTGCTCATATTATTATCTTCACCTATTGTTTCATTACTCTGATTTGATCCTACCTTACATATGAAATAAATTATCTTATATTGACGTCCCTTGCTAGAGTGCTGCATTTCATGCCCGCAGGTACAGATAGATAATTTGACGATCCTTTGAAGTAGGTGGCTTGATTCAACAGTTGTGGTCGATACACTTCTTTTTTTGGAGTTGTTTAATGTGTTGGTAGGTATTGGTTTTTCTCAATATATATCCATATCATGGGTATGGCAGGGCCCTGTCCTGACTGCTTGCTACTCTGTATGATATTTATAGGCTTGTATACTAGTGTCATATGTTTGTTTAGTTGGTATGGACTTGTCAGCCTATTTTGGGTAGTTTGTTTTATCTATGATGGCCTTGTAGTCCTCACGTTATGTTTGTATTTGTTGTTAGGCTTCTTCTGCATGCAGGACCTTGTCGTATCTGATCCAGTTACAATTGAATAGAGGCTTTGTAGTTCTGAGTCTTGTTATATGCTATTCAGATACAATGGTTGGTACGCTCGGGCCTTAGGGTGCTGAGTTTTGGCCACACCCCCCGAGGTTTGGATGTGATACTATACTCTCGTACGCTCATGTTACCCTGCTTCTGGCATAAGAACAAGCATCGTGTGACTAGATAATAAGATGGGTGAGGGTACCAGTCAGGTACACCCCGCTTATCCAGGGTAGCAAGAGATGGTTGGTATGCTCAAGCCTTAGGGTGCCGAATGCTGGACACACCACCCGAGGTTGGGGTGTGACACTATACTATCGTACGCTGATGTTAACCTACTCCAGGCATAAGAAACTATCTCTCCTAGGTTCTAGAGTCTGCTCGCATGTCTCATACCAAGTCACGACAACATCACGTAACCTATAAGAAGCCAACTCTACCGATTCAGCATCTGTGGCATGCATTACCCATAAAGTATGTTGCATCTGATGCAGAAAGTTATGTGGGTCCGCATTTGCATCTGATCCTGTGAATACTAGAGGGTCCAGGTTGATGAAATTCCAAACTCTCGCTCTAACTACTCTATCAGAGGAAGCAGGGTTCTAACACTAGGCTTGAGAGGCCACTAACCTAGTCAATAATTGAAAAACACATCACACATCCATATCCTGCTCAGGAGAAACCGGGGGAGGAACTAGGGGTATATCAGCTCCCCTAGGCTACTCTAGAGGTGGTGGGGGTGGAGTTTTTGGGGCTCATGATACCATTCATTATTCTTCTCTTGCTGCCCCATATTAGCGGGGTGTACCTGCGGGCATGAAACACAACACCCTAGAAGGAGACGTCAGTATGTAAGATGTAGTAAAGTAGGTAAAACATATAAATAAGGAATGTAATAGAAGGGAATAGTACATAAGTCAACTTGAAACTCAGAAAAAGCCTCTGAAGCCATAAACTGTCATAACCATGAATATATGAATGTTTGTAAAAATTAAGTCGCTCAATGTGGAAAATCATATCATAACATTCTCGGCCTTGAAAGGACTCGGTAATATCATACCCGGCCTTAATAGGACTCAGTAATGTCAAGAGAAACTGTAGTGGTGTGCACGTATAAGTGTTATTTCCGGCCAACTATAGCGCGGCTCTGTAAGAAAATAGATACATATATAATTGCAATGCAAAACCTCAAGGACAACAAGAACAAAGTTGGAGTGACCTACAGTCGTTATCCTCTGTATATCGTTATTTTTGCTACGTTCATCAACTTTCAGCCAACTAACCAAAGATATAGAGTATGAGATTACAAGAGATATGAGTTACCTTAATTAGGAATTAGAAATGGATGTTTTAGTTAAGCATGGAAATTGTCGCTTTACGAAAGCATTCGTATTACAAATCATACCAAAGAACGAATAAATATTACATACCTTGTAGTCGAAGCTTTTCAAGTTCTACAGGACTTCGTATGATCTACGAACGATTATCTACATTGTACGAATGGTTTATATCAATATTGAATCCATAGCTTTTAGAAAAGTCCACATAGATATTTTATGGAACGACTTGTGAGCATAACATTATTGGATCATTTGTAGCTCAAATTCAACATATCCTATCACACCAATCTTTATTATCACCCCTACTCATCCCCACAACTCTATCCATATTCCTACAACTTCATTTAATAGCTCAAATCACATAAAAACAACCCACATAACATGACTTGGCTTCAAGGCTCATAAGCACTATGTTCTTCACGAATTCCCTAACAACTTAAACTTAATCAATTGTATAATCTTAATATCATAAGTCGTTACAACACGAAGAAGGATGGACTACAAGGATTGAAGGACTCCCCTCGATGAATCTGCTTGATTAATCTTAACATTCAAGTCTAAAGTGATATAAGATCATTTGAGAGAGTATATAGGTTTTACATGAAGCTAGAGAAGTGTAAAAATAACCCCCAAGTCGAAGTGAACTGATATATATATATATATATATATATATATATGAAAAATAAGTTCCGCCGCAAAGATATACAGTGCAAATGTACGGTCCGTACATTTGGAACGTATATCCAAAGCTAAAACATGAAAATATGCAGGAAAATGTATTGCCCAGACTCCGAATTATATGGTTCGTACAATGATTTATGGTCCCTACATTTGGACTGTATTTCTGGAAAGTTTGCGAATATCATTAAAATGTATTCTCTTTGATCCATATAACTTTTATACACCACGATACATCTATAAACAAGTTACAAACCCTCATTACCCTTACGTAAGGTCTCATATCTTCTCTGAATACCGGTATTAATTGAGGGCACGCTTAGACGTAAAAACTACGAGGAATAACATCTTCGAGAGGCTATAGGAAATCTAGGGAAAAATCTAATCTTTCATTCCCTATTGCGCATTCGTGATTCTAATGGATTCTATGAGTTTCTTTGTTTCACTCTATCACTGACGGTGAGAACACGTTCACAGGTTCATATAATGGGTTATTGGTTGTGACGTTGCATAGTAAGGTAAGAGATTTGTTGATGTCATACCCTTAGTTTTGGTGATATCCTTTAGAAAATGAGAGTAATGGTCCAAAGGACTCTATTGACCCACATGTTAGTCGCTTGGTGTAATGATGTGTTTGGTCATTTTGGCATTTTACGCTTTTACCCCTATTGACCCTTTACCTAGTATTGTTATAGTGTATTCGACTTGCGGCGATGCGTGGAGCGGTTCCTGAGATAGTCAGGTAAGTCGTGGTTGATTTGGAGGAAATTAGAAGCTTCTAAGTTGAATAAGTGAAAAGGCATTGACCAAAAGATGACTTTTGAGTATATGAGTTTTTTTTTCAGTTCCGTTGCTACCGGTAGGTCTAGAGTGAGTGCTTAGTTTGCTTCATGAGGCATTCAAATGTATTTTGTGTCACTATTTGTAAATTTGTGGATGTCGAGTATTTTGAGGGCTTTCATAGAAAAGTGGACCTTAGATTGGTCGTATGAGATATCCGAGTGCGTGAACGAGTTTGTAGTATTATTTATACTTGATATGCATATTTGATTTGTAACTAGGAGGTCTAGGATGGATATTGAGATTTCGGGTTGAACTTGGTGAAAGACCAGAATTTGTTCGTTTCTAATGTCCCTCTTTTGCGGGTGTGTGTTCACCTCTGTTGTCCCGCCTATGAGGGACTTATCCCGCAGATGTGAGGAAGTGAGGTGTCATGTGACTCTGCATACACGAGCTATTTATTGTGTAAGTGAGTCCGCATCTTCGGACAAGGTGTCCGCCGATGCAGGATTCGCTGGATAAAAAGTCTTATATTTCTTCCAATTTCCATCCATTCTTCCCATTCACCAATTCTAAACCTAGAGAGGGTTTGTGTGGGAGATTTTCGGAGCTTTGGAGTGAATTATTCCTTGGGTAAGTTCTTATTTCTCTCATTGTGATTTTATTACGATTTAGGATTGGAATCTATGCTAATATTATGGATATAGTTGGGAAAAGTGGGTTATGAACCATTGTGATGATTTTATGAGTTTGTTCAATGTAAGTGAGTTTCATTGGAAAATCTTGTTAAATCTAGTCAAGGAACAATTGAGGTAACTAGTTGCTGAGTTGAATCTCTCTTAAATTCAAGGAATTCGATTACAGAAAAGTTAGGGTTTTCTCTAAATTGGGGTTTTTTCTACTAATGTTGCAATTGATGATAAATTGAGGTTAATTGGTGATTTGGGAGATGTTATTAGATGTCGTAAGTGTTGGGAAACCGATTTTACTTAAAATTTCAAATTTACCCTTCTAGGACCATATTTATCTTTTAAAGGTTGCTTTTCGATTCGAATCGCATTGTAAAAATATGGATATCGTTAGTCCTCACTTCGAACATTGAATAAATTTATAGACTTCGATCATTCGGAAGCTCTTCGAAAAGGGAAGGCTAGTGTTGGATAGTTTGTGTCACCCGTTCGATAATGAGGTTGGCTACGGTTTAACTCTTTTAGACTCCGATAGAAGTACATATTAGTTATAAATGTTAAGGGTAGTGGGTGTTATATAGGGAAAAATCCGTATAAGATGGTTTTACGAATGGTGATGTGACATGTGGCAGTTGATGCTTAGTCATGTCCAGATCGGCCTGAGGCACTATCGGTAAAATACGAGCAAGACCCGGAGCGTCGTACGCATATGTGGTAATAGAAACTCAGAATGTCAGAAGAGCCATTTGAATCATAATGGACAGTCGTTACTAAACCGGTCATACGTCTTCTAACAGATCATTAATGTCATTTATAGAGATACTAATTATCCAATCAGACCATAGTTCGGAGCATGACAAAACTTGGTAGCAGTGCTTCAGGTTCAAGTATCTTAGGGAGTCTATAAAACTGTGTCTAGTGAGGTCTCTTTTATATGTGTGTGCATGCCACACATGTAAATAGTTGACAACCAAGACATCTAGGATTATCTCACTTCTTTCACACTCTAGATCGTACAATTAGAGCTATACCTTGAGGATATTAACCTAACTCATGCGTATTATGTACTTAAGAAAAAATCCTTAAAAAGAAAGTCAGCTACGACCAAGAGGGCTGCTGCTAATGCTTCCCAAGGTGTGAAATCTCAGGCTCAGGTAGTCGCATCAAGTTCAGTGCCCCCATTTTCACCCCCACCAACTACTGAAAGGCCTGCGGGGGCTCATGCTATAGTCGATTCGCTTCTTAGTTTTGTGGATATGGATGTCAGATGATCTGTTTAGTTTCTCACTCAGATTGTTGCTTCTCATGATCAGTGTTAAGGGACGACTTTGAATAATTGTTGTTGATGCTCATGTATATACTTTTTTTGGGTATGGCTGGGCCCTCTCCCGACCTGTTAACATGTCATAGTACTCGTAGATGCTTGCAGACTAGTGGTTATTATATATATTTTTTGTACGGCCTTGTTGGCCTTATGATATAAATATATATTGATTTGGTTGCTACTTGTACAAGTTTTCATAATCAGATCTTCAAAGTGATTGTTTTATGAGGCCTTGTTAGCCCAGATAGGTATAGGTCCACCTTATGATATACATGTGGTACACTCGCGCTGTTCAGGCACTGAGTGTCGGCTACATCTCCTAAGGTTGGGGTGTGACAATTAGTCTACTCTATAAATCTTACATGTTTTCCATATTTCATACAAGTTATATTTTGTATCTATATACATGTTAAATTATACTTACAAATTATGTTTACAAGTCATGTTTATGAAATCCATTGGCTAACAAGCCAATTATATCCATGTTCATGTTTTGGGAGTTGCACAGATTACCGAGAATGTTTAATGTCTGCAAATGTGAGGTCGGTATTACAAGACAACTATATCCATGTTCATGTTTGGGGATAACGCTTGATTTTTGGATAACTAGATGGTCGTGTGAGGCCGGTATTGTTATGTTATGTTGCTATAAGGCCCTGTGTGGCATTGGTATGTGTTTTGGGCTTCTTGATAGGTTTTGGATAGTCCTATTTATAGAGGAAACTCTACCAAAATTTCTAGAAAAAACAATCCTTAAAGGTTAAGATTCTTAAAGTACGTTACCCCAATATTCGAGGACGAACGTTCTTAAACGGAGAAGGATGTTACACCTCATAGTATTATGTCACGTCATGTCGTTGAGTAACTTTAGTATCCCAAAGAGGTATGAGACTTTACGGAAGGGTAATGATGTGTTAAGATTTGAATATTGAAGTATCAGAAAGCATGGAACTTAAACGAATCGAAGATAATACATTTCGCCAAGTTTCGATGAAATTGCACATTCTACGGTAGGATGTACGGACCGTACATTGATGTATGGTCCATACATTTGTGCTAGGGAGTCTGTATCAAGACTTGATACCTTGGGAACTTCCTTTCCAAGAGGTATGGACCAAATGTACTGTCCGTACAATTATGTATGGTCCATACATACGGCTATACTTCTTGTCGGTGAAGATTTCTCTTTCTTATATAAATTGTCAACCTCGACTTAAGGCTTCATTTTAAACTTCCTACAGATCCTAAATCATTTCCTACACTCTCTAAAGTGTCCCTTATTATCCTATACATATATCCAAGGGCAAATCAAGCAAATCCAACATGGTGAATCCCATAGTTATCGTCGTATCGCCTTTTTGTTCATAGTATTGATTTCAGAGAATTCTTGGAGGTGAAGTAACTTTTGTTTGGAGGAGATCTTTGTGTTTAAAGGTAATTTTTATCCTTCTCTACTTAATCTTAGAATCATATGATTGTTGGAGTGTGATTATTTAAGGATCTTGATAAGCAGAAGTCTTAGAAACCTTCAATGTTAGAATTGTGTTGTTGGGCTCTTTTACATGGAGTAATGGGTGATGTTGATGATTAAAATTCATTGTTTGTGTTGTGAAGTTAAGGAGGGAGGGTTGGAAAGGTTTATAATATTAAAGTTCATCCAAATTTGGATGTAGAAGATCGCATAAACTCCTTGCTTACAAGTTGTTCGATAAAATGCATAAATGAATTCTCTTATAAGCTATGCATCCATTAATGGTACCAATCGTTTGTATAATGTAGATAATCACTCGTAGAACGTCCTAGGACTTGTGAAATCTATATATCTAAGGCGATAAGGTATGTATGGCTTGCTCCTTTTTATTTGGCATGATCGATATGGAAACGACAACTACACAACGCTATCTGATAAAAACTCTACTCTTGGCCCTTAAGAAGATATTTTTGGTTTAGTCTATCAATTGGTTATTGTACATCACTCGTCCTTTATCAAGGTTACATTCCGCATTCTATGGTATCTTTTCCATACTAACGTAATGAGATTCCTTGTTGTTTTTCCCTGAAATCTAAGTTAATAATGTACTTTATCGTTCTTAAGAAGTCATATGAAAGTGAACGAGTGATAGGTTGTCCGCATAAGGGTAGTCGGAGGTGTAACTACCTTATGTCACTTCGATAGGTTCAAAAATGAAATACATTTTCTTTAAATGGTCATCATGGTATACATTACATATCTATATTGCCCATAGAGGCCTATGGCATTATATACACAGCTTATACAAATATGATATTTATGATATTGCCCACAGAGGCCTACGACAATATATACGCGATATATTAAATGAAATATACTGCCCACAGAGGCCTAAGGCGTAATATATGCGACTATATTTCATTTATGTACATTTCTGAGTTACAGGTTGTTTTACTTGGTTTCCTTTACTCTTTGAGGCCTTTATTTACATCTACTTATGCCTTAAATATTCAGTACATTATTTCGTACTTACGTCCCCTTTGTTGGGGCATTGTGTTTCATGCCCGCAGGCAGAGGTAGACAGATGGACACACCTCATCAGTAGGTTATTAGATTCAACTGTCAGTCGTCGCACTCCACTTCTCCGGAGTATCCATATAGAGTTGGTAGGAACCGTTGCTCATGCATATAGTTGTTTTGGGCATGGCAGGGCCCTGTCCCGACCTGTTGACATGTCATAGTACTCGTAGAGGCTTGCATACTAGTGGTTATTGTATATATGTTTTGTATGTCCTTGTCGGCCTTATGATATAAGTATTTATTGGTTTGGTTGATACTTGTACATGTGTTCATAATTAGATCTTCAAAGTGATTATTTTTTAGGCCTTGTCAGCCTAGATTGGTATACATCCAAGTTATGATATACAGGTGGTACACTCAAGCCGTTTAGGTGCCGGGTGCCGGCCACATCCCCCAAGGTTGGGGTGTGACAAACTTGGTATCAAAGCAGGCCTGTCCTAGGGAGTTTGCAAGTCGTGTGTAGTAGAGTCCTGTTTATGACTGTGTTGTGCACCATACTTATAAATATGAGGGTATAGGCTATTTAGGATGGTTTCCTTCCTTCTTGATCTAGATTGTGCGATAGAGTTGAGTCATAAGTATTCAACTCCTAATTCTCATCTTGTTTATATTTTCAGCAATGCCTGCAACTAGACCTAGTTATCACATTTTCAATTTTTGGTGTATCCAGATTCTTGTGACTTGACTTGTGAGTATTCACTGATGCCTATTGGTGATAAAATAAAGTGTAAGTGATAATGACTATAGTGAAACCTTCGCATGTGTTGAGTCCAGGTTGAAATGGGTCAATTTCAACAATCCACAATTCGGGATTAGGGGCAGTAAGGTTTATGGAAGAGGAGATAAACGAGCTTTATAGGTTGGAGAATCATTCTCTGGAGCTAATGCGGGCTAGAGATACATGTTCAGACGACTGGTTGATTTATCAGGTGTGTCCCCCAGGCACAAAGGTTCCTTGGAATAATAAAAAGAAAGGGGTGAAATAGACGGACTTTACGGTTGAGATGATGTGGCGGTACATTATCAACTCCCGAGTGTCTCCTTCTACCAACAGGACTGACTGTACTTACCACCGAGCATTGATGGTTGGTTGTCTTATGGACGGCATTTAGTGAACGTAGGTTATCATTTTTTGCAGGATCTACAAGAGAACATAGCCCAGGATAGCCAGAGTTTGATCTTTCCTTCCATGATTACTAAGTTTTGCAAGCGGACTGGAGTGGTGGAGGACCCTACTGATCACATGGTCGATCCTATCATACAAATTCATCCTCTAAGAGTCACTGAGGTTGGCAGTTCCATGAAGTCTATGTCTAAGAATAAGAAGGTGGATACTTGTGTAGGGGAGTCTTCTTCGGGTTCTATGAATTCGCAGTTGCGGTATATTTGGGAGTTGGTGTCCCAACTCCCTACAGGCCCTAAGGATACTGGTGGTTCAGTCAGGCTTATGGTTGAGGTGGCCAGGCATATGGAGGCCCAAAATGAGTTAGCCTAAACTAATATGAAGTTTCCCATATTCGTGGGTGAATTGGAGGTATCATACCGTGATATGGCTAAGGCACATGCTGAGCTTCAGAAGAAGTTTGAGAAAGAGCAAAAAAAGAACAAGTCATCTTGCATGCTTCTGGTGAAGGTATGGAGAGGGATCAAGGCTATTTATATATGTTTTAATCCGAAGAAAGAGATTCATGTCAAGCCTTTGGATGACAACGAGAGATAACCCTTCCTGTCTGTTGATGATAAGGTTAACTATGATGACTCTAGCGACGAGGATGAGGCATAGAGTTCATCCCATGCTTGATCTTCTTTAGCTCCTTTAATGTTTGAGACAATTTATTTTCCTTGCTTCTGGTCTGTAATATTTGGATGTTGCTACTACTCTTTCCTTCCTTTGCTTGTTTTGGATGATTGACTTTTGATGCCCTTGTCAGGCCCTGTTATGCTTCAATTATGCCCTCGTTGGGATTTATGTTAATGCACGATTTATGTCTAAACAGGTTGTGGATAATTGATAGGGTGCTGAAAACAAGGAAATTGGCTGCTGGTTCTTCCCAGTTGCTCCACAGAGGCAAACCACCTTCCGTAGGTGCGGCTCCGCTTCTGCTTTATTCAGCTCACACTTGAGGGCTTCACACTAGGAACACTTATCCGCTAATGTGAAAAATAACCACACACAATTTCACACATGTGGACCATAACCACAAGTGCGGTCTTAAAAAAAATTGTAATACGCATCTATGGCCCACTTATCGTCGGTGCGGCTTCATAGACGCGGGGAAAACTCATCTAGGAGCAGAATGTCTAAAATCAAAATAGAAACTTCAAAACTAAAGCAATACCCAGATTTCACTCGATACCCTTTAAGCACGATTTCAGTACACAATCCACTCTAATAGAGTGCTATGATTACATACCAATTGGAATCTACTAGATACCAATTTGAATAAAGTAGCATGAAAGAGTGAAAGAATGGAAGATTTCCCAAATGTCTTATAGCCTCTCGAGGATGGGAAATGGACGTCTACATACCTATCCACGAGATTCTACCAAACATTGTCCTTGTACTCGTGAGACCGGTGAACCTAGAGATCTGATACTAACTTTGTCACGACCCAAATCACAGGAGTCATAGTGGAACCTACATTATCCCTCTGGTAGGAGAACCAATCTCAAAATAATTTACAACAATGTGGTTAATAGTGCGGAAATGAAAGGAAGGTACAAATCATAACAAAAACCATTTTACTTAAAACATTATCCATAATCAATCTTTACGATACATCCTTTTTCAGAAAACCCTAGTCTGACTTATTCAAGAACTCTAAGATACAACAGGATGAATGAAAGTAGAACAGAGCCGCTCAGGATGAATAAGGGTGGTCTAACTAAGATGAAAACCAAGGCCGCCTTGAATGAATGGTCTGCCTAATCTTCCCGTGCTCCAAACTACAACCTAAAATGACTGAGTACCTTCATCTACGTAACAGATGCATCAAGCGTAGCAAAAGTACACAATGTATCCCTGTAGGCATCATAGGCCAACAACGACGGAAGTTACGTAACATGCATAAATATCAAGTTGACTCTCATATAAGGTCCTACTCTAAGAAGTACAAGTAGTCACATAGGTTATATGTTCACATAAGAATCCATGACATCGTATAAATCACCTAGCTCACCTAAGGGTCAGTCACAATTAGGTATACTTCAACTCACATAGCATCCAAGGATCTTACCATCAATGTTCACCGATCAACAACTTCATCTATGACATATTCACGCTTAAATCCACTTACCCGACTCAACCATGCAATAGACAATTGACACCGAGTTCATAACATCATTTGAAAGAATGCTTCCAAGAGTATTACGATTACACAGAACATAACTACCTTAGCTCCTTTACTATCACTAGCATATAGGTTTTATTATGACTCCACACGATCATGGCATAACACATATTAATTCCTTTTAACGACCTAGTTATATGCTAAATAAGGGATTCACCCTTTTTACTAATGAGGAGGTTATACTCACGCAAAGCACACAAGACAACAACTACCACAACGACACTTCACAAGTTCCTTACTAGACACTTTATCAAATAAGCCATCAATCATTCAAATATATAGAGACACACATAGTCCTTTTTAACCTTCATGATAGTTCTGACAAATAGACATCACCGATTAATAGCAACAATTTGACATAGAATTCTTAGACTCAGAAATTTTAAATTATGGGACCGAATACACAGAAAAATCAAGACAAGAATGGAAACCAATCATGCCCAATAAAGTCAATCCAATTATATACGTATTCACAACTACAAGCCCAATCATGGAAACCAAATGAAAATTTGATAGATTCAATCCAATTTGTCCAGGTTCACTTACTCATGAAATTCATCCAAATACCAACAATCATTCCAACCACATTACCAATCAATAAGTAATCAATCTATAAATGTATGTATGATATGAATGCAATGCAAATGCCAAGTACCTTTCATCTCTAGTATACAGATGTTCCAGTTCTATAAACCGCACACCTATAGGGGACCCACAAAGTCCATATACTCATCCAGAATTTCTCAATGGACTCCAACCATTGGCTGTAATAACATATGTTGCAGATGTGTAACCCGATCCCTCACGTATCATTATCATCTCCGTGTTGCCAACCATCTCATAAAGTAATCTTACCTTTCCGGTCTCTTGGACCAACAACATTTTCATACCACTATCACTTCAATATTATCAGAACCATAAGTGTATGAATTTAAATGACAATACAAGGCAAGTAATCAGGATATATTAGATGCAACCAAGTATAAGATATGAATATCACATACTTTTTGGAAGTCTATAACACGTAATCCACGTAAATTCAGGATACCATATCGAAAGAAATGTGATGAATAAACAAAACAATATCAATAATGGCGACGAACCCACATAATGGTGACAAGCCGAAACAACAGCAGGCGGAATTAGCTTAAGGCTGATTCCCCAAATCACCCATCATCATTGGCTAACACCGGTACCAACCTGAGCGTTCATCACAATTGCTAAGGGGGGACCCCAAAACATGGCCACTACCCCTCGACATTTATAACTAATACATACTTCTATCAAAGTCTACAAAAAAATAATTGTAGCCTAACTCGTTGCCGAGCAGGTGCCACAAACTCCTAATCTGCGAAGTCCTTCCAAATGAGTATCAGATGGTCTTAACCCAAACAAGCATGTATATGTCCTATGTTATCATACACATAATCCACACATAAGGACTATTTCCATAGGAGTAACCGCTACCTGACCCCGGGCCCACAATGGTAAAAGAGAATTTAATTAAGAAATCGTTCCAAAAAGTCTAACAAGTATTCAATTTAAAATCTTGGGTAATTTATTTGTCATGGCCTCTAGTTTGATAAATTACTTGAAAAGGGGCTTCTTTTCTCCGAACACTCTTAATTCTTCAATGAATGGATAGTGCTAAAATAAATGATTCATTCTCTAAAACTATAATCTTTTACTAGATAAGAACTCATTATCAAACCACCGTTCATAAATTTTCCATCTTGGTAAGTTATTTCATAAGAAATCATATGAAAATATTTGGTCAAACCCTAATCATGCTCCTACCCATGAACAAACTAAAGCTTGTATTTTAAGAATAATAAGAGTATTAATCATAAATTATGGGTTTAGAGGTTACCCAACAATATGGGAGGATTGGACCATTTAAAATGAAATACTTAGCCAGCTCTTAGCTCTCATAGGTTACTTTCCAAATGGGAGCTTCAAAATGAGAAAGATGGATTTTAATGAAATCTAAAACTGTCGTTGTCTCAACTTCAGTCCCACTTCCACCGGAGCGTTTTCGCCATGACGGAAAATATATCTGCTAGTGCGGCTTCATTAAACCTTACGACCATGTGCAAGTGCAAAGGAAAAGTTGTAGGAACACTTATGCACGTGCATAGTACCTCACTGCGGACCAACCTCGCAGAGGTGGCACCGTAGGTGCACGTAGTACCTCACCCAGGTGGAATCAACCAATCTGGAAACATGCACTCCCAATGACCTTGACGTAAATTACAACAATCCTATGACTCGTTGAACCATCTTATTACCAATTAGCACATAATGCAGTCAAGAATTCGCCCTATCTAATAGTCACATAATGAAATGAAATTTACTGTGCAATACCAGGATGTTTTTTCCATCCTAAAACATTTCCAATGGTGGATTTAGAGTTGATAGCGGTCGGAAATTGCTTGGAAAAAGGCGGGAAGGCAAAACGACCGAACAAGTCTATACATATTTTCAAACCCTTTCCCCCTTCTTCTTTTTTCACGAATATGTAAATAATAACAACACAATATACTCAGGTTATTCAATCAATTTTCCAGCCATAAAATGTTGCAAGAACACCTCCCAAACAGTCCAACAATCGACAACAACATAACTATGATTTTTTAAATTACTAAAAACACATTTCCAACTTCTCTTTTTCTTTCAAATCGAGTGACACGACCAACAATACATAAATAAATATTATTCTCATGTAAACCCGACATGAAATCAATTTAAAAATAAGTTAACAAAATCCCAACAATGGCGCAAGAACAACAACATGCTAACCCTTTCAAAACATACAAGTTCTAGTCTTTACAATCATGCTCCAACTCATAGAAGCTTAGACAAGGGAAGGAGAAGCATAATCTAACCTCACACTGTTTAGAATCGGCCCAAACTTAGGCTTACTCAATATTGATACAACCTCCAACGCAGCCACAAGGAAGGGAAACCAGTAAGCACTTCGGGTTTCTCATTACTAGAATCTCTTTTAAACACTTGAAATCACTTAGGGTTGATATGAAACCCTTGGGAGAATATATTCAAGTTTTTTTCTTGTGTTGTGGTGATCTGAAAGTGAAGTGGAGATATGGGTGAATCAACCCCTTCAAAGGGTCCCTTGGCTGTCCTTATCTCTTACTTTTGGGGATTGATTTTTAGCCTTTCATTATAGCAAGTAGATGACACACCTACTTGCTTAATTAGTGAATAATATCTGATGGTCCTATCAATTTAAACACGTATCTCATCCTCATTTGATAATTAATACACGTGTTAAGTAGCTTAAGCAAGTAGGACGGGTAAGCAAGGAGCTCATTTTGTGTAAGCAAGCAACCTTTTTTTATTTGCCCAAAATCTCATTTCTCACATTTAAGTGCATTCGTCAACCTCAACTTGGTCATACTTTTATTGAACAAAAATATAGGATGTTACAACTGTTACGTGGGCTATGCTAGCCATATCTAAACTTTACTTGTAAAATTGACTTGACTCATATTCATCTCTTTGTAATTGATGATTCTGTTAGATAATGATAATTTTCTAGATTGACTTGCTATCGTGAAAATACATAATAATGCTTACCTTTCCATTGTTGGCTTATGATATTGTGCATGTCCATTCATTCATACATACATATTATTGGAATGATTTACTTGGTTGAGGTACGGTATGCTCCGATGAGGCCGAAAAAAAAGGTAAGATTGATGTTTTACAGCCCGAGGGGAAATGATTTTGGGTGTTATGATATGATCGATATTAGGAATGTTATGGTATGAGGCTTAACCAGTTCGAGAGATATATGTCGGATAGTAGTGAGCGGTATAATGACCTCAGAGTCCCCCATAGGTCATGACTATGTGTATACCAAGTTCGGTACTGGCCAGTTACATTTCATATCATCTGCATTCTTCCCATTCTTATTGACTATGTGGTTTCATGACTTATATGTAATGAATTTGATTAAAAGACTTAAGATTTGGACTTGTTGAAAAACGGTTGAATATTTATGTATGAAATTGATTAAGCCTTAGTTTCTATGTGGTTTATAATCTAATGGACTTTATGGCGAACTTATGAGGGAAGACTTAAGCTTTATGAATCATAATGAATTTGAACATTTTTAAACTGTGATGAAATCATTTTTCTTCACTTGCGTAGACTATCAACTTTTATATTGTTTAAGTGCGTTTCCTTCATTGTCGGCCTATGATGCTTATGAGTACTAGTGTTGTACTCATACTACACTGTTGCACTCTTGTGCAGATGTTGATTCGGGATTCAGCTCTGGACCTCATGGCTGATCGTGGGGTTGTTCATTCGAGGCTTTCAAGGTGAGTTATTTGGTCGTTCATGGCCTCTGAAACCCTCATCTTATCCTTACTTTCTATATTGATGCACAAACTGCTATATTGCCCTATGTGGCATAAATTCCAAACTTATTTATTTTAGAGCTCTTGTACTATTCATATAAGATTTTGGGATTGTTCGGATGTCTTATTAGTACTTATGATATTTTGAGACTTAAGATAATTTGTGCATTACTATTTCTATTTTTCTTTTAAATTTGGCTTATGAAAATAGGAGATGGTTCGCCTACCAATGGGTTAGGTGTAGGTGCCACATGGCCGTGATTAGGATCGTGACACAAGGGTTACCAAATCTCATATTCCAGCTACAAATTCTCCTATAACATCTGGTCGGGACAGGGCCCTGCCATACCCAACTGTGTACATATATGAAACTGTCATACCTATAAGCTCACTAAACAACTCTGGAAGAAAGGAAGATGTACGGGAGGTATCAGTTGAGTCGAGACACCTACTGCAAGGTATCATTTGAATCTCTATATGTACCTGCGGGCATAAATCGTAGTTCCCAAGAAAGGGACATCAGTATGAAATATGTACTGAATATGTAAGGCTGAAATTGTAATCAAGTATAACACTGTAAATGAAGCATAAGCTGAAACTGTAACTGAATGCATAACTGTAAAATGGAGCAATAGAAAGACAACATGCACTCGGAGTGCCTCCGTGGGCCAGAATGTTCATAATGATATATAATCGCGTATATAACTCCATATGCCTCTGTGGGCAGCATTATCAATATGATATTTGTATAAACTGCGCAAGTAGCGCCATAGGCCTCTATGGGCAACCTCATCAATATCATATTGGTATAGTCGCGTATATAACGCCATAGGCATCTGAGGGAAATATAGATATATAATATATGCATATAATGATCTCTTAAGGAATATAGATTACTCTTTTAAATGCGTCGGAGTAACGTAAGGTCGTTACACCTCCGACTCCCTTATGAGGGGTACATATTACCTTTCCATTTTATGTGAATCAATAAGAATAATGTGACATACAATTGACTTCACTTCCAAGAATGTCAACATAGAACCTTTCTATCTCGACTCGATAGGATGCGGATAATAGACTCAACCAAGGGAAGTTACGAACCATAACCAAGTGACGGAAATAAGTCTCAAGTACTTTCTTGGAGATTAGGAGTGGAGCATATATTGGATAGCAACTCACTAGTGTCGTTTTTAGGCCAATCATGCCAAAAGAGAGAACGGTAAGCCTTACATACTTTATTAGCAGGGCAACACAACTCTCATGACGTCTCCCTCGTCACACAAGCATCAACCTATTCCATTAAGACACTCTAAATCAATATATAAGCAATGGTTTCATGATTTCGTCATTGAGACATTTTGTTTAACACTTAGCGTGTGTAATCTTCTTATCTTGTTTTCATGGTAACCAAGCTAATATAATTCTCTCATCATTATCCAACACAACTCCAAGGTTACAACAACAATATTTCACAAGATCTTAATCCAATTTCTTTTTAAGAACTCAACTATATCAATTTGTCAACCAATACAATAACCATCATGTTCAACTATAGAATTTATCTCAATTTCTCCATGGAATACTTTGTCACAAGATCATTCTAATCTAGGAGGGTTCAAGATTACTAAAAGTAGTAGAACATACCTTATTATTACCAAGGAATCCCTACATCAAGTCTCCTTCTTATTCTTCAAGAACTTCGTAACTTGTTCAATGATCTAGAGAGGATTCTTAAGATGATCCAAGTTTTCCAAGGGGGAAATCCACATCATGAGCTTATGGAATTAATCTATAATGGTGTCCTAGTCTTGTGAGAGAGGTTGAGAGCATCTAGGGTTAATTTGGAGTGAAAATGAGGAGAAATGAACTCCCATCGACTTAAATTATATTGGCATCGCCTCACTTTTATGTGGCTTTCACGGTGGCACTTCCCACTATAAAACATTTTATGCTCCATCAAAGGTGTCGTAACACACCATCCTCAAAATTTGATTTCTGTTAAGGCTTACGATGGAACTCCACCACTTTTACGGTCTATAAAATCCTATTAGGGGTGTAATTTTGGCCGTAAAACATGTCAACATCCAAAATCATGATGAAACTTATCTTCTTCGATTCATTTAACCTTTATACTTCTTAATACTCCTATAACTTGTCTTAGAACCCTTCTATCTTTACGCAAGGTCCAGTACCTCCTCTTATCACCTAAATTAGCTAACAACGCTTTTCGGCGCAAAAACTACGGGGTGTAACAAACAAGCATTGTATGATATTTATCATGGTTCTTAGACATAAATAGAAAACATTTTGAACTTCTAAGAGGAGCCTAATGTTCATTAACATCAACTACAGTGTAAAACAGATCACTTGATCATGACTACATTATAGGATATGGACTTAACATAACTATATCTGACACTAAAGAAAACCTACACACATCTTTATGCAGACCTGAACATATAAGGATGAAATTCAGAGCATACAAATAATTAATTATTCCAAACTATCAACAGAGGTCCAACGATGGCATAAATGGCTCACACTGACTCAAATGCTTCCATTGGTAATTTAGAGCTAAGAACATATATTTAAGACTACAGAAGGATAGCTAAACAAGTATACATACCCAGATAATTCATATTTTTAGGTTAACCAGGCCTTAGGGATAACATTTAAGCCATATCTTAGCCCAGATTAGGAAAATGAGTACAGGTTAGCCATAGAATGAATTTAACATGCTCTGAGACATGTATTACTCCTATGCGCACCTAAACCAGTCCAATAGATGCATGATTGACATGATATATGCTAAAACAGACTCCTTAACATACAATAGTCATTCTAGGTACACTTAAGTCTATCTTGACCTTGAAACAAACATGACATTCATGATGCAAACTTGAAAACACTTGTTATAAAGGCAGAATAGATCTTTTGAGTTTATTCCTTAGCATAGCTCAACTTTAACATAACAATATTAGGTATTAACAACCTATATATAACTAATGAAAATCTGAAATCACACCCTATGCTCTACTTTGGCTATGTATGTTAATTAAACTATCACCACATCTCAATTTAACATGTATCAACTTAGATCACTTTTTATCTAATGAAAAAAACATCTAAACTACCACATTAATCATGAACAAACCACATATTAGTTGAATAAACTTCTCATACATACACTAAGCATATTAAGTTTCATGGTTAAACTAGTTTAATCTGACAATTTCTTGAACATTACATAACTTAAATAGCCTAGAATGAACATTTTTGTTAGCATACAGATCAACTAAAACCCCCTAAACAAGTGACATGGATTAAGCAGACAATATTAAGCATAAAACAGTCTACACATATTCAAATAAGTCTTAAACTATCACTTTTTGAACATTATTTAGCTACACATGCTACTTTAAGCTATCAAGAGTACTATCATTTATCCAAAGAAAATAGGCATAGCCACACTGTAAGACATTTTTGACGTAAACAAACCTAAGATAAACCATAACAGTACAATGTAACTAAACATATTAGTTTAAAGACATGAACACATTAATCACAAGTCATATAACATAATTTAAGTTAAAAATTAAAAGAAATAGGGGTTAACTTGTATGGAGGCAGCCTAAAGGTCGAAGGGGAGCTTGTTCTTCACTCCGGGGACCTAGAACTCGCAAACACACAAAAAGAAAAAGGTTTAAGTTTTTGGAAGACCAATTATACTAGATTTGGGTTTCGCCAAAGGGTTGGATCCCAACTTAATCATAATTAGTCTGATTTAAGCTAAAAATCGACTTTTAAAACAACGTGAATGCCAATCTCAAGCCACAGACCCTTAAAATAAAAAAAGAGTGTATGTATTTATAGAACTCATTGAACCTTAGCAAGGATGAAGGGGTCCGATATGGGAGAACAAGTTTGGGAGGGGGGGGGGGAATCTCCCTCCAAAAGAGTTCTCAACTAATGAAATTCGCATGTTTGAAATCACAACAGACAAAATCAATTTCGACCCACAGAAAAAGCAAGGTACAAGAGGGGTAGCATCACCTTGGAGTTGGGGGGGGGGGTTCGACAGTGGTACTCCGGTGTAATACAACAAGAGCCATTAATGCTCTTGCCATTTTTGACCTCTGCATCTCTGAAGAAAAGTAAGAGTGCCAGTTTGTTTTGCCATTTTTGGAAAGGACAGGACCATGATGAGCGACTAGAGTTTTTGAACATTTTGAATCGTAAGTTCCCAAATGAGTAGGGCTTTTTTCCCTTTTGCACTTAAGGCGCCGAGTTGGGTTGGGCCTTTTTGGCCTGGGCTCAGTTGAATATTTAATAAAAAGGGGAATGGCCCAAGTCATTTAAATGACCTTAATCAACTGTGGTCACATTTTAAATCAAATATGGCCAACTAAATTCGTAAGTAACTTAATTAAACTAATTGCTTCGTTTTAAGTCTAATTTTGACACTATTCTGAATTTAGGAATTTGAAATCATGCAAACATCTTTTTAATTCTAAAATGTGACTTGAAACGGAGATGTAACCCTTTATCATGTTTAATTAGAAAATTTCCCAATTTTGAAGAAGTGGAACATTAATTCCTTTAAATTGAGAATTCTTTAAAACAATTAAATTTATAATTGTCTGTCAAATTCTAAAATCATGATTTATGATCAAATGTAAAATTATGACGTGATATATAATATATATACCATATGATATTTTGTCAAATGAAATGACAAAGTACTCCTAGAATAATTTGTAAAGTCACATTCATCTTGTAAAAAGTATATTTCACTCCGTCTGTGACTCGAGATCCTCGAATAATTAAATAAAATTATTGGATGATAAAAATTATGTGTCAACACACTATAATATAACGACATCAAATCGTCCTCACACGACCGTCTATGTATGCAATAATCGAAAAGAGTTAGCCATAACTCACCTTAGCATTCTCCTACCGACACTTGGGCTGCACCTGCCATATTTGTCTCAAAAATATCACCTAAATAAGGTACATGGAGTAAGTTCGATAGATAGAGTCGGGATAAGAGAATCGTATTGCACGAACATCGATATAAACCTGAAGTTTGAAACAAATAAGGATATTTGGACCTCATATCCTCTTTGGCCTCCCATGTCATTTCCTCTACACGGTTATTCGTCCAAAGTACATTAACTAAAGTGACTTATTTAGTTCACAACTTATGGACTTGGCGATCTAGGATAGCAACAGAATTTCCTCATATGATAGGTCTTAGGTGACCTAAACATCCTCAATGGGGGTGATGCGGGAGGGATTACTCAAGGACTTACGAAGCATAGATACATGAAATACTAGATGAACGGCTTCCAACTCCGGGGGAAACTTGATCTTATAAGCTACTTAGGCAATTCTCTGAATAATCTGATACATGCCAGCATACCTGGGGCTAAGCTTTCCTTTCTTTCCGAACCTCATCACGCCTTTCATATGGGACACCTTTAGGAACACACAATCTCCCATAACAATCTATAAGTCTTGATTTCGGTTATCAGAATATGACTTGTGTCGACTCTAAGCTATCAACAATCACTATTGAATCAATTTCACCTTCTCTATAACTTGTTGCACCAAATCGGGCCCTAATAACTTTGTCTCGCCAACATCGAACCAACTGATAGGAGACCTACACTTCCACCTATACATGGCTTCATATGGTGACATCTGGATACTGGAATGGTAGATGTTATTATAGGCAAACTCAATGTGCGGTAGATGATATTCCCAACTTCTCTTGTAGTCTAAAACACAACCTCGTAACATGTCCTCGAGCGTCTGAATAGTGTGATCGGCCTGCATGTCTGTCTGCGGATGGAAGGTTGTGCTAATACTAATCTGAGTACCCGACCTTTTTGAAAGGATCTCCAGAAGTTAGATGTAAACTGGGCACCTCTGTCACATATAATGGAAACTGGGACTCCATAAAGTCATACTATCTCCTTGATATATAATCTGGAATAATCCTTAGCTAAATTGGTAGTTATTACAGGTAGAAAATGAGCTGACTTTGTAATTCTATCCACAATAACCCATATCGAATCAAACTTCCGATGAGAATTAGGTATTCCTGTAATAAAATCCATATTGATTTTCTCCCATTTCCATGTCGGAATTTCAATATTTTGAAGTAGTCCTCCAGGTATCTTATGTTCAACCATAACCTGCTAACAATTTGGAAATTAGGTGACGAATTCTACAATATTCATCTTCATATCATTCCACCAGTATATTTTCTGAAGGTCGTGATATATTTTAGTAGATCCAGGGTGAATAGAATACCTGAACTGGTGAACCTCTGCCATAATTTTCCCTTGAAGTCCCCCAACATCAGACACACATAACCGACCCTTATACTTAAGGACTCCATCATATGCCAACACAAACACCTTCTTCTTTTGAAAGGGAATGATTTATCTTATCCTTACCAAAGCTAGATCATCAAATTGTCGCGCCTTTACTTCTGCTACTAACAAAGATTCGGCGGCATTCTGAACCATAACACCCCCGTCACGTGCATCAAGCAATCACACACTTAAACTAGCCAACCGGTATAGATATTTAGTCATCTCTAATTTATCAGCTCCTACATGCCTCATGTTGCCTATAGATTTATGACAATGCGTCGGCCACAATATTTGATTCGTCGGGATGGTGCAAGATATCAACATCATAATCTTTCAGCAACTCAAGCCATCTCTGTTGCCTCAAATTCAACCCCTTCTACCTGAATACATATTGTAAACACCTATGATCTATGAAAATATCAATATGAACTCCATATAAATAGTGGTGTCATATCTTTAGAGCAAATATAACAGCCGCTAACTCAAGATCATGAGTTGGGTAATTTTCATGATGCTTTCTCGGCTGTCTTGAAGTATATGCAATAACTTTATTGTGCTGCATCAAAACACATCCGATCCTTGAAGCGTCGCAATATACAACATAACCTTTTGATCCTTCGGGGAGGGATATAACATGTGCTAATGTTAATTTTCTATTTAACTCCTGGAAACTCTTTTCACACGTATATGACTACTTGAACTTAGACGCCTTATGCGTCAACTTTGTCAATGGAGCGGCAATAAAAGAAATATTCTCGATAAATCTCCGATAATAACCTTCCAAGCCCATGAAACTATGCACGGGATGATTTAGTCAAACTCAATGTTTTGTTTTAAAACAAAAAGTTAAACTTCTGCCAAAATAGTATGCACGGGATGATTTAGTCAATTTCATTTTCGATGTAAGAACACTGAAAGGTGAATTTGAGTAGAACTCCACATTTAGTCCATCTACATTGACTATTTTTTTTTACACTTGCATCTTTTGTTTAAAAATCAATTTTATGTTTCAAAAATGGTATAGTTCCATAGAAATAACAAGTTTGGTTTTTTTTGGAAAAGATATAGTAAGAAAACTGATTTTTATTTCTTTTTGCATGATATATTGCCCAGGGTTAACCATATCATACTTTCCAATACCCTTAACTCAAACTCAAGTCCAAAACAAGTTTTATAGTCCAAAACTACTTTGTTTACTGGGCTTAACCCGTAAACTAGACTTAACAAAAATGTCAATTTCGGTCCTAATAGAAGTTCAGCAGCCCATTTGCTTATGTTCCAGTCACAGGCCCAAATTTGGGTTCTCCACAGTCCGTGATTTGTTCAAATTTAGTCCAACAACCCAAATTCCAGTCATAAATCTAAACCCAAAATCATTCTAAATTTTAACTTGGAAATCATCTCGCTGGTACTAAATTCTGTTATCCAAAAACAATTAATTTTTATTCCGAAAACGGTCCCTTTTTTTCAATTTTTTCAGATTTTAAATCATGTTTGAAATCAGTTTTTTTTGGCGATCTACACTAAACGATATACATATCGTTTGCCTATCCTAAGTTCGTAACCATAAGAAGT
Organism: Anisodus tanguticus; assembly: GCA_034509755.1. Taxonomy (NCBI): domain Eukaryota; kingdom Viridiplantae; phylum Streptophyta; class Magnoliopsida; order Solanales; family Solanaceae; genus Anisodus; species Anisodus tanguticus. Next base: position 25,530,539 of record CM067540.1, read on the forward strand.
TCCAATATATAATACAAAGTTTGTTTATTACAAGTATACATACATATGATATACAGGAATTGAAAAAGGGCTAAGTTTAGGCTGGTGGGCATACCTAAGCCCACCAGTTAACTATTTTCACCCATAGCTCGGACTTCAATGTGCAGCTATCACTATCGGACTCGATAAAAAATGGAAATAGTTGGGCTTTTCCGATTCGAGGAATTTCTGACACAAGTATTCAATTAGTTCGGACTTGTTTAGTATTGAATTGAAACCAAGACAAAAAAGTTCTTGCGAAGAAGCCCGTACTTCTTTTGTTGAAATAAGAACAAATGGTTTGATTCAACATTTCCTAAGAATCAACTTAGTTAAATCCCCTATTTCGTAGATCGGAAAAAGGAATGATCCGTCGGGGTCAGGATTGCTCCGTTATGTGACTCGGCAGTGGAGAGAGGAGGGGAAAAGAGAGAAATCAATTAGAAAGCATCTAGGAATATCATGCAACTAACCATGAATTAACAAACGAACCAGAGGTAATCATATTTTAATGATTAAATGAAACAATATAAGTAAATCAACTCGTCTACAAACAAAATATATGACCAAATAAGATAAGCCCACTAATTATCCTCAAATGGAAAGAGAAGGCAGAAAACAACAACACATAGAATAGGCCGAAGGCAGAAAACAACAACACAGAGAATAGGCCAAGCCCAAATATTTTAGTTCAGAACTGAAGAATGAAAACTTGGAAAGAAAGCAGCGTTGATGGACCTAACCCATTCGTCAATAGAATGCGCGAGAAAGCAAAAGAGCTAGGCTAGGCCCAATCCTTATCATCAGTAAGCAAGGAGGAAATGTGAGATGCAAATAAATTAGGCCCACCACCCAGCGTCACACTTTCTTCGTAAGTGATATACAGAGGACGTATACGGCCTGTATACTCTCCTATACTGAGTATATTTAGTATACAATCTATATAGCACATTGCATGTCAGCATGTATTTAAATGAATAAATAAAAATATCCAAAGGCATAGAGGCAACAAACAATGTCAACATAGCTTGAACAACATTATAACAATACCAATGGGGTTTGAACAACTTAAAGCTAAAGAAGATAAGACGATCAGGCCTATTTCCTTACACCATATTTCATGCAACTTGGAAACTGAACAGAAATAGACAGACATGGTTACTCCCTCATTTCCTCCTTTCTAAATCAAATAGATATAGTGCCACCCTAATCTTAGTTAGAACATGTTCCAGGTAGATATGCAGGAGAAGTAGAGGCAGATGGGCATGCTATTCTAACTACACTAAGGCTAGCCAGTGGGCCGGGTCGGCCCGGTCCCACCCCGAACCCGACTTTAAAAAAAAAGATTTTGCGGTATTGGGACTCGAACCGGGATGGGACATGGTCTCGTCCCGACCCGCCCCAATCACACCAAGCCCGACCCTGTCCCGGTCCAGTCCCGATCCCGCCCGAAACTCCCCTTTGCAAAAATAACCGTTGCACCAACGACCATTGCAAAAATAACCATTGCACCTTATTTTCTCTTCATCTTTCTCACAAATCTTCCTACAATCTCTCAATCTATCTCTCTACAAGTCTATATTGTCTACTAAATATTCAACTTTATTTATTCATTTGGGAGTGAAGTTGGCAACTAGCTTATGGATCTTCCATCGAGCAAAGTCTCAATTTTCAACCTCTCGATTACACGTCGACTTTACGTCGGCGTTTGGTACATTTGTTCCTTCATTAAATTATTATTGTCTGTTTATTTTATTTAGCGCATTTAATTTTGCTTGCTTTAATTATTTATTAGTATAAGTATAAATTTATAATGGAAGGATTTAAACGTATGCTTACGTGTAGGGGTCATGCTTCTTCTAGTAGCGGAAACAAGGGCAAGGGTCCTATTTCTAGACAGAATCCTATTCCTACACAGGATGATTTTGTTGATACTGAACATTTTCCTACAATACTAGTAGATTTAGACGAGGAGCTATTTTCTGGAACTCAAGAAGACTTTAATTTAGACGATGATCTATATGATAGACCCACTAATGTAGATGACAACACACCCACTAGTGCACCTTCAACTGAAATGCCTCTTATTCCCCTTCGTATGAGACGAGATCCAGCAAAACGACCATTAAAATAAGATGCATGGACATTTTTTGATAGGGACGTAGAGAATCAAGTAGCTAGATGTAAAATTTGTAAAGATGTTTTAAATTTTAAAACTGGAAAAGGTCACGGTGGGACGGGGGGTTTAATGAGACAAGTAGCAAGGGCTCATCCAGCTAGATATGCCCAATACGAGGCTTCAAAATCGGGTGCGCAAGTGTCCGCTCCATCGGGACAAGGTTCACATACTGTCCCAGACCAAGTACAGGGTCAAATAAACCCTATGACGGGGGGAATTGTAGTCCCTTTACGATAAAATAGAGATAGGGAAGCAATAGCAAAATTAGTTGTTGTGGAGGGTTTGCCTTTTTCATTTCCTTCATCTCCCGATTTTATTTAATACATTAGAGATATGTATAATCCTGCTTTTAACGGTTTTTCTAGATCAACTGTTAAGAGAGATATATTTAAATTTTCACATGAATATCAATAGTATTTACGTTATTCATTATATCATTTTAATGGAGGCTATCACTTCTGATATAGGCCGTAGTACTAACGGCCATGAATATTTAACGGTAACCTGTCATTGAATAGATTATAAATGGTCTATGCAAAAACGTATCTTAGCGTATAGATATATAGATGATAGGCACACTGGTACTTTTATTGCAGAAAATATTTATCAAGTGTGCGATTATTACAGAATAACTGATAAAATTATGACTATTACATTAGTTAACACTTCTTCTAACAATTACGCTATTACAATTTTAAAAAATAGTTTAACTCCATCTTTTCCAGATCATTTTCATATAAAATGTGCGTGTCATATATATAACTTAATTGTAAAGGATGCTCTATCACTTTTTGAAGACATTCTTAGTAAAATACAATTTGCTATAAACTTTATTTTTAAAAATAATAGAATACAACGAAGAAAAGAATATAAAAAACTTGCCACGATTTCCAACTACCTTATAGAAAAATTTCAGAAGAAGTACCCACTAGGTGAAATTTTTTATACGAGCAACTACTTGTTGCTTATGACTATAGAAAACCTATAACTTTATTTTTTAACTCTCATAATCAAAATCCAGCTGATATTGTTGTAGATAGCGATTGGGGAAATTTTTTAGAACTTATTATATTTTTAGAAAAAAAATTTCAAGCAACAAAAGAACTTTCCGGTATATATTATCCTACTATTTCAACTATGTTCTTTTACATAGCTCTAATATTTTTACTGCTTAATGAATATATGGATAAACCAGCTTATAAGGCAGCTATTAAAAAATATTTATCAAAAAAAAAATTCCTATTTCCAATATTTTATATTGTTAGTGTTGTATTAAATCCAACTATTAAAATAAACGGTACTAAATCACCTATTGATCTATTTACGATTGTATAGTACTACCACATCCAAGTCCCAAAAATCCAAATCACCCACCACCTATTGAACAAACTAAAGAAGAAGTGTTGTCTAGAATAGAAGATTAATGCAAAAAAGTATATAGGTTTTACCAATAAGAAAGTGCTAGCAACCTACCGGCTTCCATACCATCTTCTTCTTCTTCAACATAACCTCACAAAAGACATGCTGTTTCTGCGGCTAGTATTGAAAGCCTCAGAAATAGAATGTATGGCCGTACCGATACTAACCAAATTAGCGAGTTTGATATTTTTGTTTTGCAGGGTTCTGTACCGTATCAAGCAGTTCTCAATGAAAAAGGACGTGAAGACTTGCTGAAATACTGGAGGGGGAATGAGAAGACCTTTCTGACACTTTCAATGATGGCCCGAGATGTTTTGAACATTCAAGCATCATCAACGGCGTCTGAAAGCGCTTTTTCTGCCGGCAGATATCAAATAGAAGAGCACAAACACTCATTAGCCGGAGACAACTTGGATATTGTAGTATTATTCAGAGATTGGATACGAGCGGAGCGGAGAAGGAGCGGTTAACCGAAGATCAACGAAGAAGAAGATGAAAACTACAACGAAATCTTATCCGAAGGTGGTGGAAGCGACGTGGAGCAATTTGACCAACAAAAATACCAATTCCAACCGAAGAACCACGGGAAATTATCAAGAAACTAGAACAGGGTTTTTTCAAAATGTAATTTTTTTAATTGCAATTTTACTATGTAATTTGAAACTTTTGAACAACACCACAAAGTTGCAATTTTGACAATTGTATTTGTATTACAAAAAAAATTATATGTCTATTAAATAATATAAGAGGCACAAAAATAACCTTGAGATGTTTTTATTACACTATCTTGTTTAAGTATTGAGTTTTATATATCTATATTATTTTTTAAATTAAGTGAAAAAAGAAAGAAAAAAACCCGATCCCGACCCAGCTCGATCCCGCCCCGACCCGACTCCGATGGGATCAGAAATGGGACGGCGGCTAATCCCGCCTGTCCCGATCCCGATCCGACGGACCCGATCCCAGCCCACTGGCCACGCCTAAACTACACATAAGCAAGCTTAATCATAGGTTAATTAGCAAGATATCAAACAATTACAAGATCTCCAAATTCAAGTTTAGGAACCTATTCGAGCTAACTGTTTCAGATAAGTGATTTGATTTCAAGCAAATAGGGATGCAGGGCAAGAGTTCATACATCACACACGCACTAGCCATATTCTAACTTCTGTACTCACTCAAATTAAATCATGGCACATGAATATCACTCAACAGGTCTTCATACTTGACATAAAGTAAGAACATGACATGACCCTCATATGCTACTATCCTAAACATGTGATTTTGAGCATGAAATAGAATTCACATAGGCAAGGCAAACTTTAGCAGAAATGCAAGGTATCCATATTGAAACTACTAGCTAGGCATGTCAAGTTGACAGTTATGGTTTCATACTATTCATAGATATTTTGTGAATGTACACTTAGTCTAAACTATCAACAAGACACTAAACAGAGATCATGGGACACACAAGTAAGAGCCATGGTTTTCCACAACTAGATGAGTGATCAAATAAACAACATGTGAGTGGAATCAGGTTCCGTTAAGGAGAATGAAGGGTATAAACATGTGATAGGGTGCATAATAGCCATCTCTTAACATCTAAGGTAGATTTAACCAACTAAAACTCGGGATGTACTTGGATAAACATAGGAGAAGAGACTTGTGCAGGATGTAGTGTCAAGACTCAACACATAAGATTTTCCTGGATAAACAGAGACACATAGAGACATATAATAAGCCATTTAAATCATGGTGAAAGCAAAACAGGTTAGACAACTCATCTAGGTCTCATGATGTCACGAAACAAATCTTTCTAAACTATATTTTCATGCTTATGATCAGTTTATCAAATCTCAAATAGCCTAGAAGGATGCAATAATGGCCTAACGGTCACATAATCATATCAACAACATACTCAAAGGCCTAAGCCACTTCCTTTATCAAATAAACTAACCAAATATCATTCCATACATGTCTGAGTGATTATTGGGAATTTAGACAATTCACACACAACTAGAACAGACTCAGAAATCATCCTATGACCTAAACAAAACCCTATATGTATCCATAATGATCCTAAGTCAACCATACATGCTTTTAAATCATGACAGAACCCAAGCAATGGTCTATTGACTCAGACCATCTTTCATTTGTATAGGTTAGGCATTTCAATTCATTTTTAGGTCTACATTTAACTCAGGAAGTATAGTAGGCACTATGTGATACCAAACCAACTAAATGTGATCTAAACATTCCCAGATACATACTACAACTAAAAGAACCCTAGCATAGCCATTACTTCTTCATAAGCTATTATATATTGACATCATTCCAACACAAAACAAGTCCATGCAATCGCTAAAACATGATTTATACTCATATACTAAACAAATCAGATCAGTTTATCTAGTCAAACATGTTTCAAATTGTCATATTTACCCCTTTTCAAGCACAAACAGGATGCATAACTAGTTAATACAGATTCCAACTAATACATAAATTTAAACAACCCATACACATCTGAAACTAATCTTAAACTAACACATTAAACGACTTATTTAAATGATCATGCTTATAAACCACATAATACACACAAAATAGTAAAAGATTTAAATAAAAGGACTTAAAGGAAGAACATTTACCTTGTGTGGAAGCAACCAAAAGGTCGAAGGGGAGATTGTTCTTCACTCCGAGATCTCCAACTCGCAAATCACATGAAAAAAGTTTTTGTAGTGAACAAACTAATTAGGCTAGGTTTGGATTCTGCCAAAGGGCTGGATCCCAATATAATCACAAATCAATCCAATATAACTTGATAATGGCTCTTAACAATGCAAAAGCCAAGAATCGAATTTCAAAACCCTAAAAATGAAGAACAAGGAGTGTATTTATAGGATTATCAAAACCCTAGCAGACCCTAAATGTACCGATGTGGGAGAACTCATTTTTGGGAGGGAAATCCCTCCAATTGGTTCTCAACCAAATGTGTTACAGTGTTTGAAATTGAGTAAGACAAGAAATATTTAAGAAAAATCATAGAAAGTACCGTTGAGAGAGGTAATCTCACTTGTAGGGTGGTGGGGTGTCGGTACGAGAGCGTGGTCTGGTGAGAGAAGGGGCAATAACATTAATTGCTCTTTCCCAGGATGAGCACACAATGTCTGCAGAGCCATTGCCCCTTCTGCATTTTGCCATCTTTGGCAAAGGGAGGAAAATGACGAGCGGCTAGGGTTTTGTTATTCTTCCAAATCGTGAAAAAACAAAAGAGTGGGAATGGGGCCCTTTGTCATTTTACTCGTAACGCCTTGACTTAGGTTGAGCCTTAGAATATCAGTATTGGACTCAGCTGAAAAATCAACTAAATAGGGAAGGCCCCATGTATTTTGCAATCTTTAAATAAACATGGCCCACAGTTTACAAATTGCAAATGTAGTCATTTTATAAATTAAAAGATGATCAAATAATTTCACAAATAGACCAATTAGGTGAAAATCTTTATTTTGAGCCTTGATTTAATACAAATTAGGATTTAGGAAATTTAAATCATGCAAAAGTCCTTTTAATTTTAAGACATGATTTGCAATTGAGATGTAATTCCTTTATCATATTTAATTAGACAAATTCCCGACTTTGACGGAGTGGAACATTAATTCTTTAATGTTGAGAATTCTTTTAAAATAATTATATTTATAACTGTCGGCTAAAAATTTCAATTTTTTTTTATTAATGATCAAAATTGTGTAAAATTAGGACATGATATACAATATGTATACTAAGTGATATTTTGTCAAATGAAATGACATAATACACACAGATTAATTTTTTAAAATCATATTCACTTTGTGAAAAGTATATTTTACTCTGTTTGTGACTCGGGAACTTCGAATAATTAAATAAAATTATTGGAGGGTAAAAATTAGGTGTCAAAAACATTATTACAAAGATATCCATAAACGGTTTGAACAACTGATTCATCAGATCCATGAAATTCGTTGGTCCATTGGTTAGTCTAAAGGACATAACGAGAAATTCATAATGGCCATATTTGGTCTGAAAGGTTGTCTTTCTTCTTAACCCTTAAATGATGGTACCAAAATTTGAGATCGATCTTTGAAAAGCACTTGGCGCCTTGCAGTTGATCAAATAGGTCATCGATCCTTGGAAGTGGATAATTATTCTTAGCAGTTACTTTGTTCAGCTGATGGTAATCAATACACATTATCAACGAACGGTCTTTCTTATGAACGAATAACACTGGGGCACCCCACGAGGAAGTACATGGCTTGATAAAGCCCTTTTCTAAAAGATCTTTCAGCTGAGCTTTCAATTCCTTAGGGGCTAATTCTGTACAGAGGAATAGATATAGGATGGATATCTAGAAGTACGTCAATATCGAAATCGATTTCCCTTTTGGAGGAATGTCGGGAAGTTCATCAGGAAATGCATAAGAGAATACGTTAACAAGTAGGACTGATTGAAGGGTTGGAGGCTTTGCCTCCGCATCCTGTACTCATACTAGATGATAGATATATCCCTTCAAAATCATCTTTCAGACATTAAGGTAGGACATAAACATCCCTTTAGGTGCGCCGGTGTTTCCCTTCCATTCAATAATAGGCTCACATGGGAAATTAAAGCAAAAAACTTTCATCGAGTAATCCACATTAGCATAACAAGAAGACAGTCAGTCCATACCCATAATAACATTAAAATCGACCATCTTTAATTTATTTAGGTCAGTTGAAGTGTGACGATCATAAAACATCACATCACCACCCCAATATACCCGTCTAACGATCATAGGCTCGCCAATAGGCGTAGAAACTACAAATGACCAATGCCACAATTCAGGTTCTTTATCACATTTGCCAGTAACAAATAGAGTATTATATGACAGAATAGAACCTGGATCTATCAAAGCATAGACATCAAGGGATAATATAGATAAAATACTTGTAACCACATTCGGAGATGACTCTAGGTCATGTTAACTCGATAATGCATAAATGTTGTTCTGATGACCTCCTAAGCTAAAGGCTCCACTCTTTCCTCTACCTCTACCAGCCGATGTCTATGTACCCTTCCCATGAGGGTGTACTGAAGAAGAAGGGGAGTGCGACTATCAATAGCTGGAATAGGTACCCTACTGAGCTGGTATGTCATCATGTCTATGTGTACATACGGGCAGGAACACAGCTCCCCAGAATGGGAATGTCAATACGAATGAATGTACTAAATATGTAGGGCATAATCCACTGTAAATAAGGCAACAATGAGTGAAGGAAATAAGGGATACCACCTGAAACTCATAAGTGTCACAATAGGCCAAACTGTATATATGTATAAATATTTAATCGCGTGTATAACGTCGTAGGCCTCTGCGGGCAATCCCCTGTATATAGTATATCACGTATTTATCGATGTAGACCACTATGGGAAATATCCTCAGTATCATATCTATATAGTTGCGTATGAAATGTCATAGGCCTCTGAGGGCAATATAGATACGTAATATATACATTTACAGACCATATAAAGCATATGACGTATCCTTCAACTCGTCAGGGTGGCGTAAGATCGTTACACATCCGACTATCCTTATGCGAACTACATGCTACCTTTCACTTTATTATGATCCGTAAGAAAGAGGAGTCTCTACCTTTAGTTCTTTAACATGACGTAAATGAACCTTGTTTTACCCATAGAAAGAGGATAGCATCACGAATGAAATGTAACCTTAACAAAGGATGGATGCATACACAATCAAGTAATGGAATAAGCCACAAGCGTCTCTTAACAACTAGGAATAGAGTTCTTACTACGACATATTTGTAGTTATCGCTATAAAGAGGATCATGCCATAAAAGAGAAAAGGTAAGCCCTACATAACTTATCTATGAAGTTATCTACGTTCTATGAACAATACTGAATTCATATCCTATATGAAAGTTCATTTAAACATTTTATCGTACAACTTATGTGCATAACTTCGTAGGATCCTTTATAGTTCAAATTTAATATATCCTAACACAACAACCTTCAAATTCTGAGCTGCGGGCCTTCTTGCCTGATTTATCCCCAAACTCCTGATGCCTACTAGCCTCAACACTCCTGGCAGCATCCATCATTGCCTGAAAAGTACCTCCCAAAGCTTCCACATGAATCGCTGCAAATCAAAAATGATAAGACAAACCTCCCACAAACTTGTGGATCCTCTTAGTCTCTTCCGACAAAATAGTCAAAGCTTGGTGAGACGAGGAGTGGAACCTCATCTCGTACTCAGTCACAAACATACCAACCTGCTCCAACCTGTCGAACTGCTCCCGTCTCTAATCCCTCAGGATATGGGGAACCCATTTCTCTAAGAACGCTCTAGAAAAGTCATCCCATGTAAGTGGAGGCGACACAGCTAGCCTAGTCTCAACAAACACCCTCCACCACTACTTGGCGGTGCCAATCATCTGCATCACTATGAAGTCAACTCTGTTGGACTCAAACAACCCCAATTTGTGAAAACTCTTATGGAAACTCACTAAGAACTCATAAACATCATCATCGGGATGTCTATCATAATGTGGTGGTTTAATCTTCTAAAACTTATCCTACCTCTTTTGCTCCTCAACATACATAATGACTGAATAACTGGATGAATAGCAACACCATAAGCTGGGTAATTAAAAATCTCAGGAGCCACAACAGCAGATGGTTGTTCCCCTGGAGTCCTATAACCTGCAACCACTTGATCGAGAATCTGACCCCCAACTCTAGTATGTGTGCCATCTGGAGTATACATCAGTGCTCCTACTTGATTCCAACCCTCAAAGAAGCTAAGATTATGCGCCAGGGTATTCATAAGAAGAGGTGTAGCAATAAATCCCTCGGGTGCCTAGGTAGGTCCAAACTCCTCTGCCTGCATTGGCTCCTCCTCCGGAACCTTTTCTGGCCCTAGACATAACTTTCTAGCACAGGCCTGGGCAATATTTAGTTCTCAGCCTCTGGCTGGCATCGCAATGCGGGCTTCAGCCCTATCGCTACCTCTGCCTTGTCCCCTGCCTCTCTCTCGAGCAACAGTCATAACATCGATATGGGCTACTAATCTCCGACTACAGTTGAACGTGTCCTAACTTTTTATGAGAGAATGACATAATGAAATTCTTAGAAACCATTAGAATCAAGTACACACGATAATGACTGAAGGATTAGAGTTTTCCTAGATGTCCTATAGCCTCTCGAAGATAACTACAGACGTCTTCGTATCGATCCGCAAAACTCTACTAGACATTATTCTTGTACTTATGAGATCGGTGAACCTAATACTCTGATACCAATTTGTTAGGATCCAAATTCCAAGGCCGTGATGGCACCAACTCCCATGAGTTGGTAAGCCAACCATTACCAATTTACCATAAATTGAATAAGGAAACAAATGCGTAAATAATAAAGTACACAAGTTTTTAAGTCTTTAATAAAATCCAATAAAATAGCCAAATGTGAAAGGTACGAAATCCAAAAACTGGGTGTCACGAGTACAAGAACTAACTAGAAGGTATTACAAGTCTAGGAGTACATCCAAATAATACATAAGTTGTCCGAATATAAAACACGAAAAAGTAAAGGATAAGAGGGAGGATTTGGTGCCATGAATCTCTCTAGTGGCTCACCCTGAATTTTCCAAATGAGCTCCTCAACGGAAAGAGTAGCCACGCGCTCCGCTGATACTAGGAACTGAAACTTCACACAAAAGGGTACAACAAGTGTATTGTGAGTAGGGGAAACAACGTGTACTTAATAGTATCGTCGACCGACCCTATCTTAAACAGAGACGAGGGTTGGCCTTCCGATTACTACTTCCACACTAACCGCCATTAGTTCTTCATAATATTAATAATACATTAAATTACGTAAATCATCAGTTCAAACCTTGGTTATAATATCTAGTTCCTCAAGTGTGACAAGGTTTCTACATAAACAAGGCAATAGAATATAATCCACAAATCAAGTACTAAACACAGAATATAGATGTAATGTTATGAGATGCAAATGAAATACAATGCAATGCAAGACCCTTCCATCACCGGTACACACACGTTCGAACATAAATGAATCATAACCCATGGGGGACTCGCGAGGTCCATATACCACCCGAAATCCTTTCCCTTCGGGTTCTCAGCCGCTACTAGGCTCACAATGTCTTTCTCTAGCCACTTGAGCTCATATCAGAGCATCACTCTATCCATAATTATTTCCCCTCGGACCCACATATGTATCCTCAAGTATATAATGCATGAGATACCATATGAAGCATGAATACGACATGCACAACAATAAGAAGCCAATATATGCAATAAAGATTCAATCTTGAATCAATTTATGCCATAAAGACCCTCCTTTTAGCCATTTACAGAATAAAGACTCGATCTTTTGCTTTTTTCCACTTTTAAAGGAGTATAGAGGAGTGATGGGAACACATAATCATAGATAAGACAGGCATATAAAAATTATACAAAAAGTACGGGCTTCATACCCCTATCACATATCCAAATGATCATACTATTCTATCAGCTAATGGCCAAAGCATGACATTCACTACATAATTTCAAGGCGCAAGTACCCATAACATGTCATCGGTACCTGATACAAGTTCTCGTCACCTCACAAGTATTGGGACACTTTTCTTATCCCTATTACACCCTCTTATTTAATTAATTAGACCAACCATGATGCTTTAAATAAGGTATAAGATCTCATCTTACTTGTAATAGGACTCCGAGAATCAGAACAAAGCTTTGTCTTTTACGTAACGCCTCTGAAAGGTTCCAATCTATTCAAATATGGATAGTACATTAACACACGATTCTAACAATGCCCATATTGTTATACAAAACACCCGGACCCGAAAATAGGATCCCGAACCTTGAAGGGTAAAACGGAAAATTAATTCCAAAATTAGTTTACCCAATATCTATGGAGACTATATATCAAAAATAATGCAAATTTAACATCAATTTCATGATCAATTGAAGAAATTCCTTTTTTATTATTCAAGTCTTAGGTATATTTCCCTAAAAATCCCCAACCTAAATCATGATATCTAACCTGGAATCCTTTAATAATTGATATAATAATCATAAGAGAGTGATTA